>CM060462.1:27777088-28174588 GCA_030544235.1 Lepturacanthus savala | reverse complement strand
CAGGATTACAATATATTAATATTAATGACTATGCTTGTTAATGAAAACAAGACAAACAAACAAGATAAAATAACAGAACTGTGGGTTAACATATATATATATATATATATATATAGTTAAAGAATGATTAAATCTAGCCTGTTCTGAAAATCCCTGAGCAGGTTTAATATAAAACTAAACACAGCTAAGACGACCAACAATGATAATAATGAATAATCAAACCTTGATTTTGTTCATGGCAAGCACCTTCTCCTTCAGCAGCTCTTCTGCTTTGGTCCGCTCAGCCTCGGCTTTGCTCAGTCTGTCCTTCAGGCTCTTGATGGTCTGGTCCCTGTCTTCAAGGCCATGAGCAGCTGCAGTCAGAGTTGTCTTCATGCTCTTCATTTCTTCCCCGCGAGAAGCAGATTCAGCTTTAGCAGCAGCTGCTGTTCGCTCAGCAGCTTCCAACTGCTCTTTAAACAGCTTCTCTCTGTTCTCACAGGATTCCAACTCCAGAGCATGTTGCTTCAAATCAGTGCTCCTTTTCTCCTTCAGCTCTTTGACCTCTTCCTCCAAAGCAGAGATCCGATGGATTTTGTCAGTCAGGCTGTTCTCCAGGTCTGACTTGATCTGGACAGTGGAGGAATGTGTCTGTTCAAGAGCTTCAAGACATGTTTTCAGACCAGTGTGGGACTGGTTCGCCATTTCAAGCTCATTCTGAAGCAGTATAAGCTTCTCTGCAGCTTCTCTGTTCACAACCAGCTCCTGTTGTAAAGAGCAGATCTGCTGCAGTAGGCTGCTGATTTTCTCAGTTTGGGCCTGGATCAGAAACAGGGGGGAAGAGAAACGCTGAGGAAACAGTGTGTGACATTAATTGATACAAAAATGATGATAAATAAAGAATCTGTTACCTTTATGTCTTTCTTCATCTCCTCAGCATCATTCTCCAGCTCTATGTTGTGCTTCTGCAGAGACAGATTGTGAGCCTGGTCATCTCTGAGTTGCTTCTCCTGGTCTTCAGCCCGGCTCCTCAGATCCTTCAACTCCTCCTCCAGCTGTTTCAGCTCTTCTAATTTTTTTTCGTGCATCTGTTTGTGTTCTTCTTCTTTGTCTGACAGTATCTTAATCTGCTTGTGCAGCTCAGCTCCCAGGTGCTCCTGGACCTTCAGTAACTGGTCCAGAGAAGTGACCTGAAACATGACGGAAACCAAGCTCTGTATCTGCTGGTGGAGACTAAAGAAAGGAACGACTCCCTGTTCTGTAAACCTGTTCACAGACGTATATACAATCAGCACTGAAAACTACTCTGTGCAGATAATAAACAGACCTGGTTCTTGCAGAGCTGCAGCTCTTGCTGAGCCTCCTGCAGACTGAGCTGGATCAGCTCCATCTCCTCAGCCTTCGCTGAGACTCTGTCCTCACACTGCTGCAGCAGAGCCGCCTGCTCCTCCACAGACCTGCAGAAAAACACATTGAAACACACATTAAAGCAGAAACAAGATTGAATCAACACTACTCTCACAGCTCTAACAGAAATTGAACCTCAGAAGGTTTCTACAGTTAAATTGTACTATAGGAGAAAACAAAAATAACTAAGTGTCACCTGCTCCTTTGTTCTTCCTGCTGTGATGTGGCCTGAGCCAGACTCTCCCTCAGCTGGTGGACTTCAGCCTGGCCCAGATCCAAGAGCTGGTCTTTGGACCGGCTCAGGTCGCAGGCCGCCTGCAGCTCCTCCTGCAGCTGAGTGTGGGTCCTCTCAGCCTGATCCGCTCGAGTTGCTTCCTTCTTCAACCCTGACTCCAGCTCCCTGACCTGTTCAGATACAACAGTAAGATTTACTGAAACACACACATGCACGCACGCACACGCACACACACCTGTGCTTCCAGCTGTGTCACTTGGACACCAATGTTCTCCAACTCTTTGCTGTGCTTGTCTCTGGCCTCAGAGAAATTCTCCTTCAGCTCGTTGTACAGATGCTCTTTCTCCTCCAACTCTGTGCTCTTGTTGAGGAGTTCTCCTTTCAGGGAGTCAATGCGAGCAGACAGATGGCAGTTGTCTTTCTCGACAGTCCCGAGCTGCTTCTACAATAATAAAAACACATTACTTAGAGTAAAAAGTGAAGCAGAATATGTGCTGTCTCTTTTAGAAATGCTGTTTTTCACCTTCAGGTGCTCAATCGTCTCATTCACTGAGCTCAGGCTGTTCTTCAGGTGGCTGATTGTGTCACTGAGCTGCTTCTGCACTGCCTCTGTTTCATTAATCAGAGTCTCCTTCTCTTTCTTCCACTCCAGCAGAGCTTGATGATCCTGTTTCAGTGTGTTACACTGGTCCAGACTCTCAGTGAGGCTCAGATCCAGCTGCTGCTTTTCCTTCTCGACTGCAGACAGCCTGTTATTCAGCTGCTCACTCTCTTTCTTCTGTTTCTCAGCTTCTTTCTGACATCTACAGAAAACACACTCACCATGACTGAAAAGCAAATATATTATTGTCTTTCATACAGTAAGTTGACACAAGTAAAATCATGTCCACCTTTCATGTTTGGACTCTGCATCAGAAAGGGTTTTCTTGATGTTGTTCAGCTCCTGAGATGAAGCCTGAGTCTGCTGCTGCAGCTGAGCCTGGAGTCTTTTTAGCTCCTCCATGTGTCCTTCTGACTTAGCTGAAAACCAAAATCACTTCAGGTAAAAAAACACTGAACCAAACATGAAGCTGCAACCTAAGCAGATTCAGAAGCTTTACCTCTGAGGTCTTCCAACAGGCCCTGAGTGCGTCTGAAGTTCTGCTCTGAGGTCTTCTTCTCCTCCTCCAGCTGAGACAGACACCTGCTGCTCTGCTCCAACTGGACAGATGCACAATTTTTCTCTTTCTGTAGCTCCTGGTGCACATGGAGACAAAATAAAGTGTAGATGGAAATAAAGGGACAGGTGTAATATGTCAGAACTGCTCTTTGTGCTGAGACTCAGATACAAATCGCTCTTGCAATGACTAAGAATATGTTCATGGCTGACCTATCTAGCAAAATAATGATTGATTGATTGAATATAAAGAGCCAGAGTAAGTGTTAATAAACTTTTTATGTGGGCCCCACCTCCAGTTTCTTGTGGAGCTCCTGTTCTTTGCTGTCTCTGGTCTGGAGACTCTGCTCAGATCTCAGCAGCTTCTGTCTGAGCTCTTCCATCCCCTTCTCCATTTGACTTTTCTGTAAACTCATCTGTTGGCAGAGTCCAGACAAAACAGAACTGTAAGAACTACAGCTTAAGTGCCGTGTTGACATAGTGCTGTATAAGGGACAGAGATGTGACCTTCTCCATGTCTGTCTGCAGGATGTTCTGCTCTTTTTTGGACTGTTGGATTTCCTGTGTGAGCTTAGTTCTGGTCTGGTTCAGTTGCTGGTCCAAAGCCTGGTGGGAGCTCTGCAGCTGGGCCAGTTCCTGCACAGAACAGACCACTGTTACACTGTTTGAATGATGAGCTGCACACAGGTCGAGAAGCTGAGGAGGTGCAGCACCTTCTGACTATCTCTCTCCTGGTCCTTCAGCTTCTGCTCCAAGGCTCGCCTGCAGCTCTCAGCATTGTGTCTCTGGCAGCCCATCTCCTCTGTGACCTGTTTCAGCTTCTGCTCAACTGAGGAACACTGAGGAGAATAGAAGTGTCAATTCTGTGTGCTCCACCTCAAACTCTGATCCAGCAGGAGGAAAATAAAGGAGTTGGGTTACCTTGAGCTGCAGCTGCTGCTGCTGGTCTACAGCCTGGCTCAGCTCCTGGCTGGTTTTGGCCTGGTGTCTGTCTCGTTCAGCCAGATCTTTGCGGGCCTCGTTCAGTTGGGTCTGTAGTTCCTGCAGTTTGGAGGCCTGGTTATGAATTTCCTTGCCCTGATTGGTAAGACTCTGCTCTAGCTCTGTCACTCGACCACGCAGCTCTGATGAAGACACAGTCAAACGTCAGGCTGCAGAACTGAGAGAGAAAACCTGCTGGCTAATGCCTGACTGAGCAGAATTTAAGTTGATAAATGCATCAGTTCCAGTTTATGTGTAATAACCTTGGTTGAGGGTCTTCAGCTGCTCCATCTGCTGCATGGATCCACTGGGACTCTGCAGGGCCCTGGAGGAGCTCATCTGCTGACAAGACTTGATCGGTGTTTCCTGATGAGCGTCCCACAAAGATGCCGCCCGCCTCTTCAGAGGAGTTTCCATGGCATGCTGGCGGCTATGAGCCTTTTCTTGCTGTTGCCATGGAAATATTGAAGATCCAGCTTGGCGGGCCGCAATGTCTTTGTGGTTTACACTAACCGAGGACTGATTGAGCAGCTGGAGAAGAAGTTCTCATCAAATCAATAAAAACGTAGAAATACATACTAAGCCTGTTACTCATTACCTCAGGTGATTTATCAGACTCACTTTGACCTGCAGGACTTTGAGTTCTGTCTCCAGCCTTTTTCTTTCTTCCACCTCTTGGCTATACTTCTCCTGAAGATCCTCTAGTCTGTTATCTGCAGCACATGAGAACTATTAATAACAACAACAACAACGGACAGAAAATGTGATCACACTCAGTTCTTAAACAGGAGGTAATACCCTGCTGTCTGTAAGGCAGCACTGGAGCTGGAGTGGAAAAATTCTTTTGTGGAGTGGTGAAGGGCTGAAGCTCTGCAGAGGAGGAGGAGGAGCTGACAGGCTGAGAACGATCCAATTCATTTTTATATCTGAGCAGAATGAAACAAAGAGGTTCCTTCAAAACAGGAACTTTGACTCCTCTTTCTGTGTTTTCACTGTGCAACAGTCAGAACAGAAACAGATGACTCACTTCTTTAGTTCCTGCTCCAGGCGTTCAATGGTCTTCCTGCAGGAGTTGAGCTGACGCTCCAGGTAGCTCACCTGTGTTCAGAAACAGGAAATTCTGGTGTCATCTGCAGACATGTATGTTAACCTGGACCTCATTCTTCTGATTCAGACAGTTCAACATTGAATCAGATGATCTCTGAATATTCATTCAAGTAAACATATGCATCAAAACAGTTAAAAAATATATAGTAACAGAAAATATTCACATCAGTCACCATCTATAATACTTTCAGGAAAGTGAGAAAAAACCTTGAATTTAATTGACATTATTGAACTTTATTTTGAATTGTCTAGCAGGAATTAAACTATTCATATTATATTGAACAGTTTTTCTACTGAATTGATGACATGTCTATTGATGATATCAAACATAAATTACTTAAAGTACCCAAACTCAATTGTTCCTTGTGAATTGACCACAGATCAGTTCTTCTGATCCCTGATCAGAACAGAGTGACTCATCAGTTACACTTCATCTGTTATATATGTTATATAAACTTGTTTCACTGTCACTATCACTGAACCAATAGTTTCTTCCAGTACAGTACAGTATTCTTCCAGATCAGAACTAAATAAAGGTTCCTACTAGGGATGTCCCGATCCAGCTTTTTGCACTTCCGATCCAATACCGATACTAGTGGCCAATACCAGCATATCCAACCAATTATGTATTCAAGTTTAAAGTTACTTAGCCTTCTTACTTAGTTATTAGACTCATATTGAAAAGGGGTTTAGTACTCTTGATAACAACTAGCCAGCTGACCTAAGTGAGTTTGAATACACAAAGGTTGGTAACAAGAAACTGACCTGTTTATTCAGGGATTAACAACATTAAAAATAACAAACAGGAATGGCATCAGTGGTCAGTAAAAGTGCAAATCAGACTGTAAAATGTATGGAAAAAAAGAAACACACACAAATACCCTGAGTTTAAAATAGTCTATTAACTCAGCATCAGTAGTCTGCTCTTGAGCAGGTGTAAACCAAGGCTTTAAAAACCAGTGCAAATAATATTGTTAACCATTTAAAAAACAAAAATGCCCTCTACTCCCCAATCTCCTCCACACTTTTTGCTCCATCTCTATCTACACACTGCCTTCAACTGTTTGCCCTGACTGCAGTCCGAGCACTCGGGGGTGCGCAAGCTAAAAAATGTAATGGCGGTCTGGAGTGTTTTTAATAATAAATAGTTTATTATTAATAATAAAAGTTTTTTCAAAGTGGGATTTTCCGACAGAATAAAGACGTCTAAATAAACGTTTTATTTGTCACATTGAATGGATATTCAACATCCTGTTATACATCTTCTCTCTGTTTATACATGCCGATTTAACACTTTTTTAGTTTTTTTTTTTTTTTTTGGTGCGTCGTTATTCCTGCATCAGGTGACACACAGTCGAGTCCAGTCACCGGAGTCGCGCTCACATTTCCGCAGATTTGCAGAGATGTGTTCCGTTAAAAAGGTAGAAGAAGTCAAAATCCCATGTTAAATAAAGAAAACGATGTTCTAAAGTCACATTAGTTACATTATCCGAGTGCTGGAACAATCCCAGTGTGCTCGTTTCAGTGTAATCTACGCTGTTTCGGTGTCTGTGCCGTTTGCCACGGAGCGACAAGTCTGAGCGCGTCTCTGGTTGCTATGCAACGCGAGGCGATCCGAGCTGAACAAATGTGTTTCTGGTTGGCCGATGGACACGTGGTCACGTTATCAGCATCGCTAATTCTTATTGGTTCAAACCACACGTGTGCTCTCACCGACCAAAATGATATTGGCACAATGCAGCGCAGAATACACGACATTTTAAAAGAAAATGTGAAAGAGCTCAGCCGGGAGTTAAAGAAACAACGACAAAAAAATTGTCGTAAAATGACATTCACGACCACAGAAGAATCAGAGAATGATGAGAAGCAGGTGGAGAGGCAGGCAGAGTCTGAGGAGTCTGAGTATGATGTATCACTCACTGTCAACTGATATTTGGCTTAATAAATCTTTGAGAGATATTGATCATCTGTTTTTTTTCATATATGCATGTCTGACTAAGTGACATGCATCCGTAACTGTGCTAAAAATTGCCCGAAACCGAAGAAGAGTGAAGTTTCCGCGCAAGCGCGCGTTGTCGTTCTCCCCGGGACTGGAAGGAGGGTATTGATGTTGTCTATCGATAAAAAGTGAAACTCAACATCTGCGTTTGGGACCTTTGTTCAGCATGGTACTCTCCGAAGGATTTTCAGCCATGATTCTCAAATAAACGCTAGAGATTGAACCATGACGTGAAGTGAAAGGGAAGCGCGCCGGTTTACGGCAGTTTACCTCAGAGCTGTTACATATGAAACAACGTGATAGTTGCATATCTCGAAATAACGTGATATTTGTGTATCATGAAATAACGTGATAATTTCACATCACGTTATAACGTGATACTTATCACCACGTTATAACGTGATACTGAGCCAAATATATTTTAGGGGTTGGCAGCTCTGAGCTTCCGTAGGATATAGATGGGGGTGCGCAGCTAAAAAAGTTTGGGAACCGCTGATGTAGGCGATGCCTCGGGTAAACTGGGAGACGCCAATGCTGGTGTGCTGGAAAATGCGACCGGATTTTAGCGAAACCACAGCAAAAAGAAATGGAATCGATTATCTGAATAGGTGCGCTGGAAAACATCGGATTTTTTTCCGTGCCTCCGCGCCATACTGATATTTTTGCCAATATCGGTGACCGATCATTGGATCGGGATAAGCCTAGTTCCTACACATTTCCATTTTTAAAATTTCTGACTTTTAGGGTAGAAGTTTTGGACCATATTTTGTCTGATTAGAAATAACAGCCCATTGTCCCTACTGACATTTTTTTAATAAGAACAAAAATGTGTTGAATAAAGTTAGATAATTTAATTTTCAGTGTCTGTGCAGGATGTTTTATTATTTTATCTTGGTGCAGAAAAGAGTCAATTCAATCAATTCAATTGTTCAATTCTGTGAGAGCTGCATCACTGCAGAAGAAGCTTCATATCGTTCGTGATCTCTGTACAATTCTACCTCATTATAGGATCACTTCACACTGTGTTTCAAATTATTATGCAAATGATATTTTTCTTACTTTAATTAATTCAAATGTTATTCAACAAACCTTGCAGTGATAACAGTATTTTTTTTTGAATAAAAACAACTTAAAATGCACTGTTCCAAATTATTATGCATGTTATGAACTGAAAATAATCCTCTTTTGAATTTGAAGCATTAGTAGGTCATATTAACTGAAATCAAAAACTATTTCAATCACAAATATCTTAACAGGTCAAGTTACACTTTAATATAGGACCCCTTATTTGATAGCAACTTCCCAATTCTTGAATCCATTGACCTTGTGAGGTTTTGGAGAGTTTCTTTTGGAATTTATTTGCAGGATGTCAGAATAGTCTCCCAGAGCTGCTGCTTGGATGTGAACTGCCTCCTATCCTCATTAATATTTTGCTTGAGGATGCTCCAAAGCTTCTCAATAGGGTTGAGGTCAGGGGAGGATGGGGGCCACACCATGAGTTATCAAAAACTATTTCAATCACAAATATCTTAACAGGTCAAGTTACACTTTAATATAGGACCCCTTATTTGATAGCAACTTCCCAATTCTTGAATCCATTGACCTTGTGAGGTTTTGGAGAGTTTCTTTTGGAATTTATTTGCAGGATGTCAGAATAGTCTCCCAGAGCTGCTGCTTGGATGTGAACTGCCTCCTATCCTCATTAATATTTTGCTTGAGGATGCTCCAAAGCTTCTCAATAGGGTTGAGGTCAGGGGAGGATGGGGGCCACACCATGAGTTTCTCTCCTTTTATGCCCATAGCAGCACAGAGATGATTTTGGTACAGAAAGCAGAGTTCTTCTTTTTGTACCATGGAAAAAAGTGGTCAGTTAGAAACTCCACATACTTCACATAGGTCATTTTCACACCTTCAGGGACCCTAAATGGGCTGACCAGCTCTCTCCGCATGATTCCAGCCCAAAACATGACTCCGCCACTTCCTTGCTGCTGTTGCAGCTTTGTTGGGACACGGTCCACCAACAATCCACTACTCCATCCATCTGGACCACGGCACTCGTCAGTGAACAAGAATTAGTCTTTATATATTTCTGGGCCCACTGCAGCCATTTCTGCTTGTGATCATTGTTTAGGAGTGGCCGAATAGAAGGTTTACGCATAACCGTGACCTTTGGAGGATCCTACACTTTGATGTTTATGGGTCTCCAGAGGCAAAAGCAGCTACAAATATCTGTTGGCTATTTGTGATGGTATTTCATCAGCTGCTCTCTTAATCTGATGTTTTTGTCTGGCAGAAACCTTCCTCATTGTGCCTTATCTGCATGAACCCATATGTGATCTAAATCAGCCACAAATCTTTTAACAGTATGATGATCATGCTTAAGTTTTTGTGAAATATCTAAGGTTTTCATACATTGTTCAAGGCATTGAACTATTTCATGCTTTTTGGTAGCAGAGAGATCCTTTTTCCTTCCTATATTGCTTGGGAATGGTCATCTGCTTAATGCGCCTTCTTAAGTATTTTTTCCTTCCAAGAGTCCAAGATTGATTTCAGTGATGCAAAGAACCCTGAGATATAATACCATCTATGAGTTTAATTGAAAAACTAAAAATGTAATCTTTATCACACTTAATACAATTTGCGTAATAATTTGGAAAAGGGTGTAATTTTAGAAAACAGAATTATAGTAATAATTTAGAAAGACAAATATGTTTCCATAGACTGTTTTTTTTAATACTTATCCAGACCTGGAAAAGATTCAACTTTAAATCCAGATGTTTCCAAACTGCAGCAACAGAAAAAAACTGCAGCTGATATTTCTGTGTTTGTCACTTTCGCAAACAGACCTGCTGCTCTTTGACCCCCAGGTCATGAAGCGTCTTCTGGCGGACTTTCTCCAAGGATTCACATGACTCCACTAAGGACTGGTTCTCTCTTTTCAAAGCAGAGGTCTCAGTGCGTTCACTGTCCACCTGGAGAAAGCAAATGACAGACAGCTGATGTAATGTATAATAATGTATGTTCTTGACCCTTATTCTCCCCAAATTTCATTCATCTCAACATATCCAGTTCTCATTCCTGTTCCACACTGACCTTCTGTTTCTGTTTCTGCAGCACAGCCTCTAATGAGTCCACCTGAAGCTGTTTTTGGGCCCTTTCCTTCTTCAGTTTGTCCAGCTGGACTTCCAGCTCCTGGATCTTTTGCAGGGCTTTCCCTGGAAGTCCAATCTTCCACTCCTCCACAGCCCAGCTCATGGTGACCCTGACTGAGCAAAAACAATAATCTGCAAATTATTGTGAAGAGTTCATGACAATGGCTAGATTAATAACGTCAATATTGATTATGACGCTGAAGTTGGCTTCTTTCATTTGGGGCTCAGGGGAAAGTTCAGGGAAATATGAATAGTGGTAGATGGTTGGAACTAATAACTATTGTATTAGTCATTTAGTCTACCCATTACTGATATGATTAATCAATTCATTTTTTTAATGCAAAAAATGGTGTAAAATGTCAGTTTCCCAAAGCTAAAGATGCAACCTACAGTAAAAAATGTCTTTTTGTCCAGACCAACAACCCACAAAATAAAGATCATCGTTTACTATTAGAAAATAATCAGTTTTGAGACGCTGGAGGCAGAGAATTTGGACATTTTCTTCTTAAAAATTACTCAAATAGATTCATGAATAGTTGGCGACTAACCAATTACTTGACTAATCATTGCAGCTCTATAGATGATTAGACAGTATGAGACTGATGCATCCTTTACAGCCATTCTCAGATCAGTGAAAGCTTTATTTTATTCATGAAAACATAAAATGTTAATGGTTGATCTGTTTAACTCAGGAGCAAAACAACAAAGGCAATTCACCTCAACATGACGAATTACTGATCCACCTGCTGCCCACTGACCGTTAACGAACTAATGTAAGACTGACTGGGAATTAACGTTACAGACGAGACTAGTGCAATTCAACAGCAACATAGCAATTTACAATAACAATTAATGTTAGACCATAAACAGTTCAGACTGTAACGTTACACCACTACCTCTTAACGAATAAACGAATTTATTTATTTTTACATATTTTATATCCGTTTAAAGGAATCTGCATGTTCACGGTTAGGTCAGCGTCAGTTATTAAACTAATTAATAAAAAAATAATTAATAATCCCAGTTTAATGAATAGTTCAGTTGTTAAACGGTACTGACAGCTATCAACTCTTTATCATCCGCTACGGTAGTTTAACGCTAGATTTTAACTGTAAACTACGAACTTTAAACTACCATTAGTTAACGTTACTGGAGTCGAACGGTATAGACATATATACATTATTAACACTAACCTCAACAGCAATAATGTTGGAAACATATTATATTAAGCCTGAATAAAACTTACTTTAGGCGCGAAGCTGTTTCAACACAAACTATCGTTAATAATAGTTTCCTGCTCGATTCAAACTGACTCACTGCTCATGCCCATTGGCTGCTACTACTGCCCGCCCATTGGGTGCTGCTACTCCCCGCCAATTGGCTGCTGCTACTGCCCGCCCATTGGCTGCTACTGTTGCCTTCCCATTGGTTGCTGCATGTTAACGATATATACTGCTGACCAAAGAAAACGTTTTTTCTTCTAATTACCGGTAAATTTAAAAAAAAAAAAAAAAAGTAGTATGAGAGTATAATGATCCAGAAGCAATATAAAAGGTTGCTTCGTAAAAATAAATATTAGTAAAACATTAATAAGGGGGAAACAGTAGCTGATGAAATCTAAATTGACTATAGCATGAAAAATAAAATCATGTTTCTAGACCAGTTTCTCTCAAAGGGACATTTTATCATGAAAAGGGACATTTGATACTGAAAAGAGACATTGATCTTTTTCACTCAGTTAACATCCAGGGATCTGACATAGAGCTGGTGGACAGCTACAAATTCCTGTGTGTTCACCTAAACAATAAACTGAATTGGACTGATAACACCCATGCCCTCTACAAGAAGAGCCGATCACCTCCACCTGCTGAGGTCCTACAGAGTGTGCAGGGCTCTACTAAGGACGTTTTATGGCTGGTGGCTGGAGAGGGGGCAATACAGACAGGGTGATAAGAGCAAGCTCTGTCCTTGACTGTCCCCTGGACGCCGTAGAGGAAGTAGGGGAGAGGAGGACGTGGGCCAAACTGACATCCATCATGGATAACACCTCTCACCCCCTATAGGACACTGTGGGGTCCTTCAGCAGCAGACTCATACAGTACACCCACGGTGTAAGGAGAGGTAAAGCAGCTCCTTAATCCGACGATTGTCAGGCTCTATAACACCTGCAACTGAACCTTGTTATAGTCACTGCTGTCAGTTACTTACAATATATATATATATTTTTTATAAAAAGACACTTTTCAGCAATATTCTTACCTCATGCACAAATGAAGTAGTAGTAGTACTTAATTATTTATAAATATTTTTATATCATTATGTTGCAATAATATAACACCATCATTCACTTTACCTATAAATACTTTTATATCAAGCACCTTATTTTATATCCTCAGGACTTGTTTTTGCACATTGCCAGGTTAAAAGCTGATTTAAAGCTGATATGACAGATTACTGCAGAATATTTAAGATGGACAAATAAGTAAAACAAAGCAAGTGTCAAACTGTCATTTATTGGATCCACTGACCATACAAACACAATCATGCATTCATCAGAATTACAAAATACTGGCTCCTCACCCTAACCTAAAACTGTCTCATCTGTTTTTTTACATGCAGCACATTCTCAGCATTCATCTCTGGAAACTAATTAAATGATTTTCTGTGTGAGAAATGCTTACATCTGACAGAGGGTTTCAGTAAACAATCCTTAGTGAAAACTGAAACAACAGGAGGAACAGAGCTGTGAAATGACCTAAACTAAAAGGCAGCAACTCCAGGTGCGTATCTGCAGGTGGGGATTCACCCAAGGCATCTGGGAGCTGCTACAGCATGTGAACAGGAAACTGATGGAATCATGCAGAGCTGCAATTATGTTCATGCTGCATGAAACTGGATCCATGTTAACAAAGAGAAGCTACAACTTTAAACAGTTTTTAGCCTCACATTTATCTCATTCATATTGTTGTCACATTTAGTTTTCAATGTTTGGAAAATTGGGCGACACGGAGCAGGGGTTAGCGCTGTTGCCTCACAGCAAGAAGGTTGCAGGTTCAAGATGTCCCGGGTCTGGGAACTTTCTGTGTGGAGTTTGCATGTTCTCCCCGTGTCTGCGTGGGTTTTCACCAGGTACTCCGGCTTCCTCCCACAGTCCAAAAACATGCTGAGGTTAATTGGCAACTCTGAATTGCCCATAAGTGTGAGTGTGTGAGTGAATGGTGTGTGCCCCACGATTGGCTGGTGACCATCTGGGGTGTGTCCCTGCCTCTTGCCGTAACGCGCTGGGATAGGCTCCAGCAGACCCCTGCGACCCTAATGAGAAATAAGGGTTCTCATTAGGGAACTGTACAGGAAAAACAATAAACAGCAGCAGAAACTCTGTTGCTGAATATTTGACTTAGAATTTAAATACATCAGCTATGAAATATGTTGTAATTACAAACAAAGAGCTTCCCACCAATAACAATCATTACAAATCACTGAGCAGCTGCTGGGAACTCAAACAGAACTGCCTCAGGCCTAAACCTCCTCAGACATGAACCTCTAGACCAACAGACTGGACACAACTGTCTCCAGAAAACATTCCATTTCAGTTTCTCCATGAAAGTTGTGTTCTTCTTCAATAGTGTCTGTCTGCTCCATTGACACTTTCTGCGCTGTTTTCTGTGCTGTGCCATTTTACAGTTATAATAGTTTATAATGGATTTAATGAGCTTCGGGACACAGAACCAACATTTTTAAATAAGGTGGTAATAATAAATATGCACAAATGGAGCCAAGGAAGGTAATTTAATTGCTTGAAGTGTACATGAGAGAAACCTGAATTATTTCTATCTTTTCATTATTTCCAAACACAAAACCTGTGAAGTGTACAAAAGTGGATAGGAAGTGTCCAGCTGCTGCATGGTCATCCTCAGCTAGAAATGTTAACAGAATGAATGAAGCAGGAAAACAAATAAAGTCAGCATCAAATAAGTTGAAAAACAGATTTAAGGTGCAGAGCAGACAGAGGACAGCTACATTCCACTATTTTGTGTGTAAACTCTAATCTGTTTACTCTGTTTCTCCTTTTTTTTTTTTTACTTCTGCTCTGCAATTTCACGTTTAACCTCTGCTACATAGTGATGGTCCTTCCCGTGAGCCACCTCCATGATGGCCAGCGCCTGAAACACAAACAACACTCATTTAAACATAGGTTATTTTCTATCATTATTATTACTAGTGCAGTACCCCTAGGAAGTATGTATTCCTATAGAAAAGTGGAAGCTGAAGTACATTTTTTATGTTTGTCAAAATGAGGGATCTGTTAGACTGTTACATGGACATGGACATATGTTGAAATAAGGAGAGACATGTAACTAAAGTGTAATTCTATAAAAAATGTTACGGTTTGTCTTGAAAGTGTAGATTTCGTTCTACATACCAGTTTTGAAATTGTGTCGATCAGCCAAGTAAAACAGGGCTTATGATAAATCTTTTCTTATATTATTCTATATTATCTATATTTACCTTCTTCAGAGCTTTGACTCCCTGTGTTTTCCTCTCCAGCCCCAGATACAGTCGTCCTAGTTTCAGGTACATGGAGGCTACGTTCAGAGAGTAGGCTGGGTAATGAACACTGCAGAGCCAACATCACCAACAGCAACAGGAAAACAGACAGAATCAGGATCAGTGGAACATTTGTCTGGTGCTTCAGCATGATAACATGTAGGAGATGAAGCTCAGTGTTGAAACATGTATCATGATGCAGCTGTAGAGTTCACAGATTAACTAATTATATTCTCATTATTTAACATTATTAAATTAAAAACACATGTCTACATGAAAGAACATTTGTGACTGAGGTTGGATCCGATATGCGATATCAAACTGATCACCTGTACCTGTACGGCTGGATAATCTTCTCCCCGTATCTCATTGCTCCGTCCCAGTCCTGCATATAGAGGCACACACCCATGGCCTGATACATCATGTGCAGCATATAGACGTTGGTGTCAGCGAATATAGATCCCATCTTCTCCTGACTGAGCTCACACATCTCCAGCAGCTCACTGGGAGGTGCAGGCAGTCAAGGGACACACATGGGCGATATATGTAGGATTTATAATCAATTATTTGGTAAATTCATCTGTAAAATACGTATTTGGTCACCTACAAACAAGCAAGATTTATGTCTCTCACAGAGCTATAACTTCTTTAATAGACTCCTCTGTCTTCCTCTTGTTATCTGCATTAATGGAACCTGTTTGAACCTCTTTATCAGTATAGTAGACACCTGTGTAACTGTGAGTATATATATATATATATATATATATATATATATATATATATATATATATATATATATACACACACACACACACACACACACACATATATGAGAAACACAAAAGAGGATATTCTTGTAGTGTTTGGCTCTCCTAAACTCCTCAATGACATTCTTGGCGTATCGGACCATGGATCGGATTTCCTCTGGCTCTGGAGGAGAAGTCAGCTTCCTAATCTCCATTTTTTCTTTGTCCTAGAGAGACAGGAAGTGAGATATGATATTTACTAGCAGATAGACAACACTGACTCAGGTCTGAGAACGTGAGGCTGATCTGTTGCAAAACAGAAAACATTTGTTTACAAGCTTTCAGGCAAACTAGTAGGAAAATACATCTGCAATTCATTCAATATTCAAACCATCCACAACATATCTAGCATCCGTTGTTTGTTTCAGAAAGACAAAAAGATGTTTTTTTACTATTAAGGGAGTAAAAAATCCAAATGGCCCTATGTAAAAAAGTGATCGTCCACTAAACCTAATAACTGGTTGAGCCCTTGGCAGTAACACTTGTAATCAAACGTTTGTGATAACTTGAGTCAATGAGTCACGTGTTGTGACAAACATGCAAAAAAATTAGAAATCAGGAAGGGGGCTTTTCCACACCACTGTATACACATACAAAAAAGCTTCATAGCAAAGCTGACAGTGAAAGTGTGTGTATGTGTGTGCACTACCTTAGACCTGGTGGTGCACTCTGTACAATGACAAGTGAAGAAGTAGGAATCCAACAACCTCTCCTTCCTGTCATCTGTGGGATACAACAGGTCGATATAACTGTTGAAGATCTGAGGAGAGAGGTCACACACATGTTAATATCAACAGCGAGCATAGAGATATTTATGTATATAAGCAGTAGTAGCTGTGGCGGCGGCACCTCACCTCCTCTCCGGGACTGATCTCTCTCACAGCTCGAACCTCAGCCACGGTGCCATTATAGGTGACGATGACATTGGGATTACAGCTGTGATTCATTAGAGCAACACTGGAAAAGACAGAAGGTCAGGAACAGCTGATAATGTGATTATTACATTATACACACAAGCACACACTGGAGTCATAAACACTTACTCAGGAAAAACAGCTGATCCTAGGTGAGACAGCTCCTCATCTTCTATAGTGAAGCCATTACAGTTCACCTGAGAGACAGAGACAGACAAAGAGAAAGAGACAGGCAGAGAGAGAGGGGGGGGGGTGCAGAGAGAGAGACCAAGACACAGCAGTGTTGGGATATGTGAGAAGTTGTAAAGAAGTTGCAGTGATAAAGGTGAATGAGGCTCAGATCTTCTCACCTGTGCAAACAGCTCTGTGAGACTCTGCTCATCAGGGACATCATTGATTTGTCGTGAGTAGAAATGAAGCAGCGCTGCAATGTCGGCCTGGTTCATCTCTTCCTTCTCATTGTCCATTTTATCCAGGTCTGACATAACAAGAGAGCTTAAAGTGCTTTAATAAATTACTTGAAAGCATCACACAAAACAAACCTACAGCAAAGTACAGACCATACTACTGCCCCCCCCCCCCCCCCCCCCCACACACACACACACACACACACAGACAGACAGACAGACTTACGGGCCTGGAACTCTGAGAACAGCAACAGTCTCTCTGAGTTGGTCCGTTCTGTTGTGACTCTCTGAACAGTATAGAATCATTAACATTATTTTAATTAAACATCTTTTATACTGATATTGTTTGACTTACGACTGTTTATTAAAGTTTTTGAATTTTCAACCAAATAATCAAGACAATGATCAGCAGTTGCAGTTGTTAGTCAAGGAAAAAAACAGAAATGTTGGATCTGTTTTTATTGTGCTCACCTGTTTCATGATGAGTCTTGCAACGAGCCGCACCGTCTCTGAAGGACACCAGTTCTCCCCGTATGTACACATGGCTGCACACTCCAGTTTATGCATTGGCCAATCACCTCTCTACACGCACACATGCACACACGTGTGCACATGCACGCACACAGACACGCGCACACACACACACACAATATTGATCATAATTTTTCAGAAACAGAAGCCCATGAGGTCATCAGACAAGTTACCTTTTTATGGGCTTTATTCTAATGGTCTGTAGAACACCAGGTTGACCAATTAGAATCAAGTTATTTAATTATATGTCAATGTATATTCATTGATCTGAACTGGGATACATGAAAATGTGAAGATGTAAACTCACCTGACAGTCGATGTTGCAGTAAAATGCCTGTTTACATCTCCCACACTTAGATAGGTCATCTCTCCTGTAACCATAGTAACAGTCACTCACCTGCTGGGACAGTTTGTGAGTGTGTGCACACTTGTACACAGACATAAAATCTGCACACACACCCCTCTGGTTTTCTCTGGGACACATGGACACCTATATTTAGCAGCATAACCTTTAACTGCTAGACAAACCTTAACACACTTGTGTAGAGAGAGAGAGAGAGAGAGAGAGAGAGAGAGAGAGAGAGAGAGAGAGAGAGACTATATAAAGAGTGTCATACCGAAATCAGATCTCAACAAAATGAGCTGACTGGCAGAATTTAAAACCTCCCTGTCTGTGCGTGTCACACAGACACACGTTTGTAATACCTCTTAAATACATGAATGAGTGAAACCTTAGAAATCAGCTGTAGCTCTACCAGCACGTGGATTAGTGCTAAGTATTACAGTACTACTACTTGTAAGTACTGTTGTACATAATTACAGTGTAATTAAACATTCTACATTTTGGCTTTTAACATCAGCAGTGAACTTGTTTGCATGTATGTTGGTCAATTAAACATATATACATACACATACAAACATAATATAATAGGTAGTGACACTATAAACAGACAGAACCCATGCAGACGCAGAGAGAACAAACTCCACACAGAATGGTCCCAGACCAAAGTCTTGAACCTGCGACCTTCTTGCTTGTGAGGCAACAGCACTAAGCACTATGCCACCATGTTGCCCACAATAGCAAATTATTAATAATAATAATTATAACAATAATAAATCAAAAATACTAATATGGCAGTTTAGTTTAGTGACGGTGTTTGGTTTGGAACATCAGTTTGTTGATCCAGTTGAGGACAATATGTCTACTGGTCATAATTGATTCTCCATGGTAACGGAGTCTGTTCCCTCCTCTCGTCAAGGTAAAGTGATCGGCTCCAAAACTGATTTTAATATTTTGAGTCAGGTTTGAATTGGGAAATCAAATTTAATTGTTCTTTGAGAATTGCATAGAAATTTTCTAGCTTCCTGTCAGTTGAGTCAAAGCTCTGCTGAAGGACTGAGGACTTCAGAAGGACTTTTATTGCATATAAATATATTCTATGACACAATAGATAATATTTTTATCATCTGTGAAAGCTGTGTTAAGCCTGTGTGTCCTGCGTGTGTGTTGCAGCCATCTGAAGTTATCTGTTACTCTGAGGTATGTCCATCAGCTGGTGAAGCAGTGGTTATTTACCTGTGTAGTTATTTACCTGTGCTGCTGACTCACCTGGTAAAGCAGAACTCGCAATGAGCTCCCCTCTCATTCACCGTCAGCACGTAGGCATATGCGGGACAGGCGAACACCACCTCCCCTACCGCGAAGTCCCGCACCGCCCGCAGGCCTCTACCGCTGTCCGCACTCAAGAATCGCTCAGTGCCGTCGATCCCTTCGTTCTTCATACTGATTTCTTCAGGTCCAACACAGCACACCTCTCTATCTGTCTGTCTGTGTCTGTCTATGGCGCTGATCAGCTTCTATGTCTGAGCTGCTTCTTCCTCACTGATGCGAACTCGCTGCTGTTCAGCGCCTCCTACTGTAGCGGCGGCTGTTGCAAAGCTGCAGAGCCTCAGTCTAACCCCTTAAAATGTGATACAAGCTTTGTCCATTTGCTTGTCGCTACATGTTCCAATCATAACATGTTAACGGTTACTATCAGAGTCTACGGGCGGCTTGTTTTCATTAATATTATACATTTCTCAATAAAAGGTGCTTCATCCTATTTCCCCTTTCAATTCTGCTTCTGTAGCGCGTGTAGTTGGAACTGGTTCACAGCGCCCGCATCTTTACTTCACTGAGCTGCAGATCACACACGGATTTACACAGAAAGCAGGATTTAGAAGTAAATTACTCCACCTCTCTGTCCTCCAGCTGTACTGAGACAAGGTTCGACCTTCCTCATTCTTGCTCCTACAGAACAAACAGGACTTTGCACATTGTTCTAAAGATGTAAACATTTAATCATCCAATCAAAATCAGGTGCTGGACTACCTAATAATTACAGTCATTATCCTGTGTATAACATGAACATAATAGAAAATAAAATGGTAAACTTTTCATCTTCACAAGAAATAAAACTGTGTTAAAAAGAAAAGGCTTTAAACAACAGATCTGAACCACAGCAGCAGACAGTGTTTCTATGGTTACTGTGCAGTTTGGTTTTAATGTCTGTTCTGTTGCAGCCTGTTTGTGAGCAGATCTGAAATATTTAGAAAAAAAAGGAAAACACAAAGACAAAAGTGTGAATCTCAGTTGGAGTGCATCAAGACGTTAGTCCCCCCCCCCCCTCCCATAATGTTCCCACAACATAATGTTCCCAGAATATTCCCCAAAATTAGTGATCCACCTATGGCAGCAGAGGACCCACCACCCTCACCTGTCCTGACTGCATGTGGATCAGATGAAAACTGAACTGATTTCTGGACTCCGAATCTCTTCATGTTGCTGTGGCCGAGTTGCACAGCTGAATATTACTAAAATTAGCAGGTTGATTGATGACTGAGAGTCTCCTATATTTATTGATCCCGCTCATAACCTGATAAACACATGACTCTTGTCTCGTACCTGTGGAGTAACAACTGTTAAAAATATCACAACCTGCGCCAAACTGTCCCAGGTAACAACACATCTGTCTATGTGTGAACAAAGGGAAGCTTGCCTGCAACACTTCTCAAATTCTACATTTGTAAAGGGGGGGGGGGTATTTGACAGTTAAGAAAAAGAAGAAACGGGAGTTAAGAGACATAAGTGAGGAGTGTCATTTCTTGATGTGTGTGCTGATGTAAGAAATCACCACCCGACTAGGAGTTAGGAGACAGGATGTAATGTTTAAGCAAATCTGCTGAGATGTTTGTGTTAATGTAGTCGCCTAAAATTTAATTTCTCCAAACTCCACCGTAACTCATCAGTTATGAACAGAAGCAGTGGATGTATTGTTAGAACAGGAGCAGCTTTTGTCCTGTAACTGTTCAGGTAACATGAAGCAATTTGAAGAATCCGTCACAGACATGAGAGTTGTTGGGCTGAATAAAGTGGTTCAGTATTTCTGCTTTACTTCATATGAGCAGCAGATGAATATCAAGCTGCAGCAAACCAGCAGCAAAATCTGGTTTAGATCTTTTGACTGATCAAATCCATGACAGAACACAGGAGGATGTAAAACAGCTGAGGAAAAGGGAAGGTTCTGCTTGAACTTAGCATGTATGTGCATGTGTGTATTCATATTTCAGATACTTTGACTCATTCGATGTTTTAAACAATTCCAACTGATTCAGGATTTTTCTGTATCTCACTAATAGTGTTTATAAAATCATAATAAAAAATAAAAGGGTGATAGTATTTTTTATATGATTCTTTTATACGTTTTGATTTTGAAAGAATTAAATAATTTAGACCAAGACAGATTCTGAGCAGTAACTATGATTATTAATACAGAAATCAATTCACCATTAAATTCCATATCATTTTGACAGGTATCTGTACCGCAACTCTGCAGATATATCTGTAAAAATCTGATACCTGTAATAATCTAATCCCCATCTGGCTCTGATCAGTCCTCAGGACCAAATAAACAATATTTACTTTGTCAACAGGAAGTGATGTCAGGACCTGTGAAGTAAAAACATACGTGTTCCTCCTCTGTTGATAAAACTTTTACGTGGCAGATTTATCAAATATTTGTGATATTAGAAATGTCACATTAACACTGTAGAGACAAAGCTGCAACATGAGTTTCTTTAAATCCAGTTTGTGTGATTATAAGACAGTAACTTCCCCCATAACAGCCACGAAGCAGATCGCTGCTCCGTGTTCCCAAAACACAAAACAAGTCTTTTTGCAATTTGGTTAATTAGTTTTTGACATGAGTAAACAAACAAAGACTGGTAAGAGATTTTCTGCATCTCGTTTCTTTCGAGATGTGACATGTGGAAGTAGCTGCAGCAGCCAGTGCTGCAGCCTGAAGCACTCGTTGGGGGGGTTCCTACTCATTAACCCTGCCTTCCCCCACTAACCCCGCCCCTTCCCAAGTGCCAACACTTCAGCCACAATGTAAAACAGAAAGAGGAACCGGAGCAGAACAGACGCTCTTCACTGTTTAGAGGAACCAGAGAAAAACCTCCATCAGGTCAAAGTCTTTTCTTCTGAAACACCTGAATCTGCAGGCTCCGCTTGCTGTGTGAAAAACAGCATCCCTCTTTCAAGAAGAAAACATACCTCCAGTAAGAAATAAAACATTAATAATAAAATAAAAATAATTACAAAGTAAAAACAGAGTTCTATTTCACCAGCATTAGAGAAAGTAAAGAGAAATAAAGGATTCACACATTGTCTCCAAACCATCAATGAAATCACTGAGGTATGTAGTTTGTAGTTTGGATGGAAAGCCTCTTCATCGCTTTATCCACATCATCATCACCATCCACCACCAGACACAGTCCACTCCCACTTTACTCCAGTATTCTCTACAAGCCCCTCCCCCGAGGCGTGGCTCTGTTTCTGTGGGAGGGGGTGGGGGAGGGGAATAGACAAGACTGCACCTCTGACTGAGGAGGAGCAAGAAGGATGGATTTATCCGTCACATTTGTCTTTCTCCTGGAGTCTGATCTGTTGGTGTCTCTGTAGTCCAGCTGGTCCCGGTCTGCATTGCCCCCCTATGACTGGAGGTTCAAGGTGAACTTCCACTGCTGGTTGAGGCTCGGGCTGCAGACCTCAACCGTGAGGCCGCCCATCCTGGCGCTGCGGCTGTCCAGACACACGTTACTGCCCACATGACGCAGCTTTGAGTTAGACTCAATCTGCTCCCATTTCTGCAACACACACACACAGACTGAATCTGCAATAGATAGTGAAGAAATCACCGTGGAAGCAAGATGAAACTTCATGAAGCATTGAAGCTTTCCATCCAATTGCATCACATATGGGGTCAAAGCTTCATGGTGTTTCATTTGCTCTACTGTGCCATCAAGTGGACAAATAAAAGACAGTGAGAGTGGTTAAAGTGAAACCATGGCTTCAATACGTGAAGCTTCCATCATCCATTCATCCATTTTCTACCGTTTAGTCCCACTAAGGGCCCAGCTGTCATTGGGCAAGAGGCAAGTGCACCCTGGACTGGTCACCAGCCAGTGGCAAGGCATGTGAAGCCTGGTGTTTAAATAATAATTACAATAAACAATATATACACTTGTCTGTTTCACTTATTCCAAACCAGGGTAGTGAGTCTGAATATTACTTAAAGAGTACAATGTATTCCATGTATCAATTATTTGTGTGACTATTTTTAGAGAATCATTCACACATTTAAATGAGAACATACTCTTGATATGATAAAAATACTAAAGGAATAGACAAGATAAGATCTGATGGTAGGGACAGAGGGGAGAGTGCAATGTGTTTTGCTATCTCTTATATTCTGAACCGTGCATCAATCCTGCAAACCAGTTCCTGAAGCAGTCACGTGGCATGGTCAACTTTCGAGGCTGCGAACGTCACCACATTCTTCAATAGCACAAGCCTTGATATGCGCTTTACAAAAAAATCTTGGATTACTTGACACAAGCTCTGAAGCCTTGGCATGGGAGGACACATCACTAGAAGAAATCAACTGTGGGAGCATTTATTAGAAAAAGGAAGACATAAGACCACTAATGATCTCCCTCGATCTGGGGCTCCATGCAAGATCTCACCCTGTGAGGTCAAAATAATTACAAGAATGGTGAGCAAAAATCCGAGAACCACACAAGGGGACCTAGTGAATGACCTGCAGAGAGCTGGGACCAAAGTAACAAAGGCTACCATCAGCAACATAGTATGCCACCAGGGACTCAAATCCTGCAGTGCCCCCCATTTAAGACAATACAAATCTTAAGGGGGGGAGAATGTCAAATGGGCAGATGAAACCAAAATACAACTTTTTGATAAAAACTTTTTGGTAAAAACTCCACTCGTCATGTTTCGAGGAGGAAAAAATGCTGAGTTGTATCCAAAGAACAGCATACCTACTGTAAAGCATGGGGGTGGAAATAAGATGTTTTGAGGCTGTCTGGAAAGGGACTATGATGGCTGATTTGTGTAAAGGAATGAACGTATGGGACCATATATCGTGAGATTTTGAATGAAAACCTCCTTCCATCAGCAAGGGCATTGAAGACAAAATGTGTCTGGGTCTTTCAGCATGACAATGACCCTAAACACACCCTCTGGGCAATGAAGGAGTAGCTTCATAAGAAGCATTTCAAGGTCCTGGAGTGGCCTAGCCAGTCTCCAGATCTCAACCCTCTACAAAATCTTTGGAGGGAGATGAAAGTCTGTGTTGCCCCAAAACATCACTGCTCTAGAGGAGATTTGCATGGAGGAATGGGCCAAAATACCAGCAACACATGTGAAATTCTTGTGAATACTTAAGCCAAGTTTATACTTTTGCCTACACAGCTACAGCTTCGATGCAGACCTCTACAACGTAGGATGATGCACACCTTCAAAAAAAATCCTAATTCACACATGCACTCAATCCTGGTTGTACAAAGGAGTATTAGGGCCAAAAAAAGAAAAAAGGTACATTAAAAACAACAGGCAAAAAAGGCCAGTACAAGAAAGAAAAGGGAAAAAAAACAGGCAAAATGGGAAACAAGTGTGGTACATACAGTCTGGAATATGTTATTTAAGGGGATTTTTCCCCCTGTCTTGTGCCAGACTGTTTTTTTTTAATTTTTTTCCCTAGCATACAGTTCATACTGTGAAGGCAAAGCAAGAATTCAGCAGAGTAATGCGTTCCCTCGACACAGAAATTGGAAGGCTCAATGGCTGTATCACATTGGCAGCGTAGCTATGTCCAAATATACTGGACTTCACAGAAAACATTTGATCTCTGTCATTGCCAACAAAGGGTACATAAGTATAGAGATGAACTGACAACTTTGTTATTGACCAAATATTTATTTTCCACCATAATTTGCAAATAGGTATACCCATGATGGAAATTACAGGCCTGTTTCCTCTTTTTAAGTGGGAGAACTTGCACAATTGGTTGCTGACTTATTACTCACACACACATGCACACAAGTGTTTACCTGTCTGCTGTCGTTCTCTCGGCAGCCCTGGAGTTTGATAAGTGAACCTGCTGTTCTGTCGACCACAGTCAGACACAGATCCATGTGTTTCACTGACTTATCTTTGGTCAGAGCCCACTCCTGAACACACACAGATAACACTTGAACATGTCAACGTAAACATGTATATATTAATACATATTTATAATGTTAAAATGTAAATATAAACATGGGAAATATACATTGATAAAAATGCTAAAAAAAGATCAGCTGATCTGTGTTTAAATCCTAAATGAGTTGAATCCTTTGATTCTCACCACATGTGCTGCCCAGTGTGTGGAGAGCAATGATTAAACCAGCTGACCTGTGTGTGTAACGCTACCTGGTTTCCCCCTGCATTATGGCATTCGTACACGCCCACCACACCATCAGCAAAGTGACCCAGTGTGTCCAGACAGTTTCCTCCCTGTTGCAGGGCCCCGAAAGCTATATCCTGGTGGTCTGGGACCCTGAAAACACAGGCACCATCTGATTTATAATGCAGATCTAGTAATGTGTTGTAATAACAATAATAATAATAATAATAAATGTCCGCACCGTAGCTCTGGATAAACATTCTCCAGGTACCATTTAAATGGTTTACAGCTTAGTCTCTTCTTCATCTCCATACGACTCTGGATACTGAGACAAGAGACAGGCAGAGACAGTTAAAGATAGAGGCAGACAGAAACATAGAAATCAGAGCATTAATATTAATATTTTGTATATATATTGTGTGTATACAGTAAAAATTAAAGCCCCCCCCCAGCTGCTCTCTGTCTCTCCCAGAGGTTGGGAGCTGGAGTTCTTTAGTATCTCAGCTGCTCCTGAACGGAGTCTGCAGGCCTGATGCTGTCCCCTGATGTCACGAACTGATTCTCCACTTCCTCTGTGTTCATGACTCTCTGTGTAAAGTTGGGAGTTGTCCCTGTGGGTCAGTCTAACTCCTGGGGGGTCAGTCCACTTACTTCCCATAGGGGACGTTCCTGGCTGAGGGGACAGCAGCATAGTAGAAATTTTTGTACTCGTCCATCCAGACCTCTGCAGCTCTGCGTGTATTCCTGAGGACAAAAAGAAATGTGACACACCTGCAGAGCTGCACATTCACACAACATGGATTTTTCCAGAGCAAGTGTTGACATAACACCCAATGATGATGATGTCACAAACTAGTGTTTCCTATATGAGTGAAAAATGCTTGTGTTGGCTGCCACTTTTGTTTTAAACAGGCAAATTTTGTCTCCTTAATAATTAAACCTCCTTTATCACATTTCTGCTTCATCGGTTTGGAGCTACTGCCAACAGCCAGATAGTGTAGCCTACATCTACCTGCTCATCCAGGTACAACCAATAATATGTGTGTGACCTTGCGAACACAGTCCCACTGCCACCGGGAAAGGTGTATGGATGCTGTTTTCTGAAGACATGACCAACTCTGCTGCACGGGATGATCTCCAGACTGCCTCCACACTGCCACACACGAAAGGAGATCTCTGAAACACACACATACAAAAACAAACATGTTCATCTGTGTAGTTGTTGTATTAATTTGTTTTCTCTCTTGCAACTTTGTGTGTATATATATATATATATATATATATATATATATATATATATATATATATATATATATATATATATATATATATATATATATATATATATATATATATATATATATATATATATATATATATATATATATATATATATATATATATATATATATATATATATCTGAACAGCATTAGGACTCACCCAGGTTTTCTCCTCCCCACACGTCCATCATCATGTCGTATTTCCCCAGCAGTTCAAAGTAATCTTTATCCATGACAAACAGACCTCCTGCGATCATTGGAGTCCTGGGATGAGAGGAGAGATGGGGAGATTGTTCAAAGTCCATTTATTGACCTACTGCAAGGACATATTAACTCATTTCCAGTATAAAACCCCCTAGAGCAAACATCCAAACAAAAACAAACCTGACAACCAAATATAGCTAATCCTTCCATTCCTTCAATAAGATGTTTACAATCAGCTACCCATCCTCCCCCACAAGGCACAAAACCTCCCCAACAGCCTATATATTATAAAAAGGCGTTGTTTTCTTCATTGTTCGCCATCTTGTAGTTGTTGGCGTGTTCCACCGTCAGCCGAGCTGTCACCAGCCCTCTTCTAACAGCCACCGGCTCAATGCTGCCAGCACCTTGAGTTTGGTTCTTTTGTGTTACCAAACTGACATGCACATCCCCATCTTCAATCCTCCACTGGAGGTCCGCTGTCTGTTTTTCCAATGGGTAGTTTCTACAGGCATTGCCAGCTCAGAATCAGAATTCAGATTCAGAATTCAGATCAGTGTTCAGTGGGAGGTTGTTCACTGAACACCACGCTGACATTCCAGTCATTCCACCTCAATGTCCTCCACCTGAATGTCCTCCATCAGATCTATTGTTGGTGTCCATGAAACCTGTCTGCCAGAATCAAGGCAACCTAGTTATTGGCAACCTGGACCCAAACATATGACAGCTGATGGAGCAACCATTTCCATTTAGATAACGGAGCATACACTTTCTCCATGCCTCCCTCACAGCCCCAAAAACAAACCAAACACCTTCAGTCCCACCTTTCCCCACTCCGGTCCCCCAGGCAGACTAGGCACTATCTGGTCCCTCCCCCATCCTAGCAACAGAGCCTCACTCTTTGCCCAGCTCAGCTGTGTAGAGGAAGCCCTTTCATACAGCAACAGCATTTGTTGTTGCTGTATGAACAACAAATGCTTTGTCACTAGTCAGCCTACATCCTCCTGATTAGTGACAAAGATATTAATGTCATCCGCATAGGTGGAAAATTATTTTTTGCTGCACAGGGAGTGGCCAACTTAGCCCTGCCCCTATCTTCACCATACATTGAGCTCCACAATATAGCAAACCAACCCAGGCCCGAAACTCATCACCAAAACCAAAAGCCCTAAGTGCAGAAAACAAATATGAGTGATCCAACCAGACAAAAGGCCTTCTCCTAGTCTAAGAAGACAATACCTACATTGATGTTATCACTTCTGCAAATATCTATAACATCCTGAAAACGAAAGATTTGTGAACGTGTGTAAATTTTCTTTTGTCATCATCACTCTGCTTCACAGTAACAAGCTTCAATTATTATAAAATTAAGTGTCTGGCGGTGGTCTGGTTAGGGTTAGGGTTTTACTTTATGGGGGCGATAGGATTTCCTTGTCTCGCTCGTCTTTGGTCCGGAGTCATGTAGTCCCATTTAAACACCAAATTCCAGTCAAAACCTGCACACACACACAGACACACACACACACACACACAACACTCTAGTTATAGAATTACAGTCCCACAAATAATTTAAAATATATCATCAATTAGCAGCATTGAGAGTCTTGTGTGTAAAATTCCCTAAACTAAATATGTGTGCGCACCTCCTTTCAGATCAGCTGATGCTCCTACATATTGGAAGTTGTCCATGTTAATGACATCAATTATTGGAGACACGACTCGGCTCTTATCCTGAAAACAAATAAAATTTTTTAGAAACATTTTCAGCTGAAAAAACAAAACAAAGCAGGAAACAGCAGATCTACAGATGCTCTGAGTTCTTCCAACATGTTTTGTGGAACCTTTATTTCAAATTGTTTCTGTACTAATAGATTCAGCCTATAAATCAGCTCCTGGAGGAATCATAAACTCACAACAATCGTCAACAACAAAATCAGCTGTTTGACAGAAGGTTTGGCAAGTTTTTCACAAGCTCAGTTGCTGATCATCCCACAAATACATGATCCTGTATGTAGCTACTATTGGGTCAAATGTTTTGTACTGTACTTTCAAAACTTTCAGGTTTTGATCTTGAATTCTGAGAAATATATCAATGTGTTCAAAATAAAAACAAGTGTACACTTTTTCGGGTTAAATAACAATAATTTAATTATGATCCATGCTAATTAGTTTAAATAAATTATTTTCATTTTTCACTTTCATAGGTTATAATATTTGGGATCCCATTTCTCTCAGTTGCATGCTTTATCTTTTCAGATTCAGATCTATTTTTTTAAAACAGTTTTAGATCTTGCTTTTACAGTTTCAGTCTTCTGAACCTGATCTAACACGGGGGGCATGGCATCAACTGAAAGGGATGTGAAATCATGAGAGAAAGTTTAATTAAAGGCTTACAGATGACCCCCTATCATGTTGCCTTCAGGGAATGTGGGATTTGGCTACGCCACTTGTTTGTAAGTAAAAGAAAATGTTTTCAGTAATTAACTTCCATTTGCACACAATGTAAGACTATCCTGCACAGTTAAAACCATTTTTATTTCCAAGCCTGTTTAGTGGAAGCCATTTTAGACAGTACTGAGAACCAACTGTGGTACAGGAGCAGCAAAATTACCCCCGGATTGTACACTTGGATGCCCACACTGCTGCTGGCTCATCTGTTATGTTCCGGGACCCCGACTTCAGGATTTGAAGGTTTATGTGAATCGGTGAGTATGAAAGTTTGTTAAAAGTTCAATACATATAGTTATCTTTTGTTAGACGATGTGAATATGTGTAATAAAGTTACATGCAAATTACTGCAAAGATTACTAGAGTAATAAAGGCTTTGTTTATATCTGAATTAGATTACTTGATTAATTGATAAATAAATAATATTAGTTTCAGCGAGTATCTGGTATGGTTAAAGCATTTTTATACAAGTATGAGTTCAGATATTGATGATATAATATATCAATATCTGTACTATCTGTATTCATGCTGAAGGAAAATCAGTGATTGATCTCTCTGTTCTCTTTAAGATTTTAAGTTTCCTGAAAAAAAATACGTCAAAACCCATTGTATGTTCATTCCTTGAAGGCAACATCATAGTGAGAGGTCTGCAGCCTTTTAATTAAGCTGTCATGATTCCACACCCCTTTCAGTTGATGCCAGGTTTCCCCCTAAATCAGGGTCAGAAGTCTAAAATTGAAAAAGATCTGAAACAAAAAAAAAATTGAAACTGTAAAAAGATCTGAATCAGAAAAGATAAAGCATACAAATGAGAGAAATGAGATCCCAAATTCAAAAACACATGAAGGCGAAAAATTTTAAAAATGTATTCAAACTAATTAGCGGAGTGAATCATAATTATATTTAACCTTAGAAAAAGTGCTTTATGTGAACTACGTTGATGTAATTCTCAGAATTCAAGATCAATAATTTTTCCAGGTACAAAACATTTGACCCAATATTAGCTATATATTCCTGATTAATGGACTTCAATGGTCCATTAGTCAATAAAAATAAACAGATTTCCAACAATATAAAATACAGTATATATGTTTCTATTACCAATGTTACAACAGAGAAATAATTTACCAAATTTACTTTTGATTTTTATTTTCAACTCCAGTGGACTGGCTCAGACTGTTTCTGCTGAGATCAAACAGTCCTTGTGCTCTGTGTTTTTCTGTTAACTGGCCACTGACAAGCAACTGCAGGGAGCTGCAGGGAGCTGTGACCTCTGACCGAACCAGAACAGACAAACAAATGCCGTTCTGAGGCCATTTGAAGCAGTGATACAGGAGGTTTAATAAAGACTGTGATCAGGTTATTACTGTTTCTGTCAGACTAACTGCAGACTGTTCATCTGCTGCAGTTCCCCTAAAGCAGCTTTTTTAAAAGAAGCTCTTTGATTTATTTGAAGATGAATGATTGTTTTTTCCTGACAGTCTTTAAAGGCCATAAAACACCAACACTGATCTGATCATTTAGGTGAGGGATTTAAGTAAAATCTTGACATTTATTTGGACTGTAAGGGCTCTTTCACACTGTCCTTATTTGGTCCGCTTTTAACGGACTAGAGTTTGTTTCGTCAGATAGTCCGTGTGAAAGCTCATACGAACTCTAGTCTAGTTCGTTTGCAAGTGAATCCTGGTGTGGTTCTATGTAGTGTGATCTCTCACCGGACCAAACACAGGACCAAATGTACATTTTAGATTTATTTATATTTCAGAGCCAGCATTTGCATGGAAGGAGAGATCGCTCTGTTGCGCTGGTGTTCACTTTTTCTGAGCATCTCCACCTCAGCTGAAAGAATACAGTACTCTCTGTTGAAAACAGCATCAGGAGCTTTTTAGGATATATTAGGCCTACTTTTATAAAACCAACAACACAACATCTCTCTTTAGGTCCATCTTTTCCTCTGGTGCCGTTTCTCAGCCCAGTAACAGTGAAATGCGCTCTGCTTCACTGCTTTACATGGTGGTCGTATTGCACTGCTAGCTGAGCTGTGTAACTGATAAATTACAGAACAATCATCATCCCAACAGCTACTTCATATGCTGTGGCCGTGCTTACAAACATTTTTCCTTGCACCACGATCTATAACAGCGTGGTGTTTTTCTTCAATCGCATCTCTGCCAATCTGTGGAAATGTGAGCATGACGCCAGTGACTCGGTGCCATGTGTAGCCTGATGCAGGAATAATGAAAAAAAAAAATAAAATAAACGGCATGTCAAAACAGAGACAAGTCGTACAACGGGATGCGGGAACCTTAGGATGTCGGACCTTCTGTCAGTCAGGAATTGCCAGCTACCGTTACAACCGTTGACGCTGACGCACAGAAGGTTTGGTGCAGTTCAGAAATCACAGTGTGAAAGCGGAACCAAACCAAGTGATAACGCAACAATGTTGCAACTTTCAGCTCCACAAGAGAGCTGAGTCCACTTGGTGAGGTGTGAAAGCAACCTAAGAAAATGTGTCGAGCTTAACATTCAGCTAAGATATTAGTTTTAAATAATAAAGTTGATTGGATGAACTTTTGTAAACGTCTCTCAGTGAAGGAAGAAACACAAAAAGGAGAAACGGTTTCACAGGAAGAGAAAATTAAACATAAAGAACAAAACAATAAGTAAACTAAAAACTTAAATTGGGATTTTGATCCCTTTTCATAGAAAAATACCCAAAAAATATTTTTTTTTACATATTTGTCAAATACTAAGAAACGCATGAACATCTGTCTGTATGTATGTGTCTATTAGTGTCTTGTGTGTTTGTGTGTGTGTACCTCAGCCACTCTCTCTAGCAGTGGTTCTAGCCAGTGGTCATTACATTCACAGTGAGAATCCAGGAATGTGAGGACCGGAGCTGTAGCAGCATCTGCACCTCGAACCCTTGAACGCATCAGACCTGAAAACATCCATAATGAAAATTAGAAAGCAGATAGATAAATAAGAAATAAATACTTGTTTAAATACATAAATAAATACTGATCAGGAAGCAAGGATCATATCAAGTGCTCCTCTTCCATTTTTCTACCTTCCCTGCGGTCGTTTCTCAACACTCGAACTTTCTCAATCTTCCCGAGCAGTGCTCCATCCTCCGCTGAAACACAGGAAGCAAGCATCACACTCATAGACACACAGACATATAACACTGTCATTGCGGTTGGGAGGGGTATGTGTGTACTCACCATTATCACTGTAGTCGTCAACAAGGATGATCTCTTTGACCAGGTGAGGAGGACTTTTCTTCAAGACACTAAATGGGAAACACAAATATTGGGAAGGTGCACAACAATAAAAATGTTGATATTAGCACAGAGAAAAAAAAACAAAAACACACCATCACCTACCTGACCACAGTCCTCAGCAGAGCAGAACGAGCCTCGTTATGGAAGGTGATGACCACACTGGAAGCTGGAAGGTCAGACTTCCACTGTCTGTGTCTGCAGCTACACACACACACACACACACACAAAAAAAAAAACAGACAAACTGAGCTCTCCATTTCCTGTCCTGTTGATCAAGTCTTAAAAAAAAACAAAAACAAAAAAAAAACAGACACCGACATGCGGAGGTTCACAAATAACAAACATTATCCAAATATATTTTTGATGAAAATATTTCTAAACAAATATTTATGTACATCAGACATATGTTTGTAAACCTTAAATTTTCTTTGTGCTTTTTTTAACGTTTATATACAATAACTATTTATGAATTATATATACACACACATATTTATGTATAAATCCTGATAAATCTGAACAAAATAAAGTAAACTTGAGAAACAGGTAAAGCTGTGAAGTTTCTGAACACAGGTTGTTGATCCTGGGCTGAATCTGCAGCTTACTGCTGTTAAAGGCTCCAGGTGCTCAATGGGTCAATAAGTCAGTGAGGGAGAAGCTCACTTTATAACGTCTGAAGCTGAATGAATTAAGACCGAACTACCATAATACCAAAGACCCATTTCTCCTGCAGAGAGAAGCTTCAGAGAGGAGACAAACTATATTGAGATTCAGATTCTTGGTTCTTAAAACCACAAATATATCATTAGTGACATCACAACTTCACATAAGACACAGGAGAAGTAAATTCAATTAATTTTTTCCTCAAAATTCTACACACAACACCACATAATGACAACGTAAAAAAGTTTAGTTTATTAATTTCTTGAAAATTAAAAAAAAACAAAAAAAAAAAAACGAAGAAACCACATGTACTGTACATAAGTATTCACAGCCTTTGCCATGAAGCTCAAAATTGAGCTCAGTGCATCTTGTTTCCACTGATCATCCTTGAGATCTTTCTACAGCTTAACTGGAGTCCACCTGTGGTAAATCCAGTTGATTGGACATGATGTGAAAAGGCACACACCTGTCTATATAAGGTCCCACAGTAGACAGCGCATGTCAGAGCACAAGCCAAAACCAAGCATGAAGTCAAAGGAATTGTCTGTAGATCTCCGAGACAGGATTGTCTCAAGGCACAAATCTGAGGAAGGGTACAGAAAAATTTCTGCTGCTTTGAAGGTCCCAATGAGCACAGTAGCCTCCATCATCTGTAAATGGAAGAAGTTTAGAACCATCAGAACTCTTCCTAGAGCTGGCCGGCCATCTAAACAGAGATTCGGGGAGAAAGGCCTTAGTCAGGGATGTGACTAAGATCCCGATGGTCACTCTGTCAGAGCTCCAGCATTCCTCTGTGGAGAGAGGAGAACCTTCCAGAAGAACAACCATCTCTGCAGCAATCCACCAATCAGGCCTGTATGGTAGAGTGGCCAGACGGAAGCCACTCCTTAGTAAAAAGGCACATGACAGCCCACCTGGAGTTTGCCAAAAGGCACCTGAAGTACTCTCAGACCATAAGTAACAAAATTCTCTGGTCTGATGAGACAAATATTGAACTCTTTGGCATGTATGCCAGGTGTCATGTTTGGAGGAAACCAGGCACCGCTCATCACCAGGCCAATACCATCCCTACAATGAAACATGGTGGTGGCAGCATCATGCTGTGGGGATGTTTTTCAGGAGACTAGTCAGGATAGAGGGAAAGATGAATGCAGCAATGTACAGAGACATCCTGGATGAAAACCTGCTCCTGTGCTCTTGACCTCAGACTGGGGCGACGATTCATCTTTCAGCAGGACAACAACCCTAAGCACACAGCCAAGATATCAAAGGAGTGGCTTTAAGACAACTTTGTGAATGTGAGTGGCCCAGCCAGAGCCCAGACTTGAATCCTATTGAACATCTCTGGAGAGATCTGAAAATGGCTGTGCACCGACGCTTCCCATTCAATTTGATGGAGCTTGAGAGGTGCTGCAAAGAGGAATGGGCAAAACTGCCCAAAGATAGGTTTGCCAAGCTTGTGGCATCATATTCAAAAAAACTTGAGGCTGTAATTGCTGCCAAAGGTGCATCAACACAGTATTGAGCAAAGGCTGTGATTACCCGTGTACATGTGGTTTCTTAGTTGTTTTTTATTTTTAATACATTTACAAAAATCCCAAAAAACTTTTTTTCACATTGTCATTATGGGATGTTGTAGGTATGTGGTAGAATTTTGAGGAAAAAATTTATTGAATCTATTTTGGAATAAGGCTGTAACATAACAAAATGTGGAAAAAGTGAAGTGCTGTGAATACTTTCAGGATGCACTGTATATGAGTCCGAAGAATTAAAAAACTATTTTTTTGCTGCGTAGTAATTAAAAAGTCAAGTCAAACTAGTGCTGCAAGCAGCATTGACGGGCCCTCGCTATGCCACCACCCTGCTATGCCACCGCCATCCTGCGCCACTGCCCTGCTATGCCACCGCCCTGCTATGCCACCGCCATCCTGCACCACCGCCCTGCTATGCCACCGTGCCACCGCCCCCCACGCCATTGCCCCCTCTCCGTGCCACTGCCGGAGTAGCACGTGCATTGTGCTCAGACTGAGGAGGGTGAAAAAAAATAGCTGGCTGAAATAGAAAACTGCCATGCCACACTCATCCAGCAGGTGGCGCTGTCGGCGTAACCGTGCTTGGGTGTCTACGTTCAGCGGCAGTCTCTCATCACACATGTAAAGTTTGGAGCAGATAAAGCATTGCAACACAGAGTTATTTGATGTTAACGGTGTGACCACCAGGGGGCAGCAGCACAGTACCCTAACTTGGGGTGGAGCGCAGAGGGACCCATCATGATCACATGTGTGAAGTTTGAGGCAGATCGGTAGATGTGGGATGGTGTTATGACAAGTTAACTGTGTCCACCAGGGGGCAGCAGACTTCCTGTTTGACATAGACCATTGGTGCCAAAGACTTTTATGTTTGTCTGGACAAGATACACGTGTGTACTGAATTTCATGTTTCTACGCTAAAAGAAACCCTATGGAGAGGGGCTATTGAATATTTAAAGGGGGTGCTATAGAGGTATTTAGCCCCGCCCATGGAAGTCGCCATCATCAGGTCCAAGTCTTTGGCACCCTTGACCTGTGAATCCGTTTTCATGATGATATAATGTTGGTGAAGCCATCAAAAAGCCAAACGTATTTACATGGCGAGTGACGCAAAATGGCGGGGCCGCCACGTCCAGACCGTGTGAGTTCACAAAAGGCTTTGAATGATTTTTTTAATCACACATCCATTGAGAACATCCTGGCAAAGTTTGAGTTGCATACTGTCAAAGCTGTAGGAGGCGAGGTGTGGAAGTCGCCAAAAATCGCCCATTCAATTCAAGATGGCCGACTTCCTGTGGGGATTTCACCATGATGTCATGAGGCTTTTTTGTGCGTCTTGGCATGATTAAGGTGTGTGCCCAATTTCATGACTGTAGGATTTACTAACCTCTATGTGGAGGGGTTTTTGAAAGTTTCCAGGGGGCACTACAGAGGCATTTGGCCCCGCCCATGTGGGTCGCCCCTATCAAATCATAGAGCATGCCACCCTTGATCGGTGTATCCATTTTCATGATGATAAGTGATTGTTAAAGCCATCAAAAAGCCAAACGTATTTTCATGGCGAGTGATCAATCGTCGCCGCCTTGCCACACGAACGCCATAGGGTGTGGCCTCACAGCGTTCATCATATAGCTTCACCAATGTGTTCTACATGATTTAGAGGTGGAATGAAGTTTCTGAGTTCAACGATGTGTCTTTAGTACATGTAAAAGTAAAAAAATGTTACTTCCTGTTACCACTAGGGGGCGCCACATTAAGTGGGTAATCATGATGTCAAAACACTCGGGGCGGAGCCATGGTCACATCCAGTCAGTTTGAAGCTGATAGAGTAAAGTATGTGGGCGTGACAGCCATTCGAAGTCAGATGGCGAGCTCTGAAGCGATGACCAAAAAAGGTGGGGCCACCACGGCCAGACCGTAAGACTTGGGAAAAAGCTTTTGATAACTTTAATCATACATGCCTTGAGAGCATCCTGGCCGAGTTTGAGGTCACGACTTTGTAATCTCTAGGAGGAGTTCGCACAGAGGCGAGGTGCGGAAATGGCGGAAGTGTCGGTCTTACGTGGTGTGAATATCAACATATGCACATGTTCAGTGCGGGACTACTATCATACACAATCAATTTCATCCAGATTGTATGTTCATTTCCTGGAGAAATCGCCACTTCCTTTTTCATGGCGAAACATCAGAATTTGAGGCCTCGCAGAGGCTACGCCGTCTGATGAAAACTCACCATTTTGATAACTTTTCATTGTCGAAGTCTCTAGATGGCACAGCCAAAATTTGAAGTCGCTGTTGGCAATTTCCTAGGACTAGTTCGTCAAAGTACAATGCCTGCAAACAGCGATTTCTGCAACTTTTGCCGATGTTCGATTCAAGATAGTGGACTTCCTGTTGGAGTTAAGCTATGGGTACCATGGATCATTTTTGTCCGTCTTGACCCGATACATGTGTGTGACAAATTTCGTTCCTCTATGTGAAACTATATGGTGAGGGTGTTCTTTTGAAAAATGTTAGGTGGCACTATAGAGCCATTTTGCCACGCCCATATTCATATCCTATAAAATACGTACATTTTCACCAGGCCCGATGCAGCTGCCAAATTTGGTGAGTTTTCGTGTATGTTCCCCAAAAAGGCAGTTGATTATGCAGAAGAAAATCTGAAGTGTCAAACGAAAAGCAATAGGGCCGTAATAAGAAACAGAGCAATTCCAATAGGTCCTTCGCGGACTGCTGCGCAGTCGCCGCTCGGGCCCTAATAATAAAGCATGCTAAGAGTAAAATGGAGCAGACAGAGCAGAGAGTCTGCTTCTTGCTGCCTTTGAGATCACTCCCTCCCTCACTCACTCCCTCACTACGTACTGGTCATGTCTGGTGTCAGGAACAGCTCGGTCCATTCGCAATTTGTCGCTCTCCACCTGGTTAAACTTGTTCCTGGCGTATGGATCCTGACCCGGACGAACCACCGTCGCTCCGACGTACAGATCCTGGTCAAAGTCCTGCCAGCGAACCTTACCTACACACACAGACGCATACAAATAGTCATCACGAGACCAGATTTCAAAACACTATGTTTTTGCTCTGATATCACATACAGTGATAAGTCTAAAAGTTTGAGGAAAAAAATCTATTTTCTGAAACAGATTTACAGATGAGATCATTTTATATAAAACGGGTGCTGATGTTTGTACTATTTTTTTTTATCATAATATAATTGATATTCCTGTGGTGGTGCGTTATGTAGATAGTGGAGTTTCCTACCTGGTGGCAGAGTCTCCAGACTGTGAGCCTTGTCATCAGAGTTGTGAGCTTTGCTTCTACTGGATGAGTCACTGGACCAATCATCCTGAGACAGAGAGAGACAGACAGAGACAGAGACACACATACACGTTATGCAGATGACAACCATCTGTATCTGTTAATTAAGCCAAATGAAGCCAAACAGTTGAGCTACTCCTGACTCTGGTGGGTCAACACCTGCAGAATTTAGCAAGAAGCAAAGGGCTATGAAAATAAAAAGGGAAACAGTCATTTAACCATTGCGCTCTGAAGAAATGAAAAGACAACTAGCGCTGCAAGCAGCAATGAAGGGCCCTCACGGGTGCACCGCGGGGTATGGGCGAGTTGGGGTATATGTGTTTGCTTTGTGTCGGGGCGATCATTGATTTTGAAGCAATATGTTGAAACTATCTCAAGTCCCTGTCTGAGGGAGAGGCAGCGTAATTTGCTGTCTCGCTACGCTAACACCCATTGCTGAATTGTCACCGTTTGTAAACTTTCTCATAACAAAGTTCTTGAGATGTTAGAGACACGATTTGAAGCGGTTGTGGGTTATTCTCTAGGAGAAATTTATTAAAGTGTCGTGACAGTGACTTCCTGTTGCCAGCAGGGGGCAGTCTTACGTGGTGTGAATATGAACATATACACATGTTCTGTGCGGGACTTCTATCATACACAATCAATTTCATCCAGATTGTATCTTCATTTCCTGGAGAAATCGCCACTTCCTTTTTCATGGCGAAACATCAGAATTTGAGGCCTCACCGTGGTCACGCCGTAAACTGTAGAGCCAACATTTCGAAAACTTATCATCATCAAGGTCTTAAAATGTCACAGCCAAAGTTTGAAATTGCTGCTGATAAACCCCTAAAACTAGTATGTCCAAGTATTATGTCTGCAAACAGCGATTTTGTTGACGTTCAATTCAAAATGGCCGACTTCCTGTTGGACTTAGGTTATGGGTCCAAGAGGCTTTTTTGTCTGTCTTGACTTACTTCATGTGTGTGCTGAATTTCGTGAGTCTAGGTTAAAGATAAAGAATGGGGCTTTACATTTGAAAGTTATTTCCTGCTACCAATAGGGGGCGCTATGAGTGTGAGTGGATATGAGTGTATAAATATGTTCAGGGCGGGACCCTTATGAATCAACAGAGATTTGATGCAGATAGGAAGTTGCAAGTGGAAGTTATGATAAGTTGATGACACATGGCGTGGGATCGAAATCATTCACCTGGCCACGCCCACGCCCTCCACCATTTCCGTCAAGGGATAACTATGCAGATGTGTTCAGGGTAGGATTGACGTCATACACAACCAATTTAATCCAGTTTGTATGTTCCCTTCCTGGAGAAATAGCTACTTCCTTTTTCATGGCGAAATATCAGAATTTGAGGCCTCACCGAGGCCACGCCCTCTACTGAAAACTCATGGTTTTAAACACATGTCATCACAAAGGTCTTGACATGCCACAACCACCATTTGACCTGTTTGTGGGTTATTACCTAAGAGAAATTCATTAAAGCATGACAACAGTGACTTCCTGTTGCCAGCAGGGGGCGGTCTGACGTGGCATGAATATAAACACGTACACATGTTCAGAGCATGACCAGCATCATACACCATCAATTTCATGCAGTTTGGATGTTCCTTTCATGGAGAAATCACAACTTCCTTTTTCATGGCGAAACATCAGGATTTGAGGCCTCACCGAGGCCAAGCCCTAACCTTTAGAGCCAACATTTCAATGATTTTTCATCATTGAGGTCTTTAGATGCCACAGCCAAAATTTGAAGTCACTGCTGATAAATCCCTAGGACTAGTTCGTCAAAGTTCGACGCCTGCAAACGGCGATTTCGCTGACGTTCAATTCAAGATGGCCGACTTCCTGTTGGACTTAGGATATGGATCCATGAGGCTTTTTTGTCCATCCTGAAGTACTCCATGTGTCTGCCGTATTTCGTAAGTCTAGGTTAAAGATAAAGCATGGGGCTTTACATTTGAAAGTTATTTCCTGCTACCAATAGGGGGCGCTATGAGTGTAAGTGAATATGAGTGTATAAATATGTTCAGGGCAGGACCCTTATGAAGCATCAGAGATTTGGTGCAGATAGAATATAGCATGTGGACGTTATGATGAGTTGGTGTCACATGGCGAGGGATGGAAACTCGCCGCCTCGCCGAGGCCACGCCCTCCAATGAAAACTCATGGTATTAAAGACATTTCATCACAAAGGTCTTGACATGTCAGAAACACAATTTGAAGTGGTTATCCATAATTTCCTCTGAGAAATTCATTAAAGCGTGACGACAGTGACTTCCTGCTGCCAGCAGGGGGCGGTTTGACGTGGCGTGAATATAAACATATACACGTGTTCAGGGTGGGACCAGCATCATACATCATCAATTTCATGCAGTTTGAATGTTCCTTTCATGGAGAAAACACAACTTCCTTTTTCATGGCGAAACATCAGAATTTGAGGCCTCGCCGAGGCCACGCCCTCCGATGAAAACTCACCATTTCAATGATTTTTCATGATCAAGCCCTTTAGATGCTACAACCACAATTTGAAGTCGCTCCTCTATGTGAAACTATATGGTGAGGGTGTTCTTTTGAAAAATGTTAGGTGGCGCTATAGAGCCATTTTGCCACACCCATATTCAAATCCTATAAAATACGTAAATTTTCACCAGGCCCGATGCAGCTGCCAAATTTGGTGAGTTTTCGTGTATGTTCAGGCCCCCAAAAAGGCAGTTGATTACGCGGAAGAAAATCTGAAGTGTCAAACGAAGAACACAATAGGGCCTCGTGTACCGCGACTGCCTTGTCGTCGCTCGGGCCCCAACTAGAACTTCTCAAACCTCGGAGGGAAGAAGAGAAGAACTTCAACTACACTGGACTGAGGATCCATACCCACTGGGCAAAATTGTGACAAGTCACACCAAGGTGTGTGTGTGAGTCTGTGAGTCTGTGTGAGACTGTGTGAGATTGTGAGTGATTGTGAGCCAGTGTGTGACTCTGTATGAGTTTGACACTGTGTGTGTGTGTGTGTGTGTGTGTGTGTGTGTGTGAGTGTGAGAGAGAGACTCTGGGATGTGAGTCTGTATGTGTGTGAGAGAGACTCTGGGGGTGTAAGACAGCTCAATGGAGTAATTGTGTGTTCTGGCCTTCTTTCCAAATCCCCATCTGCATCACACACAGAAATGTTCAGTCTTGCAAACTGATGCAGTTCACAGGCGAATCATTCAGGAAACATTAAAGTCAGCTCCTGTTTATTGTCTGACTCAAAGATTATTTGTTAGAAAGTTGTGTTTTGTTGCTTATTCATATTATTGAATATTTAGAGGAAGGTGTTACAACTGAGCTCATTTTAACAGTAAGATGTAATTCCAATACTTCAGAGCTAAAACTACAAATAATTTTTATTTATTATAGTTGTAAAAGAATAGCCAATAAACATCAAGAAAACAATTTGTAAATGTGTGTTTGTAGATCATTTCTTTGCTGTAACTATTCTTCTTTGTAATAAATGTTATATTATTGAAAGGTCAGTTTATTTCCTTTTAAATATAAATAAATATTTGTCAGGGACAAAATATTTGACAGGGAAAAATCTTCAAACAAACAGCTGACTCTGCTGCTGTGACTGTGTTTGGTGGGTGGTGGAAATTATAAAGTGTTATGTTGAATTTGCCGTTTTAAATTCTGTTAAACAATCACACTGACAAACTAAAAAAAAAAATTCAAATCCTGAAAAAATTAAAGAATGCCAGGTCTTCATGTGTCAGTAATGATTTTCATCAACAATTCTTCAGCTTTGTGAAGTTGGCAGACAGAGTTTGATAGTTAAAAAGTTCTCATCAAGCTTCAGAAAAGAGGGAAGGCTCTGCTGGAGGAATGAAGCGGTAGAGAGAGGATGAACTGCTGAACCATCAGTGTATCAGCAGAGGGTAAAGTAGGTCAGGTGGTGAACATAAAAATCAGTCCTCCTCTTCCGCTTCCTCGACAAGAGGATGTGTTTATTGTGACATCATCACAACATGTTCCCTCCTACAGGCTGACAGCTGGAATGCTGCCAATCTGAATCATAGGATAATAAAAGTGTGAATTTATAGACAGTGCTGCATGTTGGAACCCATTTATAGTAAATTGCAGGCATGGTCAGAAAAGTTGTGCATAAGGATGTTTGACATTTAATATTGAGTTTTAATATCTAATGAAAAAGCTGCAAAAATTTTCCAAATTTCTACACATTAGTTTATGTATCAATACAAATAGTTTGTTTTAATACACAGTATTATTAATGTATACAGAGTTGAATCTGTACATGTGGCCCGTGGTGTCTTTTTAAGAGAACATTTGGAGGATTTTTCACTGAGAAAATCAGAAAGAATAAAAATCGATGTGTCAAATTAATGAATTGACAGTAAAACAGTAAACCCTTAAAATCAAGACTGAGGTCACAAATATTACCTCACACCACTGGAGTATGTGTGTGTGAGTGTGTGAGTGTGTGTGATGCTTAAGCCTATAAATATTTTCCTTCCCATACAAGGAGAAAAGTTTCTGTAAACCAGCAGGAAGGAGTTACAGAGTTTCATGTGGTTTCATGTATAGATGTAAGCAGGTGTGTGTGTGTGTGTGTGTGTGTGTGCGCATGCTGTATAAACATTCTGTTTGTGGACCAGAACAGAAACAGAAATATGCAACATAACCTTTTCTCCAAATTTAAACCTTGTGTTCACATTATTCTCATTAAATAGCTGTTCTGCTTAAATTAAACACATGACAACTGATTCATTCAGACATGGAGATTAATTCTTTAATAGCAACCTATAGGTTATACATTATAGATCATAGTCTGATCTGCTGCTCTTATTCCAGCATTAAACACAAGGTGATCGTGTGTGTGTGTGAGATCATGTTAAGTCACATGTAGAAACACAGATGTGCTGCAGATGACTGATGATAGACTGATTTATAGACTGATTTACTCAAGTCAAGTTCAGTCAATTTTATTTGTAAAGCCCAAAATAACAAATCAACAATGGGCTTTATGATTTGTACAACAGCAACACAACATCCCGTGTCCTTGGACCCTCACATTGTACAAGGAAAAACTTGATTAAAAAAAAAAAAAAACTTTAATGGGGGGAAAAAAAGAGGAAGAAACCTCAGAAAGAGTAACAAAGGAGGGATCCCTCTTCCAGGATGAACAGGCATAATACATATAGAACAGGAAAAGTTGAGTATGACATTAATTAGAATATAAATATATTAAATTGTGGTGTATGTGTAGGACAAGGTAATATAATCAATTGCAGCTTCCAGGTGCCACTCACTGACAGAATTCTGATTTACTGAATTACTAATTTACTGAATTACTAATTTACTAACGCTCACTGATTGATCTGCAGACTGATTTACTGAGTGACTACTGACTATTTACTGACTGAATTGATTTACTGATTAATTTACTGACCAACTCACTGACTGATTTGCTGACTGATTTATTGACTGACTTACTGAACTACTCACTGACTGACTACTGACTGATTTAGTGATTGCTAACAGCCTGAATTACTGACTGGCTGATTTACTGCTGATCGACTGACAGATGTACTGACTGATTTAATCGCACTGATTTAATGACTGACTGATCGACTGACAGATTTACTGTCTGTTGAAGTCTGACCTGTAACTTTCTGTTCTGCTTTAGTATTAAAAGCTCTAAGATCAGCCTAGTGATTAAGCTGTGAAGCCGGGTGGATAATATTCAATGAAGCTGCAAGCAGCAGTTTGGCAGCCAAACTGAACCAGGAGAAGATAAACCACAGATGAACTGAGCCATGGTTAAAATGACCTGAAGAGATCAGGAAGCTGTAAAAAGTCAGTGAGTCCTTCAGTCAGTAAATCAGTTAGTAAATCTGTCTCCAGGCAGTCAGTGAATAATCAGTCAATGAATCTGTAATCAGTCAGTAAGTCCCTCGTCAGTAAATAAGTCAGTGAATAATCAGTCGGTAAATCAATAATCAGTCAGTGAGTAATCAGTCAGTCAACAAATCAGTCCATCATAATTACAGTAAACCTTAAATGAAATTAGACAGTAAACAGGCAGTAATCAGTCAGTGAATCAGTCAGCAAATTAGTCAGTGAGAAATCAGTCAGTAAATCAGTCAATCAGTGATTAGTCAGTAAATTTGTAATCAGTAGGTCAGTAAATGGCCAGTAATCAGTCAGTGAGTCCCTCAGTCAGTAAATAATCAGTCGGTCAAAAAAAGTCAGTAATCAGTCAGTAAATATGCAATCAGTCAGTGAGCCAGTCAGTAAATCAGTCATAATCTCCAAATCTGTCAGTAAATCAGTAATCAGTCAGTCAGTTTCTCAGTCAGTAAAAAAATCAGGAAGTCAGCAAATCAGTCAGTGTGAGTAATCAGTCAGTAAATCAGCAGTGTGTCCCACAGTCAGTAAATCAGTAATCAGTAGTCAATGAATCAGTCAGTGAATAATCAGTCAATAAATCAATGGCAGTTAGTAAATTAGTCAGTCAGTAATCAGTCATTAAATCAGTAATCAGTCAGTCATAAGTCAGTCAGCAAGAAGACAGAGAAAACATTAACAAGAGTCAAACTTCTTATGTCTTTCATGATAAATATCTCCAGTTGATCTGATTCCAGTCACTGTTTGTTATTAACAGAATAGAACAGCATTAGAACAACATTAACAGAAACTCAGTCTTCAAACCTGAAGCTTCCACCTTCAGCCTGTTTCTGAAGTCACATTAATGCTGAGAACACTGGAAGCATCACTTCTCTGTTTAGGTTCATGTGTTTTATTTAAGACAGGTTTTATTGTCTTTGTTGTCGTCAGCTTGTGTCTTTACACTTTCTCTGTAATATGTTTCCAGGTCATTAAAATACTTTGACTTGAATTAAAAGGTTTGATAAGAGATTTGTTATCTCACCTTAAACAAACCAAACAGGAGCACATACACATGACCTATCTGGACAGCAAAGTGCTAGCTCTGCCTCTCTTAGTAACGGTTGCTATAGTGAAGTGTTTGCAGTCTCATACAGAACAAAGTTTGTTAACAATCGCTGATTACAGAGGTCAACAAAGCTGCTGACAATGACCTTCAGATTCTTATCAGCTGAGTTAACTTTCAATGTAGTTCGTTTAGGCAAGGAGTTTTTACTAAGTCTAAGTAGCTTATGCTGAATATATTATATCAATATTATATCAATATTCAGTTTAAGTCATATGTGAGTCTATGTTTTAGGGTCAGAGTTACAGATTAGTTCTGAACAGTGGTGGAATGTAACAAAGTATTTTTACAACTTGTAGTATTTTTGTATTTCTACTTGAGTAAAAATAATGCTTAAATAATAGGGGTGTGACGAGATCTCACGAGATGTGATTTGACGAGATTGCTCGTCGCATTAAAATTCTGTCTCGCAAGATTTATCCAGCAAGTAGCCAGAATGACAGAAAACACAGGTATTACTATTGACGACGCCCCCGCCACTTTTAAATAGTTTGTTTGGCAGCATTTTGGGTTTCCAGCAGAAATGATAAATGCTAAGAGAGTGACTGATAAGACACGGACAATTTGCAGACACTGTATGCAAACAATGCCGTACAGCGCGGCGAATACGAGCACAATGCAGACATTTACAGCACTACCACTGCGCAGTACTCAAATCAACAACTGCGCCTGCTGACAGAGAAGAACTTTTTGTTTTGCACATATTGTTTGCACTTGAAAAAAGGACAAATGTATAATTTTTTTTTCTATATATTTTAACTTTTATAACATTTTATTTTAGTTTTAATTTGTAGAGGAAGAAGTTCATTAAAAGGAAGAAGTTCATTAAAAGTTAACGCTTACAGAGTTATAAAATCCATGTGCAACTCAGTTAAATAAAAGTCTGTTGTCCAGGCATTCATTAAATTTGTAATTTAGTTTTCTTAAAATCTCGCCTCAATCTCGTGAACCCAATCTCGGGTCACGTCTCGTGAGCTGAGTGTCTCGTCATACCCCTATTAGATAATAATAAATAATGCTAAAAAAATGCATACTTTTACTAGACTACATTTTGTGGAAGTTATCTGTACTTTCTACTCAATTTTGTGAGGGGTTACGAAAGCTGACTTGCCTCCTGATTGTGTTGCGGCATTGTTTGCAACTTCCAACCAATCAGGTAGGCATCTGCTACAATTGTTGTGCATGCTGGCTAGCATAAATGACTTTGGTAAGCAAATCTAGTTGAACAGAATGTTGAGTTAATTAAGAATTCAAAGAAAATCACTCATGATTAGATGCTATTGTGTTATCCTTTTACCTCTTAACAGAGCACAGAGTTATGAATATGTTGGCAAGTAAATAACATAAATAAAATACAAATTTAATAAATAAAACGATTTTAAAGTATATTATGTCTTAATGGCAAATTAGTAAATAACTTGTCATTCACAGAATTTTAGGTAATAATATGCACAGTATTGCAGAAAGTACATAGGATATTGACATCAATCTTTTCAATACACATACAATGGGGGAAATAAGTATTGGACTTTTTTGTCATTACATTTATTTCCAAAGATGCAATTCATGTGACATTTCTTCCAGACACTGGTATTAACTCAAATAATCCACACATGAAGAAATGACAACATTCAAATCCATAAATAATGATTACATGGAATTAAGTGCAATAACACAGGAAAAAAGTATTGAACACACGATCTGAGACTTGTTTAATACTTTGTGGAGAAGCCTTTGTTTGCAATGACAGCTTCCAGATGCTTCTTGTATAAATTAATTAATCGCCCACACTGCTCAGATGTGATTCTTGCCCATTCCTCCGCACAGATTGTCTTTAAATCTTGAATATTCTCTGGTGCCCTCTGATGAACCCTTTTCTTTAGTTCTTTCCACAAATTTTCAATCGGATTTAAGTCAGGTGATTGACTGGGCCATTCTAACACATTGATTTTCTTGTTTTTAAACCATTCGAGAGTCAACTTTGCCGTGTGCTTCGGATCGTTGTCCTGTTGAAAGGTCCAGCCACGTCTCATCTTCATCATCCTGGTGGATGGCAGCAGGTTCAACTCAAGAATTTGCCGATAGATGTTTCCATTCATTGCTCCTTCAATTATATGAAGTCTGTCAGTACCACAAGATGAGAAACAACCCCATGCCATGATGTTTCCACCATCAAACTTCACTGTTGGTATAGTGTTATTTGGGTGATGTGCAGTGCCATTTCTCCTCCAAACATGATGTGTAGTATGACAGCCAAAAAGTTAAATTTTGGTCTCGTCTGACCAGACAACAGTCTCCACGTATTCCACAGGCTGTTCCAGATGCTGTTTAGCAAACTTTAAATGAGCTTCAACATGCCTTTTTTTAAGGAATAGAGTCTTGCAGGCTGAGCATCCATAGAGGCCATGGCGGTGGAGAGCATTGCCTATCATTTTCTCTGTAACACTTGTACCTGCTGCCCCCATGTCTTTCTAGAGCGCTTTCTGGGTGGTCCTTGGCTCTTTGAGAACTGTTCTGGCCAACTTTCTGATTCCCTGGTCAGAAATCTTGCGAGGAGCTCCTGTGCGCGGCCTGTTGATAATAAGGTGATGCTTCTTCCACTTGCGGATAATGGCCCCAATGGTGCTTATTGGAATACTCAGATGCTTTGAGATAAGTCTGTAACCAGTTCCATTCTGATGCTGAGCAACAATCAGGTTGCCAAGGTCTTGAGAGAGCTCCTTGCTTTTACCCATCATGAGATGTGTCCTGTTTGACTACTTGGTGAAAAAACTAACCTGTTAATAGGGCCATCAATTAGCACTAACCCAGCTGATGTTGGTTTGCACTTATAGGAAGTACAAAGACTAATTGCTTTCAGATTTGAGATGGTATGGTGTCTTTCCGTGCCAAATTATACAGCTTTCCCATGGTGTGTTCAATACTTTTTTCCTGTGTTATTGCATTTAATTCCACATAATCACTATTTATGGATTTGAATGTTGGGATTTCTTTTCATGTGTGGATGATTTGAGTTAATACCAATGTCTGGAAGAAATGTCACATGAATTGCATCTTTGGAAATAAATGTAATGACAAACAAGTTGACACGCCAATACTTATTTCCCCCCCATTGTGTGTGTGTGTGTATATATATATATATATATATATATATATATATATATATAGAAGCCTATATAGAAGCGACTACTATGGCATTGTAGCTACTGGTTAGTAGGAAGTGCATACTAAGGTTTCGGATACAACCAAAGACTCACATTGGGTAATGTGAAGCAGACAGGAACAGAAAGAGGCAGTCCATGTGCTGACAATCATCCAATCCCAAAACAACTCAAACAGATCAAGCAGGAGCACCAGCAAGCCAGGAGCCCGGGAATCGAACCGCTGACCCTCTGACCAGTGGACAACTGCTATACCTCTGAGCTACAGTCACCCCAAACTAAACTGTTGGTGATTGAAGGGACATTTAGTACATTTTACTGGGAACTTTACCCCCTTCTTAACTGTGCTGCTCATCCAATAATATGACAATATTATTAAATAAACAATGAATAAACAAGTTTCCAATGATATGCACATATGATGATAATACAGAGACTAACAAGATATGATCCAATAAACAGCTACAATCTTATTTTTTGTGCTATTTATTTCCTTTGACTTTTTATACTTTAACAGCTGAAAACAGGAACACGACTGTCTGAAATGATTCAGATCCTGTCACTGAACCTTCCTTTAACCTCAGAGTTTAAAACTCTCTGCTTCTTTTGATCAAAATGATGCCTGGAAAAGCAAGTTTACAGGCGGCTTCTTTGCTCATTTTGACCACCATTACTGTGGAGTTTGGACCTTCTGATTGGTGTTTGTGTGTGAATGGAATAGTAACACACATCCTTTCATTCCTGTAGCAACGTGCGGTTGTGAGGTCACAAGTGGCAGCAGAAAGGACTATTTCAATTAGTTCAATCTAGAGCTAAAACTAATGCATTAGATAGTGAAACATTAATTAAAAAAGGTTCTGATTAAGTCATTTTTCAAGCAAACATGAGCCGCATCTGTCTAATGTGACAGAAACAAACACTGTGGGTTTCATCATTTCTGAAGATGTGATGTTGGACATTTGACCGTTTATTACACTCACCGGCCACTTTATTAGGTACACCTGTCCAACTGCTCGTTAACACTTAATTTCTAATCAGCCAATCACATGGCGGCAACTCAGTGCATTTAGGCATGTAGACATGGTCAAGACAATCTCCTGCAGTTCAAACCGAGCATCAGTATGGGGAAGAAAGGTGATTTGAGTGACTTTGAACGTGGCATGGTTGTTGGTACCAGAAGGGCTGGTCTGAGTATTTCAGAAACTGCTGATCTACTGGGATTTTCATGCACAACCATCTCTAGGGTTTACAGAGAATGGTCAGAAAAAGAAAAAATATCCAGTGAGCGGCAGTTCTGTGGGCAGAAATGCCTTGTTGATGCCAAAGGTCAGAGGGGAATGGCCAGACTGGTTCGAGCTGATAGAAAGGCAACAGTGACTCAAATAACCACCCGTTACAATCCTACGTCGAACTTTGAGGCAGATGGGCTACAGCAGCAGAAGACCACGCCGGGTGCCACTCCTTTCAGCTAAGAACAGGAAACTGAGGCTACAATTTGCACAAGCTCATCGAAATTGGACAACGGAAGATTGGAAAAACGTTGCCTGGTCTGATGAGTCTCGATTTCTGCTGCAAGATTCGGATGGTAGGGTCAGAATTTGGTGTCAACAACATGAAAGCATGGATCCATCCTGCCTTGTATCAACGGTTCAGGCTGGTGGTGGTGGTGTAATGGTGCGGGGAATATTTTCTTGGCACTCTTTGGGCCCCTTGGTACCAATTGAGCATTGTTGCAATGCCACAGCCTACCTGAGTATTGTTGCTGACCATGTCCATCCCTTTATGACCACAATGTACCCAACTTCTGATGGCTACTTTCAGCAGGATAATGCGCCATGTCATAAAGCTGGAATCATCTCAGACTGGTTTCTTGAACATGACAATGAGTTCACTGTACTCAAATGGCCTCCATAGTCACCATATCTCAATCCAATAGAGCATCTTTGGGATGTGGTGGAACGGGAGATTCGCATCATGGATGTGCAGCCGACAAATCTGCGCCAACTGTGTGATGCCATCATGTCAATATGGACCAAACTCTCTGAGGAATGCTTCCAGCACCTTGTTGAATCTATGCCACGAAGAATTGAGGCAGTTCTGAAAGCAAAAGGGGGTCCAACCCGTTACTAGCATGGTGTACCTAATAAAGTGGCCGGTGAGTGTAGCTTTCGCATGGCATGATGGTGCATGTCCTTTTTTGTGGAATTTTTTGAATAGATATTTAAAACATTATTATTGTTATCATTGAAAGTTAAAAATCACATAAATGCGCTGTGGTGGTGTAGAGGTAGAGCGCCTGCCATTTAGAGTCCTACTCTTAAAGGTGGAGTGGGAGATCTTGGAAAAAACGGTTACAGCTATTCAACACAAGTGAGATTTTGAAAATATACACTCCCTCCCCTCCTCCCAAAGGCTCGGCCTCCTCCTCTTCAGCTCACCCCTCGAAACCACGCCTTCACGATTCATGGATACATGAACGCGCACACTCTCGAGGGGTCACAGGAGTTCACGAGCATTCACGCCAATAGCATGACAGACAGTGACCGCTTTGCTAACTTCAAGCAATGTCGTCTTCACAAGATTTGTGAACATCGTAATGAACGTAAACAGTCTTTCATTATTGTAATTTCAAGAATATTGACATAAAATTCAAAGTAGAGTATCTGTTAGATTTCCGCTAGTTGATTGGATACGTATGTCAATTACTTTGTTATTGCAGTAATGATACGATGTACGTAGCCTGCTGTATCGTGTCCCTAGCCAGCCATCATAGGTTACAGTCACAGACATGGATTATTTTATAAGTAGTATGCATTTGCCCGTAGTAGCCTACCACATACCTGAATTTAAATGATTTATGTTACTGACTTATTTACTTGCGGGCGCTTTATTTCACGGGCAACAAACGTAACGACTCACACGGGGGTATGGGGTATCTCTGGGATAAAGGCACCTTTCTGTTGTAGTCACCATAAATTTGCGATAATCAAATTGCGGTAATCACAGTATTATTCACGTGTTATTTTTGTATTTAGAGTTTTCATGACGAGAGCTCAAGCTCAGACTTAGCTTAGCCTTGTAGTTGACAGAGTAGGTAGCTTAGCGAAACATGCTGGAATTATGCTTATGTCACTCGATTGACAATAAGTTTGTCATCATCTTTCATTTTCTCACTGACTGGTTGAATAGGCCTACAATACCCGTAACCGACCAGTATGTCAAAATATTATGTAATTAGAAGACAACATCTTACATATCCAGTAAAAATTCGGCGACTTTGGCATCCGTCTGGAGCCCCTTCTCACTTTTTAGCTGGCGCCAGCGCTGGAAAGCCGTACCGAGCCGTGCCGCACTCTTGTCCTGTTTCGTTCTTCTGTTAGCTTCCGCATGGCTGTTGCTTTTTCAAGAACAGTTTTCCCCTTGGTTTTGCTGCCAGTCGACGTCTTCTTCTCTGCCATTGTTGCAACGATGTATCTGTGCGCGCTAACGACGACGACACATGAACGTGCAAAATGGGGGGAGGGGTCGAGTGGGAGGGGGAGGGGGGTGGAGCAGGGAGCCGTTGGGAAGGGAGAGGTGGGGGTGTGTGCATAGGTATTTGATGGACGTATTAGCCAGCCAATAAATGTAAAGATGATCAGTACATTGATTTGTCAGAGTTTTCCTCTGAATACACCCTCTAGACCGCACCAAAATGTTTCGAGTTTTTTGCAAACATTCTATTTTAGTGTGTGCAGTGGGAATGTGAAAAGGTTTTCAGGCAATATTTTAAAAAATGTTGCAAAAAAGAATCACCCACCCCACCTTTAAGGAGGAGACCCCATTTTGAGTCCTGGCCAGAGGATTCCTGTTTCCCCCCTTTCTCTCTCCCATTACCTCCTGTCTGGCTACTGTATAAAAAAAGTGTATGTGCAATCTTTCTTTAAAAAAAAAAAAGTTAAAATCCCATAGACTTGAGTTACAGTGTAAAGCTCCCTATCACAGCTCCTCCTCATGTTGCTTCCCAGTGCTATATTTACAATTCAAAGCTAAATTCTAAACTCATTTATTGCTAAACACATTACAATAACATGCCCAGGTTGTTACACTATACAGGGAAAAAATATTAAGAGATTTAACATAAATCCAGGTTTACTTGGCTAACTAGCCCTAACTGACATGTAGATTGAAATCTGCACTTTCAACATAAATTGTACCTTTTCCTTAAAATAATGGTAATCACATGTCCCTCCTTATCACAGTGTATGGCCATGTCTTACTCGATGTACATTTTGTCTATTAAGACCAACAGTCTAACACACCCTCATTTGGCCAAACAAAAGAATCTACTAAATTTTCTATGTTTCTATAGGAATACATACTTTCTACAGGTACAACACTAGTAGGATACAAAAAAAGGAACAAAGCTGCTCCATTATTGACTGATTAATGCAGTCACTCACACACGGTCCTGGAGGCAGTGATTTGAATGTCCTGCTACAAACAGGCCACAGTCCAAACCTCAGGCCTCCTGTCTGCTATCAGCTATTTGAATAGTTGGCTGATAACAGGAACAGATTCATGCTGGCGAACGTGTTCAGTTTCACCTTCAATTTCAGCTTCAATATCAGCTGTAGCTTCTCTGTGGATCAGTGAACAAAGTCGACTTTCAGTTCCGCTTTAAATCTGTTCAGAACACGAAGCTGCTTCCTGCTCTGAAGGCAGAGTAGAAACATGCCTGCCTACAGTCTGTTCCCAGTGTCTTTGTCTTTAGTCTGTCCTTAGACTCTGTCCTCAGTGTGTCTTCAGTATGTCCTCTTCCTGCTTGCAGCCTCATGAATCAATTCAGGTTCTACCTGCCAGCTGTATGTCAGGTGTGTGCAGGTTCCCCCCTTCACCTAATCCATTAATTACACTCTTTAGACTTAATATTCATAATGATTTGAGAATATGCTATTCTACATGTACTAAAGTCAGAGTTCATCCACACCTGCAGCATCTTCATTAAAACATCCAACAACTTCCTGAATCCAGTAAAGTCCTGCTGATTCCGTTTTTTTCTCTGCTCCTCAGCTGACAAATAGGAACGAGTCTCTGATGTCTGTCCACTAGGAGACAGATGTGGACATAAAGAGCAGCAACATTATCCAATTTTGACATTATCAAAAAACATTGGACATTATCCAACACTTCAACATCATCTGTGAGAACAACATGTTCTTACAGATGTTGGTACTGCATCCAGCTGCTGGACTCTGCATGTTCCTGTGTATTTATTAACATTCTGTAATGATGTAGTTTGCAGCAGCAGCTTGAGCCGTTGTTAAATCTCAGTTTACACTGAGGCTCCCTGAACTAGAGCCACTAAAACTGAGGAATGTTTTAGACACAATCACTGTTTCTCTGCTCTGTTACAATAAAGTTGCTGTCACAGACAGAAGCTGCATCATCTAAGTAACTATAAATGTTTAGATCACCAGGTAAATACTTTATGAAGAAGGGTTCACTAAATTACAGATCCAGTTTGTTTCATGTCAGCAGTTAGAGATTATCAAATAAAAACATCAGTTACCTGTGGCTTCACCCTGTTACACAGATTAAATACCTCTCTCTATGTAAAGAGGGAAGCCAGGTAAGGCTCATTATCCAATCAGCTTCCGTCAAATAAATCAGAGAGAAAGTTACTGCCGTGACTCTCTCTTATCGGCATTGTCATGTCACTCCAGTACAAACAGGATACAGGATATTTAGGTGTGACCAGTAACGCCTGAATTTTGAAGTGGGGAATCATCTTTGGATGATGAGGGGGATGAAGTTTTTCCTTGTAAAATATCTTTAAATCTCAGTCTTTACATACAACAGAACAGAGAGAGTAGAGTTGCAGCAGTTTACAAAAAGCTCACTTGGCGAGTTTATATGTTATTTTAGTTTTTTAGTATTTTAGTTACATGCACAGAAAACAATTAATGTAGTTAAGACAGAAAGTCAGTGAATAATTTAATTCTGCATCAATCTACAGATCAACTTGGTGATTGTGACAATATCACTTGTAGGAAAAGCTTTTATATATATATATATATATATATATATATATATATATATATATATATATATATATATATATACTGCATCTGAAGGAAACAGGACTGATATATTGATACACAGCTATGCGTTTACTTTCATTATCACTCACAACTTTATTTTTAACTAAAGCATCTCCTGTTTTTCCTAGACACACAAACATTGTTGTGTGACAATTAATTAGTCTTAAAATGTTTGACAAGGTGAAGCACATTTAATATTATAATTATTGCTGAAATAGCTACAATTTATATATATATATATATATATATATATATATATATATATATATATATATATATATATACACACACACACACACATACAGCTTTTACACATCAATTTCTTTATTTTGATGATTGCTACAGTAGCTGACGGATGAACGTCTATTAAGTGTGTGATGACATGTTCATGAACATCAAACATCTTAAAGAAGAGCTTCATTAGTTTCATAGCTGATAGTTTTAATAATTACGAGCTAATTTATTGAATTTTCTGCACAGATCTGAACACTAACGGCATGTCTCTGTCCCTTTCATCCCCTTTAATTACATCACTTTGATTAAATTTGAATTACACTACGTTTGATTATTAAAGAAGTGTGAAAAATGGAATTTAAAGGTCCAACATGTTAGAGGCTGAGTTTATAGCCAGACCACGTTTGACTTTATTACCTCAACACTTGTGGGAAAAAGTCTTTAGAGGAATTTGATTGGAGCATTGAATGCGGAGGACGACTCACCTTGATTGATAGGTGGATGCAATGAAACTATTGGTTGAAATCACAATAGTTGTGACAAAAATGTGACAGGAAACTGTGATATAATTTAGATATAAAGACAAACACTTTTTTTGTAATTTATTTAACAATATAAACAGAGATGTGGACCATATAAACACTGTCTCTGACATGTCTCTCGTGTCTCTGAAATCTCTATCATGTCTTTTGAGTCTCTGTTTTGTCTCCGTTGTGTCCCTGTTGTTTCTCCAGTGGTTTGTGCTGACGTGCTCTATAGAATACCAACCCCCCTCCCCCTCCCGGCCTGCGGCTCAACATTAACAACACTCGGCGTCAGTTTCCCTCGTTAACCCGTTAACGTTCCGGCCGGAACTCGCTGCCCGGTGCGGTCGCTCCCTCCGCGGCTCAGCGGGAGCTCAGTGCCCGCCGCCCGGGCTCCTGTCGGCGGCTGTGAGCAGTGAAAGCAGCGGAGGCCTCCACATTCTTCCAGCATCATGGAACCCAGCCGCCGACACTCAAAAAGGCCGAAAGACACGAAGAGACGTCCGCTTTGTCCTGAAGAGAACCCGCAGCATGACCCGGACATACACGCACACAGCGCCACACGGTCCGCAAGAGACCGAAGAACGGAACCTACCTTCCGGCTCAGCGCGGTCCCGGAGTAGAAGTAGTACGCGATCCCCAGCACCCACAGCACCGCGAAGCAGAGCAAGATCCTGGACTTCCTCCGCATGGTGGCTCGATGGTTCCGGTCCCGGTCCTCGTCGGCGGCGACGGCAGCTCTGCCCGGTTCGTCCTGGTTGGTTCCGGTCGGTTTGTCTGTGGTCGGCGCTTCTCCTGCGGTTCCAGCAGCTCCGTCAGTGGCTGAGAGAAGCGGAGCAGGAAGCAGCGAACATCAGCGGGGTGAGAGGGCAACGCTGCCGGCTCTCAGCCAATCACACACAGGCAGGCAGTTGGAGGAGGGCCGGGCTCGGAGAGCCGAGACGAGCCGGGCCGATCCGGGCAGAGCATTCCTCTATTTATTTCTGTATTATACTATATTTATTCATATATTTATTTATGATTCCTGTATTTATGTATTTATTGCTGTATTTCTGTAAATGTAATATGGGGCATGGTGTTCTGGAGTTTTTACCATCACTTACCATTATTGTCCTAAGTCCTAGTAGCTAAAGAACTAAAGAAATGTGTGTGTGTGTGTGTGTGTGTGTATATATATATATATATATATATATATATATATATATATATATATATATATATATATATATATATATATATATATTACACTTTTTGGATACCATATACAAATTAAAGCTGCAAGTGGCGATGATTATCTTTCACTGGTCCCGCGCCACTGCAGGGGCCGGCTACACCTGTGTGAGAAACAAGAAAAATCCCAGAAGGACAAAAAAAATGAAAGGTTGCCATTGTTGTGTGCGGAAGTCTGTGCCCGACCTCATCGCACGTGTTAAATTTGGAGCAAATTGGACGCTTCCCCAAGGAGTTATGGCAGTTTCGTTCAGGAACCCATCTTAATCACATCAAATTAGACAGTGTTGATTTAAAATAGGGTGGGGTTTAAAGTACTTTTTTTTTAGGGTGGGGCTTTTATCATCTAGATGCATTTTGAAGCAGTTAGGTTGAACTATGTGTGAGAGAGCTGCTGGATGGCGATGGATCCAATATGGCAATGTGTACCAACCATACCTCTTGACCCACAGACCTGCCGAGAATGGGGTCTTGATTATGTGTAAACAAGTTGAAGTTAATTTGACAAAATCCCGAGAAATAGTTTGTTAAAATGTAACGTGATAATCACACCAAAATGTTGAGTAAAAATCTAAATGGCTGGCTTCCATTGGTGCCAGAGACTTCTATGTGTGCATACATACATATAATATATGTGTACTGAATTTCATGTTCCTACTATTAGAAAAAAACTATGGAGAGGGGCTTTTGAATTTGAATATTTAAAGGGGGTGCTACAGCCAAATGTATTTTCATGGTGAGTGATCGTTCATCCCCGCCTTGCCACACAGACACCATAGGTCATAGCCCCACACTGTTCATAATATAGCTTTAATAAGGGAGAGCCCTCGTCACATCCAGTAAGTTTCAAGCCGATTGGATCAAGTATGTGCACTTGAGAGTCAAATGACAAGTTCCAAAACAGGCACTAAAGTTTGGTGAGCCCTAACAGCCATGCTGTGAGCACAAATAAGTCACAGGGCACAACTTTATATCACATCTTGATAAGCTGTGACAAATTAAAAGTTAGTCCGTCATTTTCCATACCCACTTATTTCTCACAAGGGTCATGGGGGTCTGCTGGAACCCATCCCATTGTCCTTCAGGATAGGCAGGGATTCACACACACACTCACACCTATGGGCAATTCAGAGTCTCCAGTTAACCTAAGCATATCTTTGGACTGTGGGAGGAAGCTGGAGAAATCCACGAAGACATAGGGAGAACATGCAAACTCCACACATAAGGGTCCCAGCTCAGGGAATTGAACCTTGTTGCTGTGAGGCAACAGCAATACCCACTGTACCAACATGTTGCCCAAAATTATAAATCAATTGAGTGAAACCGCTGGGATGAGTTCATTCAAATGTGAGGTGTAGAAATGGCCAAAATCACACTTTAAGCAAACATCAATTCAAGATGGTCGAATTCCTGTTGAGATTTCATCATGACATGAAGCTTTTTTGTGTGTCTTGGCATGATAAAGGCATGTACCAACTTTCCTCAACCTCCAACAAACTAACCCCTATGCGGAGGGAATTTTGAAAATTTGCAGGGGACATGACATATGGTTAAGATAAGGTTTTCAGGAACTGAGATGCAGGCACTGCTTGGGCCCTAAATACATGTACGGTACATGTTAGTTCCATAGGTTAGTTTTTGACAGACCTAAAGGTTCCATATTTACACTTCTGCTATGTTTTATATGAATTATGATGTCATTATCAAGATATATCTGTGGTTTTAAGACCCAAAATCATCTTAATATAGTGTAACTGTAACATCATCTCTCTGAAGCTTCTCTCTGCAACTCTATCGTTCTGATAGAGGTCATTTAGTGTCTCGGTATTAATAAGCTTTTCCTCTAAATGCTGATTTGGATGACAGTGGTGGGTGAGAGGTGACTTAATAGTTGTGACATCACAACTTCACAGAAGTCCTGACATCTGGTTTTAAAGCTCATTTTCTGATTACAGCTGATCGCATTTCATTGTGAAACATGAGGCCATATTTGTAGAACATCTAGACATTCTTATAACAAAAACATAACTAAGTTTATAAGTGTATGTCTCTGACTCTGAATAGCAAATGTATCTCGTGGCATAGTGAGTAAAGTTCTTTAATCAGAGTACAGCATCAACTGCTCTCACAGTAAACACCTAAAACTAAACCAGTGAAATGAACCAGTAAAACTAATCAACTGAGATTAAACTTGTACCATGAACCAATGAGAAACAGACCCCAGAAACAGACTACCCCTGCTTCAGTCTCACTAAGTAATGATCATGCCCCAATGAAGTTATCACAACTTCCTCTCTAATGGCAATGGCATTGCATCAGTTTCACCTTACTGTGACTGTGTTGAAAGTTGGGGCGATATGAAAAATTCAATACGGTCATGCAATTGTGTTCAGGGCTGGTCACCGTTGATGCATGAGAAATGTGCTGCAGATCGGACAAAGTATGTTAAAGATATATGTAGCAAGTTCCTCTTTGATTGCAAGGGATTGCAATTCACCACCTCGCCATGGCCATGCCCTTTACTGAATTTTCGCCATTTTTAAAATTTCTCATCACAAAGGTCTTGAGATGCCAGAGACACAGTTTGAAGTGGTTGAGAGGATTTCCCTAGGAGGATTCATTAAAGTGTGATGACTGTTCCTCTTGCCAGCAGAAACATCAGAACTTGTGGCCTTGTCAAGGCCACACTCTAAACTGTAGACCCAACATTTTGATGACTTGTCATCACAAAGGTCTTTAGATGTCACAGCCAAAATTTGAAGTTGCTGCTGATAAATCCCTAGGACCAGTTCGTCAAAGTATGACGCCGGCAAACAGGGATTTTGCCAGCATTCAATTCAAAATGGCTGACTTCCTGTTAGTCTTAGGGTGTGGGTCCAAGAGGCTGTTTTGTCTGGCCTTACCTGATACATGTGTGCCAAAATTCATAATTCTACATGAAAGTTAAAGCTGTGGGCATTCATTTTTAAAGTAGTGTCCTGCTGCCAATAGGAGGCGTTATGAGTGTGAGACGATATGGGTGTATAAATATGTTCAGGGCGTGACCCATATGAAGACATTTAGTGCAGATAAGATGTAGTATGTCGAAGTTATGACAAATTGATATCAAATGGCGAGGGATTGAAATTCACTACCTCACCACAGCCACGCACTCCACTGAAAACTCATGGTGTTAAACTATTTTCATCACAAAGGTCTTGACATGCCACAATTGAAAGTGGTTATGAGTAATTTCCTAGGAGAAATGTATTAAAGTGCGATGACTGTGACTTCCTGTTGCTAGCTGGTGGCGGTCCTACTTGGTCTGAATCTAAACATGCACATGTGTTCAAGTCAGGACTGACATCATACACCATTAATTTCAGCCAATTTGTATGTTGTGTTCTTGGAGAAATCGCAACTTCCTTTTTTATGTTGACATGATAACATCAGAATTTGGGGCTTCGCCAAGGCCATGCCCTCTGATGAAAACTCACCATTTTGATAACCTTTCAACTTTTCCCTATTTATAAGAAAGAAAAGTGAATAATGAAAGTTAAGAAATAACCAGAGTGGATTTTCTTTACAGCAGAGGGAAGTTTTACTTCAGCTTGCAGGTGAACATCTTAAAATATCTGTAACATTTCAGTGGTACACAATAACACTCTGTTGTCTGCAGTCAGCTGACAGATGGGTCTGATGTTCAGCTTCACTCTGATTCTGACATTTTTTGATTAGCAACAAACTATGATTTTAACTGGAGATCAAAACACCCACAAGTTCAGAATATTATAAATACAGGCTTTGTGCTGCATCAAAAGTGTCCCAGTAGAACTACAAACACATTTATTCATTGCTGCTGCCGCTACGGTGGTGCTTTTTGTGTTTGTTACCCACAGTAGTGTGAGAGCATGGATGGGTAGAAGTGAAATTGAAGTTGCAGGGAAACATATGGTTTGGCTCTACAGGCATGAACGAGGTTTTTAATCATCTGTCCAGAATAACTGTTAGCAAGATCTCAGACAAATGAGGGACAGAGGTTCCCAGGAAGACGCGGGGCACCAGGTCTGAACTTGTTCACCATCTTAATCAGTAGTAATGTGGCATTATTATATAGATTTACAGGTGAAAATAGTTCCCCCATTTTATTTTTATTACTATGGCAATCTTTAATGTAATGATGCAGTATGTATTTCACCAGCAGAAGGCACTCTGTTTGTTACATCAGTAGCTGGTGCCTCTGCGGAAGAATTTCAGTGAACACTGTGCACAGATCACACATTGTGAATGCTCCTGTTGATCTGTACTTTTCTGTGTTTGCAGATAAGCTGGGTTGTAAACAATATATAAACACTAGACAAAAGTAGCGATAGACCATATGTGCCTTAGAGCGTAATGCATATGAAGCTAAAAAGTGAACTCATGAGTGTATGGACTTGTAAAAGCAACCAGCCTTTTTGTGTAAAAAAGATGTCGGACTCGCAGTCCACGATGGCAACGGTTGCGGTAATGAATCCAAAAACTGAGTGACTGCGAGTTTGTGTGACATGAACAAAATACTGAGACTGACGCATATAACTTCTGAAGCATGAGCCTATCGCAAAAACCTAGTGTTAACGAGCAGTTGGACAGGTGTACCTAATAAAGTGGCAGGTGAGTGTATATATATATATATATATATAGTGAGAGAGAGATAGAGAGAGAGAGAGAGATCAGTGACAAATGTTTGTTTCAAGAAGGATTCATCATCTCTCAACATGTGCATTGTGTGTTCATGTTGGTTTCTTGTTATTTAAAAGTCCATTTATTCATGTATTTATTTTTACAAAAAAATCACAATTTATTGTTTTATTTTTTGACACAAAATGTCAAATGATCATGAAATCAATAATATCAGTGGCTGCACATTAACACAATTCAAACTTTACTAACTCAGTAACTAACCACAAAAACGTTTAGGTGACATATCCATTAGAATGGAGCTCCACTCCCCGTCGATCTGCAACCAAACACTTTTGTATTAATCTGCAATCATTCATGCAATTATTTTGAGCGTGTGAATGTGTGCACGCCAAAACTTACCACCCCCACCTACCTATGCAATCACATAGAAAAAGTTCAGGCTCAGGATTTTTGCTCTGATCCCAGTTAAAGTGTCAATGTGGATATTTTTTATTTCTGTTGTTTTGTTTATGTTCGGGGATTGGAGCTCCACTGTGGAATGGAAGTACGTCACCTAAAGGTTTACCGGATGTCTGTTATTTCGTTCATGTTTCTATATCTGTACCTATCAAAGATTATCAATACCTGTGAGATTGTCAATACCTGTCACCTCTGAGATGGACTGATCGAGTCCAGTAAAGAGTTGTGACAGAAATGAACAGAAATTTTCCACTGATGTTTCATCATGTAACAAGTCTCTGTGAGATTCTAGAAATGAGTTGTGTCTTATTGAGGTTCTGTGAAATAAAGTCAAGAATGCATCTCACAAAATAACAAAACTAAACCGGTTTAAACATTAGATTGTATTGAATCATAAACATTTTAGTATATATAAAAAAAAAAACAAAAAAACAAACAAGAGTACCACAACAAGAGGACATCCTGCTCTGACTCCTCCCAGTCAGGCATATGTGTGTGTGTCTGGTTGTTGGAAGCAGAAATTACATATAACCATACTGTTTTGACAGAAAGGAATTTTCTATTTTGATGTAATTGGCATGGGAAGTGAAGGTTAAGACTGATTCAGGCTGTGTACTTGTCCTCTCCCTGCCTCTGGGCTTTGTGGTAATGGGTGTAACTGCCGTACAGCTCGTTGAACACCTCCCTGACTCCCATCTGCAGCCCTGTCGTCACAAACTTTATATCCTGCTCCACACACAGGTCCAGGATCTGGTAGATCCCCTCTGTGAGATGCTGCTTAATGTCTGCTCGCAGTGTCACCTGGAGACACAAGGAGATAGCAGAGACTGAAAGAGACAAATATTAAAGCAAAAAGAGAAGAGCAGATACTCACAGAGAAGAATATTAAGAGAAAGTCTCCCACACACATCTGTCCATACCTTCTGCAGTTGTGTGACATACTCAGCCACCATGAAAGCCGCCAGTGTGGTGAAGTTCTCGGCTGCAGCGGCGATGTGCGAGTACATCCTCTCCATCAGTCTGGAGCTCTGCAGATACTCGTCACCATCTGGACCTGAGAAATAGAAACCAAATTTCTCTGTGTACAGGAAACCACAGATGACAGACACCAGCAGCATTACAGCAGACTTCATGTTAGGGTCATTTCCCCCAGGCTCCAGTTGCCTCTATTTCATAATGATGTTGCTATACAACATTATAATTGCACCATCAGCCTTATACCCTTCTTTTTCAAGCCAAGGTAATAAATCAGCTTGGAAGCCATGAGGGAAACTTGCTTCAGTAGAGCATCGGTAAATAGGATTTGATGTTCTACATCTTACTCAAACAGCTGCTGTTGGCTGGTTAAGAGATTTTTCTGGGAGGAAAAATTTGGCCCTCAGACATCAGACTGTGTCCCACATTTTAACAGCTGCTGCTGCTGCTAACAGCTGCTGCTGCTGCTAACAGCTGCTCCTGCTGCTAACAGCTGCTGCTGCTGCTAACAGCTGCTGCTGCTGCTAACAGCTGCTGCTGCTGCTAACAGCTGCTCACATCAAAGGCTTGAGGTTAATCCTACCAAATAATGCACAAGGTCATCATGTATAAAAACTTAATGTGTCTAACAGATTGATATTTTATCCCCATTATAAGACATCCATTCGTGTCATTTGTCCTTCAGTGTGTCATTATACACTCACCGGCCACTTTATTAGGTACACCTGTCCAACTGCTCGTTAACACTTAATTTCTAATCAGCCAATCCCATGGTGGCAACTCAGTGCATTTAGGCATGTAGACATGGTCAAGACAATCTCCTGCAGTTCAAACCGAGCATCAGTATGGGGAAGAAAGGTGATTTGAGTGACTTTGAACGTGGCATGGTTGTTGGTGCCAGAAGGGCTGGTCTGAGAAATTCAGAAACTGCTGATCTACTGGGATTTTCACGCACAACCATCTCTAGGGTTTACAGAGAATGGTCCGAAAAAGAAAAAATATCCAGAGAGCGGCAGTTCTGTGGGCGGAAATGCCTTATTGATGCCAGAGGTCAGAGGAGAATGGCCAGACTGGTTCGAGCTGATAGAAAGGCAACAGTGACTCAAATAACCACCCGTTACAACCAAGGTAGGCAGAAGAGCATCTCTGAACGCACAGTACATCGAACTTTGAGGCAGATGGCCTACAGCAGCAGAAGACCACACCGGGTGCCACTCCTTTCAGCTAAGAACAGGAAACGGAGGCTACAATTTGCACAAGCTCATCGAAATTGGACAATAGAAGATTGGAAAAACGTTGCCTGGTCTGATGAGCCTCGATTTCTGCTGCGACATTCGGATGGTAGGGTCAGAATTTGGCGTCAACAACATGCAAGCATGGATCCATCCTGCCTTGTAACAACGGTTCAGGCTGGTGGTGGTGGTGTAATGGTGTGGGGAATATTTTTTTGACACTCTTTGGGCCCCTTGGTACCAATTGAGCATCGTTGCAATGCCACAGCCTATTTGAGTATTGTTGCTGACCATGTCCATCCCTTTATGACCACAATGTACCCAACTTCTGATGGCTACTTTCAGCAGGATAATGCCTCATGTCATAAAGCTGGAATCATCTCAGACTGGTTTCTTGAACATGACAATGAGTTCACTGTACTCAAATGGCCTCCACAGTCACCAGATCTCAATCCAATAGAGCATCTTTGGGATGTGGTGGAACGGGAGATTTGCATCATGGATGTGCAGCCGACAAATCTGCGCCAACTGTGTGATGCCATCATGTCAATATGAACCAAACTCTCTGAGGAATGCTTCCAGCACCTTGTTGAATCTGTGCCACGAAGAATTGAGGCAGTTCTGAAGGCAAAAGGGGGTCCAACCCGTTACTAGCATGGTGTACCTATTAAAGTGGCCGGTGAGTGTATTACCCATGTTATCTGTGTTACCGGTGTTACTATATTACCTGTGTCACGATAATACCTACCTTACCTGTGTCACCTGTCTTACCTGTGTCATTGTGTAAACTTTGTTATCGTGACACCTGTCTTAGCCTGTGTCACTATATTACCCGTCTTACCTGTGTTACTGTCTCCTCTCTGTCGACCCTCATACATGATAGATGCTAGCAGACGATGAAACACATTCAAGAATGACGGCGCTGCATTCAGCATCACCTGCACACAAACAGGAAATGCAGGTGCAAACACAATATTATTTTTTTCCTATGTAGCTGCTGTCAGATTGACTGATGACAACATGCAGATCATGCTTGATGCAATAAAGAAGCCAGAAAAATATCAGTTCAGTCTCAAAGGGAAACATTGACAGCTTATGTTTCTCTAACCACAGATATTTTGAATCAATGTTGGTAATGTAGTTCAGTCAATGTTCCTTTTATCTCAGCAGGAGGAGGTGGTTTGGGTGGATGGATGAGTGCTTTGTTACCTGATGTTTGTCATGTCACACTTTGATCATTTTAACTCAAACACAATCTTTTCTAACACTAACATCAAGCTTAACCACAGTTACACCAAACAGGATTTCTAAAACATAAGCACATATCAAAAGTCGTTAATATTCAATGCATCTGCAAAAACGTGAACTGTCTGTGTTTCCCTGGAGACAAGCTGCAAACAGAAGTAGGGAATAAAGGAGAAGTATGATGTCACCAGCTCTGGCAGTAATGGTTTCCATCAACTCGATTGATGCCAACTTGCAGGTCTGCCAGCTGCTGTACCTCCACTCCTACTCCTGCTCCTCCTCCTCCTCCCTCCTTCCGTCCTATCACACCTCCTCTCTCAAGCTCACTCCCCTCTTCTCTACCCTATGTATCACATTCCATTCACATCTTTCTCCTGTTCTCACGACTCCCAATCACTTCTGTCTTCAGTTGCCTCCGTTCTCTCCTCTTCCTCCTTCTCTCTTTTGTCCTCACTAACATCTGTTATCAGTTATCTAGCCCTTGCCCTGTTTTATTTGCTGCAGCCATGTCAGTCACTGGTCAAAACAATCTAAACTTAAGAATTATGTTAACCTTTTTCTAAGAGGAAAACACAGCTGGGAACATGGACATGGGGGTTAAACATGACATGATGACACACACACACCTGAGGATGACACTGGAGGATGGCAAACAGCGCCTCATGAAGTGACAGGAAGGTTGACTGGTAGACACTGGGGATCAGGTCATGGAGCGGCACCGCCTCCAGTGCTCCGAGCACCAAGGTCACATGATGAGGGTTGGTGATAAGCCCCTCCCCCTGACGCAGCAGTGATGTCAGTGAAGTTACCACAGGGACGGTAAAGGGAAGAGTCAGAGAAACATCCTGACTTGACGATCTGACCAGAAACTGGAACAGAGAAGAATTAATAATTATCACCCTGCAGCCACTGTGGATGCAGTAAACTGCTGCAGAGGAACCAGTTCGGTCATCCAGAGAATCCTTCGTTCACTCATTAGGAAAGTAGTCAGAATGTCGTCCATCAAATTGGTACGTTGTTGCTGACATTCGTTTAATTTTTTCCTGTTCACACCAGCAACAACTTTGTCCTGTTTTCTCCAGTCACAATGATTCTCAGTTGTTCAGTGCCTGTATGTGTGTACATAGCTCTACTCCCTATAGGATGCCATGGTCCCAACTCATATAGACACCTTTCTGTGTGTGTGCGTGCTTGTGTTGCTCGCTGTCTCATTCACAAATAGGGGCGAAAATCCCATTTCATTGATGGAGGGGGTGGGGGGGAGAGAAAGAGAGACAATAAACAGTAAAATTATATAGAATAATTTCTTGAATATACTATCATAATAATCTAGTTCTTTTTCTCTCTCTCCCCAACAGTCCTTTGCAAATTGCTTTGCAGTTTTAAGCCCTCTGCATGTTCAAATCTTTTAAACTATAGTATTAAAGTAATAATAGTAGTTATAGCAAGGTTCCATATTGATATATATTTATACATAAGGCAGAGGAGATCATGAATCAATAAGGGCAAAACTAGTAAAATCTTTAATGGATCCACACCCCCCTCCCTCTACTCTTCTTCTCCTTCCCTCCTTCCTCCCCCTAGTCACTGCCGCTAACAGAAATTACACCTTTTGAGCTTGATTATTAGGTCTGATCGTAACCTGCAGACTGGTAAAAAAGGGTCTGATTTTGAACAAAAATTGAACAAATGGTGTGTTAAACGGCTTACTGACTTATACATATTAGTTTGAATGCTTTCTTCTACATAGCTACTAGCTACCTGTCAAAATTAGCCACACATTGTTTTACGTTAGCAGCATTTGTGTTGTGCATTTATATGATATTTCCCTAATATTCCAAAATATTTATTTAAATTATTTATTTGTATTTACAGAGGGTTTTTTGGGGGGGGATGGGGACCCAGAGCCGTTAATGTTGTCATATCTCAGCCAATATTCAACAGTCTTTACTATTTATGGCAGCAGTTGTCGATACTAAAATACTGTAGTGTTTAAACTCTATTCTACAGAGGATATGTATGTGTAGTAAAGACATGTGGTTTATAGGCAGAGGTTGGAAGCAGCTTCTTTCCACCACAAACTCAGCTTCATCAGAAACACAATGAGCTGAGAAAAGCAGCAGCAGCAAATGTCTTCATCTGACTGGCATTATACATAAGAGCCTCGGCAATGCAGCAGTGTTTCTGTGTGTGTCTCACCACCATGGCTGATATGATCTGTGGGGCGATGAGCCACAGAGCGTTAGAGCAGGATTCAGGTAACTGACAACAGGAAACCAGCTTAATGATCGTGACAGAAGACAGCACCTCCTGCAACACAGGAAAAAACAGTTTAATAATAATAATAATAATTAGAATACTTTCATTTAGAATGATGATATTAATAACAATGTGTGTAGCACCTCCTGGTGCAGAGTAACTTTAAACAACAGAAACAGTTAATCTGTAATGTTGCAGACTCTAATTCAGTGTTAGAGAAGAATATGAATACAGACATGAACATGAATACAGATACAGACATCAAACATTGAAGAGACCATGAATGAGTGTGAGTGAAGCTGCTACTGTGTAGCAGCCATGTTAGCAGCAGCACCAGTGTTAGCAGCAGCAATAGCAACACCAGTGTTGGCAACAGCAGGAGCATTAGCAGTAGCAACGGTGTTAACAGCAGCCATGTTAGCAGCAGCAGTGTTAGCAGCAGCAACAGTAGCAGTGTTAGCAGCTGTAGTAGTGTATCTCACCCTGCGGTCTGCAGCCCTCAGACCTTCTCTGAGCCGCAGAAGCAGCAGACTGAGGTGAGCCATGCTGCTCTCCTCCTGCAGCAGCAGGATGTGCAGCAGCTCCTGGACAGCAGGCTCCAACTTACACAGGTCAGAGGTCGACAGCCATGGAGCTGAAGGTGGAGGAACATGGTCAACTCAGGATCAAACCACTTTATGTATTCCTGCTTCATCTGTTTACAGTCAGTTTGCTTGATAAATTTAATTATGAAACAATGTCCTGCAAGAGATTTATGATCATTTATGATGTTCAACAAGTAAAGATGATATTAACTTAATTCTACATCTACCTGTCAGCAGGCTGTGCACAGTCTGCAGGATCTCAAGGTACAATTCATCCACCTCCTCTCCTCCATCCTCCTCCAATGCTTTGTAGAACACTGACAGGAAATTGAGGGAGGTGAGCAGGAAGTCCATGGGTCTGGGGGCGAAACTTATTTCTTTGAGGATCTGCTGGCAGACACCCTGGTAGAGGCTTCGGTGTGTGAGGCGGAGCTGCTGGTTCTGTGCTGATAGTTGTTCACAGCGCAGCATGACAGTAACAACATCTAAAACAGACGTCTGTGTGAGGACAGTGTCCTGCTGAGACATGGCCTGTGTCCTGAGGACAAACTCCACAGCTGGACCCAGAGAAGCAGTCGTTTTCGTGAGCACCTGAGTCAGCGTCTGATCCAGCTGTTTGCTTCTTCCCAGGTGAGATGTGATGGTCTGGGAGAAAGAGGTGAGAGCTACCAGCAGGAGGGGGTGGGACAGAACAGATCCAGGATCAGGTTCTGCCACTGTTCTGGTCAGATAGGAGGTGAACTGCTGCAGATTTAGTCGAACGCTGCTGTTTCTGATTATAATCAGCTGAACTAAGGACCCAATGAAGCTCTGAACTGCTTTGAGCACATCCAGCCAATCAGAGCCGCTGGTGGAGATGAAGCGCCCTCTACTGCGATGCCACAGTGAGGACACGGCCACCTGCAGCACAGATCCACCATGCACCAGCTTCAACACGCCCGCAAAGTTCTTACCCTCCGATAGAGATGTGAGGAGTGTGAGGAGCTTCTGCAGGAAAATGGTGTCTTTGCCGGCAGGAGGTTCTGACCCACAGCAGGAGGAGCAACAGAGCAGGAAGAGGAGGTGCAGGAACACGGAGGACAAGTCTTCATGGCTCAGGCCATCTGGGTTAAGCTGGGACAGGACATGGAGGACATTCAGCAGCTTGTTAATCTGAGAGCCCGTCAGTGACACACGCACTTGTCCAGTCTGAGGAGAGGCCAAGATGTCCTCCACCAGACATTCTTTACTCAGCAGTGTGGACTTGTCCTGTCCTGTCCCTGTCCCCATCCCCTTCTGTTCTGCTAGAGTAATGCTGAACATCCTGTTTGTGAGGGAACAAACTGTAGCAGAGAACAGTGATGGCAGCTCAGTCAGTGTGGAGCTGTGCAGCAGCTGTGATGATAACAGGGAAACAGTCACACAGTCAGTTGATTCTCTTTCTGTCTGTCTGCCGAGCAGCGAACTGATGAGGACGTTTGCAACGCGACAAACTCCTCCTGCACCCAGGTGAGGCACCAGCAGAGGCAGGTTGGATGTGAGAAGATGCCAGTGAGCTACAGGGTAGGTGCTGACGTCCACACTGTCCAGCTGTCCGTCCCACACCTGCTCTGCACCCACACACACCTGCAACTCCCCTTCAGATAAAATGAAGTGAGCTGCCCTATTGAGTAGAGCTGCAGTGGTTTGTTCTATGGGTCCAGGCTGTAACAGAAGCTTCTTCATGTGCTGCAGAGTAAGGAGTCGCAGCAGCAGGCGGCTCATGGGGCTGCAGGAGGTTTCTGTGTCTAGAGTCATCAGAGCTTCAGTCTCATCTCTGGCTGTTGTCTCAGCGCCCAAATGCGTGTACCTGCTGCAGTGAATGTGAAAGAGTGTGTCTACTTCCACCCAGCTGTACATGAGGAGCAGTGCAGCCTCCTGCCTTTTCTGCTCCCACACTGACTCCTGCTGCTTAGAATTCTCTCTGCTGGTCCTTGTCTGTGTTTTTACCGCCGACAGCAAGACCTGGACGAGCTGCTGCATCTCCTCCATTAGACCTGTAGCCTGTCTGACAAGAGGAACAGGAGACGTGTTGTCCAGCGTCTTCAGGCTGAATAAAACAGCATGAAGCAGCTGGCTGAGGGAGAGCAGCTTCAGGGATGAAATTTCTCTGTCTTCATTGTCTCCGTCCTCCTTTACCAGGGCAGGGAGAGGATCCGTTTTGATGCTACCCAGCGCCAGTGAGCAGATCTCCAGGCCCTGGGAGGTGGGTGTGTCCAGAAGGCAGTTTCTGAGGGAGGTGGAGATGCCTTCAGACAACAGAGGAGGTCGGAGGACATCCAGAGCAGGCTGACAGATCACAGATAGGAGCTCAGAGAAGAGGCGGGGCAGTTGACGGAGCTTGGTGTAGGTCTGCAGGAGGCTGCTCACTGTCAGCTGCAACACAGGAGTCTGTTAGCATTTAGCACTGTTGTAAATGTGCATTGAAAGAAAGAAAAAAGAAACCAGACCTGTCTGACCCGCTGCACACGTGTTTCCATGCAGTCAGCGTCCACCCAGGCTGAAGACAACAGCTGGTCTAGGTCCGGCTCTAGGATCAGGTGGTTGAGACTCAGCAGGACCTTCAGACAGCGATACCAGGCTGGAACACTGCACACAGAACGTAAGGATGATTAATAATTGACATCACACGTCATTGCTCCTCTGTTCCTACTGAGGCTGTTAAACATCCTTCTGATCAATAGTTTGGATTAAATAGTGCTTAATAATGGATATAATACAATGATATTAAAGTAGAGCTGCAACTAACGACTATTCTGACAGTGGATTGATCTATTAATTATTGAAACAATTATAATTAATTAGAAGTTTGGTTCATAAAATGGTGTAAAATGTAAATTTCTGTTTCCCAAAGATGAAGATTCAATGTAAAATATTTTTGTCCAGACCAACAGTCCACAAACCTAAGAACATTAGTTTACTGATATAGAAGACTAAGGAAACTAGAAAATAATCAGATTTGAGAAGCTGGAATCAGAGAATTTGGACATTTTCTTCTTAAAAATGACTCAAATCGATCAATCAATTATCAAAATATTTGACGATTAAGTGTAATGTAAGTGTAATGTAATGGCAACTAATCAATTAATTTACTAATGGTTGCAGTTCTACATTAAAGTGAACTTTGTTCCATTTTGTCTCATAACACTCTAGAATCTGGAAGAGCTGTAACATCAAGAACCTTCCATTAGCACAGGGCTAACAGGAAGTAACTAGTAGTCACCTGGGCTGAGCGTGGTTGAAGAGCATCTGTGCCAAATCTCTGTAGAAGTTGAGCTGCACCTGGTCGTGTCGGATCCGGTCTGCTGCGATGTTGTAGAGATCAGCTGACAGAGTCTGGGTCAGCAGGGACTCCAGAGCCAGCAGAGCCAGGCTCCAGCTGTCTGGGGAACAGGTGGCTTTCTCTGGACCCACATCCAAGGCCGGGACCAACCTGGTGAGGAAATAGAAACACAACATCTTCTGCTCTTCCTTGTTCTCTCCTCTTCCTCTCGTGTAGCTTTCCAGAAAGAACTTGAACAGCAGAGGCACAGTGTTTGTCTTCAGCTGGTAGTGGAACAGCGGATCACAGTAATCCTGTTCACTCAGTTTACAAAGAAGTGCACTGATGGGCTTCAATGGGGCCTTTGCCCCTCCAGTACGTTTCCTAGAATCCTCTCTGGATGGAAGCAGCTCCTCGTTACAGAAAGTTAGATGCTCTGGGGGGAAAAGAGCGAGCTGCAGGATGGAGTCGATCTTGACACGGATGTCTCTGCACAGTTGTTGCCGCAGCTGAGCCTGAGCAGCATCTCCGGATGTCAGCAGGTGTCTGAGCAGCAGCAGCGGCTGCAGCAGTTGGTTGGTGACCAGAGAGAACACTCTGTTAGGATTAGGTTGTTGTCGCTGAACTGACAAATAACACGACAACACCTGCAGCAACACCTCAAACACATCAGAACGCAGGTCTTCCTTCGGCCTGGAGGTGGACTGATCAGCCTCTAACAGAGGATCCACAGGACATCCAGAGATCAGATGAGTGGTCCCTGTGAGCTGCTGGAGCCTCCGACAGCCTAGGGAGCAGAATTTCGCTGCCAGGTCGACCATGAGCTCATACTTGGTGGTGAAGATAGATGAGAGCTTGGGAGAGGAGAGAATCCCCTGACACACACTCAGCAGCCTGAGCACACACCCTGAAGATCCGGCTGTAGCACAGGAGCTGTCCTGGAGTCTCTGTAGCAGCAGCTGCAGGAGAACACACATACACGCACACTATCAGTGGAAACCCCTGATGAATTTAACAGTTTATTTTTTTTCTTCCCATTATCGGATGTAGATTTGATTCTGTGGACTCACCTGAGCCATGTTGAGCCTGAGGCTCATGCTCTTGCCCTGTTTCAGCAGAACGTGAAATTTGCTGCTGTGAAGCAGATCATCCAGGTAACACCACAAACCCTCCAACACATGCTGGGAGAACTGCACCTTCTGATTATACCAGCCTGTAAGAGCATAGCTGCACCAGTCCAACAGGACCTGCAGAAACATGTGGAGATCTGGAATGTGCTACACTGTCCATCAACTCGACAACAGAACAACAATCAACAAGTAATTCAAATCAAATTCGAGAAATAAATATGTTCAGAAAGTATAACCACAATTACCTGCTCTTTGTTGGGCAACAAGCACTGAGAGGAGATCCATGCAAATCGGGCCAGCTTCAATTTATCCTCCCACGAAGTCTGAGGACTCTTCAGCTTCAGGTGAATACCGGAGTATATGGCAGCCATTGCTGCTGCAGGAGGAGGAGGAGGAGGGGACAGGAGTCAGGGCTGCATCAGGAGGTGCTGCTTCACAAGCCTAAAGAGGTGAAGTTGAGGAATTAATTTACACACACACATATATATATATATATATATATATATATATATATATATATATATATATATATATATATATATATATATATATATATATACATACATATACATATATATATATATATATATATATATATAGCAGGAATTTGAGGGACAATAGAGGCTCACGCGACCTACACGCGTACACCTTTATTGAGGAATACGAAGTTTTAAAGAGATCAAAGTCTCCGTCGACCTGAATAATAACGATGTCTTTAAGGTGACATCCGGTTGTTTTTGATTGGTGCATGAATGTGCAAGCGGGAGCGAAATGAATGAAGCCCATTCTCCTATTATTCCGAGTCTCTCAGATTGGGCAGCTTCAGCTCATAGACACAGATATTCCCATGTTCCAGAGATTAGCTGCTGCTGTGTTTAAACGGAACAAAACTTACGAGCGAATGAGCCAACATGGCGGCTGCTGCTCGCGGGTGAGAAACCAGAACTGAGGCTAAACTAAATAAAAATAAACAAAATATTTTCATTAACTTCTTTAACTTTAAACTAACCGACTTACTGTCAACCGGCACGTGTCTCCTGTTTTCACGTGAAGACGAATTTTCAACTTTCACCTTTCACCTTCGCGGTACAGGCTGAAGCAATCGATAGATGATTTAAATAAGCGGCTACCGTTGGATCGGCCGTCAATCTGTTCTATATTCAAATATTCGCTCGTAGTTGTGAGAAAATATGAATAAATTCATACCATTCTTGGAGGTTTCTCAGATGAGGATAAATGACAACATGTATAAACAAAATAAAAACAGGAAATATCCGTTGATATACATTATTTTCAGCTAATATCAACGTCTTCTTGTCAACATGGTTTTATGTCCATTATAACAATGTTAACGTTTTTCTCTTTGCCTAAAATGTAGTTTTAATTTATCATGAAATGTTAAAAAAGAAACATTCAGAACTCGGTTTTTACATGGTTTTATGGCTGTCGAGGGATCGATGTGTATTCGCTTGGTTACTCCTGGGAAAGTTTTTACCACCATTGAATTTCACCTCAGTGGCTGAGCAGCAGTTTGCCAACAGGGTCACCTGTCCCTCCTCTCTAACCTGTCCGTTTCAGGATCCTCTGAAGGGGTCTGGGACCCGGGGTCAGATGCTGGCGGTAGCAGGGTGGAGTTCTCTCAGATAAGAGCTGAACAGCCGCGGCTGTCACTTCCAGATAAAACAGCGCCGTAACGGCTCAAACGGACCATGTAGCTGAAGCGGATCTGCGGGAGTAGCTGCGGGACTGGCAGAATCCTCCAGAAGAACAAACTCTGTGAATATTTCTTTTCGTGTTTGTGCTGTTAGCGGTAGAACCTAAGACATGCGGCTCTTACTGCGCATGTCTCGGTGCGGGCCCGGAGCTCATCTACTCGGGCTGAAGCCCCCTCAGTCCGGGCCGCTGTGGTTGCTGCACCGCCAGAGCCCGTCTCCCGCAGCCCGGAGGAAGAGACAACTGCCCGGGGCCCTACTGTCCTACCCCGGGTCCTTCTTGCCTGTGCTGCCCTTCTTCAAGTCCAGGTCTATTAGCGGCCTCTCTGTGCTCTGCTGCTCACACACCTGTTGGACTGTCTCTCACACACCTGTCGCCTTTAAGAGCTCCTCAGCTGCCTCTACACCGTCTCCATCCGGATCCGTGGAACCCCAGGCAGACCCAGACTCAAATCACCCCACCGCCTCCCTGGAAGATGTGAAGAGGATTCTGCGGCTGGCTCATCCTGAGAGATGGAGCCTGGCAGGTAAGAAGCTTATTCCCCAAGTAAAAGATAAATAAGGGAACAGGTTTGAATGGAGTTTTGAATTAAAGTGTGAATTGAGGTGTGTAGGAAGGTGTGAATGGAGGTTTGAATAACTGTGTGAATTAAGGTTTTTAATGAAAGCATGAAGCATGAATGCAGGTGGGAATGAAAAGAGAAGAAATGCAGTATATTCTTGGCTTCTGAATGTTATTAGTTGTTATTGTTTTCAATTATTGTTTATAGCAGTTTTCACTTTGAAGTAAAGACTAGTTTATAATCTGGTCCATGGGCATGTTACTTTTTGTTTTTCTTTGTTTTCTTGTCTTTTATCTTTCTCTATTATTTTCTGTTTTTCCTCCACCAGCGGCCCTCAGCTTCCTGACCATCTCCAGTGGCGTCACCATGTCGGCTCCCTTCCTGCTCGGCCGCGTCATCGACACCATCTACAGCAGTGGTGCCAACACAGACACCATGACAGCATCTCTCACCTCACTCTGCCTTCTGCTGACAGGTGTCTTCCTCTGTGGCGGCGCCGCTAATGCTGCCAGAGTCTACCTCATTCAGGCCTCAGGTGAGGAAGAGGGGGAGGAGCAGCAGGAGGAGGATGAGAGACAGACTAACCACCAAATTTCTCTGTCTCCTGCAGGTCAACAGATTGTTCGAAACCTCCGTACGTCTGTCTTCTCTTCCATCCTCAGACAGGAAGTGGCATTTTTTGACAGGAACCAGACCGGCGAGCTTATTAACCGTCTGTCCGCTGACACGGCCGTGGTCGGCCGCTCCATCACAGACAACCTATCAGATGGCCTGAGAGCCGTAGCCCAGGCAACTGCAGGCATCAGTATGATGGTGAGTGATGGGCTGTGATTGGCCAGAGAGGGTTCACTCCTTTATGTACTGAGGTACTTATATAATTCATAATAATGTATACAAATGGGTAACTGTGTGTGTTTTCTTATTTATTTAAATTTCTCTATGTTGGTGTAGGTATTTATGGTATTTCTTACATATTGCTCTTCTGTTTCCGGTCTTAAGTTTCATAACAGTGCTGTATGTGACGTGTTGGAGCTTCGAGTTCCCTGAGGGAATCTCCCAAAGAATCAATAAATTTGTATCTAATCTAATCTATCTACTTAAGTATTCTCCAGTATTTCCACTGTGATGCTACCACTACTATACCTCACTACATTTATCTGACAGGTGTAGTTACTTTTAGATGAAGACATAAATATTAATATTATGTCTTCATACAACTAAAAAAAACAAAAGTACTTTCACTTAAGTAATATTTCAAATCCAGGACTTTTATTATTCATTGAGTAATTGTAGATGACAGCAATTCTACTTTTACTTCCACAGTTGGTGTTTTTCAGAATAAGGAATTAGTTGCATGTCATTCTGAACATTATTCTTTGTAGATTAGACTGACTGTTGAGGAACTGGTTTATCACTACAAGGAAATGAACAGATCTGGTTGAATTGCTATTGTGTGTGTGTCCTTGCAGTAAAGTCTGGTGATTTCCTGGTGTCATAAAAGTTCAAGGAAATTCCATTGATGAAATTAATTACAGCAATACTTATTTGTTATAACCACTTTGTGAATTCTCTTGTCTGTTCCCCAGTTTCTTTTTTTCCATTAACTCTTCTACTTTCTCTTCTCTCTCCTCTAGTTCTACATCTCTCCCGCTCTAGCAGGCTTTGTGCTGATGATTGTTCCTCCTGTGGTTGGTCTTGCTGTCGTCTATGGCAAATACCTTCGCTCCCTCTCCAAAGCCACACAGGACGCATTGGCACAGGCCACACAGGTACAAACACACACATAAACATGTACAAAGACAAATACAAACATGTTCTTTTGCATGTTGTTTTATTTGCTGCTTGAAGCTTTTTTTAATATTTCACTGTGCTCAATGTTGTTCTTACTGTATTTTTCATTGTCTTAGCCAGGAACTAAAGGTAGAAATTAGCTACATAAATAAAACTGACACCTTTTCAGTTTTATAAAAACACAATGTATGTTTGTGTGTGTGTAGCTGGCAGAGGAACGGATCGGTAACATCCGGACAGTCCGAGCATTTGGCAAAGAGCTGTCAGAGGTGGGCTCGTACACTCAGAAGGCGGATCAGGTGCTGCGTTTGGCTCGGAGGGAGGCAGTGCTGCAGGCAGGCTTCTACGGAGTGGTGAGGGTTTTATTTATTTAATTTGAAAAGGATCCTCATCAGCAGACACTTGTAGCACCAGCTAATTTTCCTGGGCTCGGACCTGCAACATATTACAAGCAAAGCAATACATACAGATATAAAATAATACAGAATTCACATTGTTGTTCATTCATTCCTAAACATCTCATACCTTATGTGTGGGGGTCTTGTTCTTCTTGTTGTTCTTCAAGTCAAATCAAGATTGCAACAGGATTCAGCTCTGTACTGATTAATAAAACCTTCATCCTTCAGACTGGTCTCAGTGGGAACATCATGGTCCTGTCAGTGCTTTATAAGGGGGGTCTTCTGACAGCGGGTCAGTACATGACAGTAGGAGAGTTGTCATCCTTCCTCCTATACACGTTCTGGGTGGGCATCAGTGTCGCAGGTAATGCACACACAACTGAGACTTAAACATACAAATAAGGATGTGTCCTTAATGTGTGCATTTCTCTGTTTGATGTAGGTCTCAGTTCTTTCTACTCTGAGCTGATGAAGGGTTTTGGTGCAGGAGTCAGACTGTGGGAGCTGGTGGACAGGAAGCCTGAGTTTCCTCTAAATGGTCTGTGTACACACACACACATGTGAAGATTTTATTTATTATTAACTTAAAGTAAATCAGAGCATTCCTCCACAGAGGGTCTGGTCCTTCACTCGGACCAGTTGAAGGGTCGGTTGGAGTTCTGTGACGTGTCCTTCTCTTACCCGGCCCGTCAGGAGGCTCCTATCTTCCAGAACCTTAACCTGCTTGTCCCAGCTGGATCCATCATGGCGGTTGTGGGACCCAGTGGGTCTGGAAAATCTACTCTGGTGTCTCTGCTGCTCCGACTGTATGATCCAAATGCTGGTGAGAACAGGTTTTATCCCCACTCCCCACCCCACCACCAACTGTTAGGTGATGAATATTTTCTGTCCTCCAGGTGTCATCACCATCGACGGCCATGACATCAGAGATCTGAATCCCTATTGGCTCAGGAGTCACATCGGAACAGTCAGTCAGGTGAGAAAACATCTGCAGTGCTTTATAACTGAGGCGGCTGCTTCTACAACAAATGCCCCCCGCCTTGCCTATGGCCCTCTGAAAAAAAAATAAATTCCACATCACCGCATGCAATAGTAGTGTAACATCTTTCTTCCAAAGGCCAGAGGCTAAGCCATTAGCAGGTTTAGCTGCTACTTTATTTCTCATGCTAACACAGGTTACTGTGGTCATAGCCAATGCCAAAACAACAAACTTTGTAAGAAACCACACTCTACAGCGTCTTACTCCATGATCACAGACCTCTAGAAAATCCCAGCAATATCACCTAACAAAACAGAATCTGGGCCTAAACTCATTCATTAATAAATTGTGTTTAAAACCTCCTTCCCCTCTCTTCTCTCTCCTCCTCCAGGAGCCAGTGTTGTTCTCCTGCTCCATTAAAGACAATATAGCGTACGGGGCAGTGGATGAAGGCTCAGTGAGCTTGGAGGATGTCTACAGAGCAGCCAGAGATGCAAACGCCTTTGACTTCATCCAGGAGTTTCCTAATGGTTTTGACACTGTGGTGGGAGAGAAAGGAGTGCTGTTGTCAGGTGGAGCAGGAACCAGCAAATCAATCAGTCAATGAATGTTGGATTGAGCTCAGATGTTAACATGATGTTCAGCTTCACACGCATATCAAATCAACCACCACCTCAGCTTACTGCACCTGTTCAGCTGCTTCACTGAACTATAGCTAAAATTCCAAAACTAACTTCCTCCAGCTCAGCTCAGATAAATCAGACTTGATCCTCATCAAATCCAAAACCTCCTCCCCCTGTGTCCCTCAGCCTAGACTAAATGTATTCTTTATACATTCTTTGACATCCTCCTGCTCCAGTTCAAACCCCTTCACCAAACATCTCTTTGAAAGAGATTTTAATGTGTAAATTCTCATTTTAAAGTTAACACTTGTTTATCTAGTGTCTTTGAGTTTCTTGAAAATCACTTAAAAATGTATTATTTTTATTATTAATAATGTTAACCTGTATGTTTCAGGTGGGCAGAAGCAGAGAATCGCTATAGCCAGAGCTCTGCTGAAAGTAAGGACACCAACAATTGATTAATTAATCACATTTTCATAATTTCATCTGTTCTAAACATACCTTAAAGGGATATTTTTAAAGCCAGAGCAGCTGAGCTTTTTTTCCTTTAAGGTTAGGCCAAAAGTTTGGACACACCTTCTCATTCAATGTGTTTTCTTCTCACTGAAGGCATCAAAACTATGAATGGACACATGTTCATGGTGTTATGTATTTATCAAAAAAGGTGAAATAACTGAAAACATGTTATATATTCTCATTTCTTCAAAATAGCCACCCTTTGTTCTGATTACTGCTTTGCACACTCTCGATGAACTACCATTTCAGGTAGTCACCTGATGAAATGGTCACTTCATAGGTGTGCTTTATCAGGATTAATAAGTGGAATTTCTTGTTTTATCAATCATAGCAAAGGGAGGTTATTTTGAAGAACAAAACACAAAACAAGTTTTCAGTTATTTCACCTTTTTTGTTAAGAACATAACACCATAAACATGTGTTCATTAATAGTTTTGAAGCCTTCAGTGAGAATCTACAATGTAAATAGTCATGAAAATAAAGAAAACGCATTGAAGGAGAAGGTGTGTCCAAACTTTTTTGTGACCTGTGTTTTCTTTCCTTGAAAGAAAAGCACTGTTTTTTCAATGAAGATAACTTTAAACTACTAAGAAATACATTGCTAATTTGGTAAATGACCCATTGTAGCTACAAATGTCTGGGTTTTGGTGCAATATCTACATAGGTGTATAGAGGCCTATTTCCAGCAACTATCACTCCAGTGGTCTAATGGTACAATGTGTTTGCTCATTGTACCATTAGACCACTGCATCAGAAGGCTAATGTAGTAATAATAATATATAGATATATGCTATTAACAAGTTTTATTTATTTATTTATTTTTTCTAGGTGGATTATATATTAAAATGTGTTGTGTCAATAACACATTAATCATGATTTTTTTAAAGGACTTTTAAATAACAAGAAACCAACATGAGCACACACTGTGCATTTTGAGAGACCTGATAAATGCTTCTTAAAACTGTATTTTAATGTTTTTGACTTTCTCATCTTGCCAAACATAATTTGTCACTGACCCATGTATGTGTGTGCTCTCTGTCCTCAGAACCCAAGGATTCTGCTGTTAGATGAGGCCACAAGGTGAGAAGCCTATTTATAAAGAATAAAAATATTATAATAATTATTATTATATTATTATTATAATAAGTACTTTCAATCTTTAGTCATGAGCATGTTGATGTTAGACACATTAGGAGTATTGTGGAAGAAAATCCTAAACAACCATTTTTTATTCGATTGATTGACTCAGTGCATTGGATGCTGAGAATGAGTTTCTAGTGCAGGAAGCATTGGAGCGTCTGATGGAAGGTGCAGTTCTTTTCATTCCTTTCAACTTACTCACACAAATATACCAGAGCTGAAATTATTCTTAACATTCTTCTTAACATTCTTATTATTTCCCCTCTCTTCTCATCCAATCAATAGGCAGAACAGTCATGATCATCGCTCACCGTCTCTCTACCATCCAGAATGCTGATGCTGTGGCTGTGCTCGACCAGCGCCGTGTAGCTGAGTGTGGTCAGCACACCGAGCTGCTCAGCAACAGTCAGGGATTGTTCCGGAAACTTATGGAGAAACAAACGTTTCTGCAGGAGCAGCAGAAACGAGCCCTGAGCTGAGGAAGAGGAGGAGGCAGCAGCAGAGAAAGAAGAAGAGGTGGATTAATGAGAACAGGGTAATACGCTTCCATACTGAGACAGCAAGGGTGAAGGGATGAGTGATAGATGAAAGCTGAAGCACTGCACAGTGGAAATATGACCTCACTACTGACACATTATAGAATCACAGAAAGAAGAGGAGATAGAGCTGAAACAGCATCAGGTACTAAAGACACTTTATTTTGAAAAACATGTACTTGCGCTGAGGGAGGCGACCGAAGAAAAGGCTAGAAGTCAAAGAGATTCATCACACTGGAGCACATCAGTCTCATCACTATGATTTCAGAAGCAAAACATTCATGTGGTGTGAAGTGAAGATATGTATTTATTTCTGTATTGTATTTGTTTTACATGACACACACAACCTGAATGAAGCAACTACACCTGTAGTTTACGAGTGTAGTCACAGCTGAGTTGTAAACATATAGAAAATCAGTCTTTAATAGCGAGTCATTTACTTTTGGACTCTGACCCTTCACCTCTCACTTGGGATTTGACTGACAGGTGTACTGTCTTTACTCTGAAACAAGAGAAATGTGAGCAGTCATTTATGGAGGTGATTGACCTTAGGAGCAGCTGAAGTAGGAGGAGCCTCTTTCCTGGGGTAGGAGGGAACAGAAGAGATCAGATAATGGTTCTGTTTTTCCAAAATTAAAAAGTCTTTAACTTTATTTTTCATTTTAATCAATAACAACACAGATTAATAAATAACATCACAGATATTTGAAGGACAAAATTTTAAATATGTGGCAGTTTTGACAACAAAGATGTCTGGTAATGATTAAATTTTATAATCTGTCATTTAATGAACGTGGCTTCAGCAGACACATTAAATTAATTTCTTTTCAACCAATCAGAAATCTACAACAGTCTCTGAGCAACAGTGAGTAATGATGTACAGTGTGCAATGATGCAACAGCCCAATAATGAGGTCTGTGTGCTAATTATCACTCCCTGTTTCTATATTTGAGAGATATTGATTATTGTATAGACTATAATTTCAATTTTTACTTTAAGGTCAATTTTTATGTGCTCACATGTTCCTCAAAGAAGAATATAATGATGAAATATTGTCCACTCCTGTTTCTATAACGATGAAATGTCCTCTCACTCTATACTAAAGGTATACTGAAGCTGTACAAGCTGACGTGAATGCTGATGATCAACTGTGTCCTATATAATCTATAATACATGATGTATGATAGATTTTTTTAATCATATTTGTTAAGTTATTCTTCTATATAAAAAAATAAAGAAATATTATTGTGCTGAGTTTCTGTATATGTTTTATAATTGTAGATCACATTAAAAGATGATTCACCCCAACACATTTATAGCGACTGCAACTCTTATTTTGTCACTGTCTCATCAGGCAGCCTGAGTGTCCCTCAGTGTCCTCAGTATCTCTGCTGAAGTCTATCAGCAGGTGGAGCTGTTGCTTCATATCTGAGCAGCCAGGAACCTGCAGAAATCTCACTGCTGGTTATAATATAAATTTAGTCCAGCCTACCAAAATAAAAGCTAATTCGTCCAGCCTATCAAAATCAAAATACATTTGCCTAGCCTACCAAAATAAAAGCCCATTCAGTCCAGTCTACCAAAATAAAAGTTCATTCAGTTCATCTTACCAAAATAAAAGCTTAATAAAAGTCATGTCGCAGGTGTTGGAAGGTTTGTGATGAGTTGTCTCAGGGACTTTGCTGAAACTGACAATTTCAATGATATCAATTGATATTGATATCGATCGATCCTTTCAAGTGCTTTTGTCACACTTTTTAAGAGTCAAGTAAACATCCAACACTTCAAATACTTGAATCCATTTCAACTTAATAGCATATATCTAACTATTATATCTAGGTCACCCCCCCCCCATCCTGCTCCACAGAAACTCAGTTGCATCTCTGTCTTCTATCAATGGAAATAATAAGGTTCTGAGCTGTTTAAGAACTCATTTAATCAGCTTCAGGTTCAGATTCCTGCTGCAGTTTGGTACGTTCAGTCTCCTTCAGGATTGATGTTTCTGAAAGATCCCTTCCCCATATAACAGAAGAAAAAATACATTAATGAAAATAATCCTTCAACAGCAACAAAGAATTCTACTGATCAACACAAAGATCTTCTACTGATGGACAAAAAGATATTCTGCTGTCAACACAAAGATCTTTCATTAGTCAACACAAAAAATCTCACTCCTCAGTCCTTGGTGTGGTGCTGGTCTTCATGAGGTGGCTCATTCATTCTGGTCTGAGCTGACAGATGAGGATTCATCATATAAGCACTGAGAGCAGAATATTTATACCTGTTCTACTGTATCAGTAGAATATTTGTCTTCATTCATTCTTCACTGCAGCCAACAGGAGTGTATCTGTCTGTCTGTCTGTCTGTCTGCTCACCCCCCCCCCCCCCCCCACACACACACACACACTACTCCCTCTAATATTCCCTTTTTTTTACTCCACTTCCAAAGTTCCGGTTGTTTAAAAAATCCACTGCTGTATATTTACTGGCTACAAAAATCAGCTAAGATTCTTCTTCACGGCAGCAATTCTACAACAAACTGCTCAAAGAAATGTTGTCCCCACGTCCCTTCGACCAGAGTGTCTCTGTCAGCTGCTGGATAAATATCTTCTGACCACCTGCTATTCACCCCCCCCCCCCCGCCCCCGCCTCTCTCTCCACCCCAACAACTGTGAGGCCATTGACATTTTAGGCGTTTCTCAGACCATCTGATCCAAAATGGCTCACAACAAGTGCATAAAAGTAGCTCAACCTTGCTGTGCTGCCCCCCCCAACACACACACCCTCCCACCCTAGACCCCCCTCCCACACACACACACTCCTCCCATGCTTCCTTCATGCTCTGACTCCTCCCTCCTCTTCTTACACATTTTTTCTTGAAATATTAATGAAGTGCAGGACTGAAAGTGACTGAACAAAGTGAGAAATAATGTGGTCATTTTAATATAAGTGTAGCTACACGTTGAAGCAGCAGCTGAGCGCCAGTGTGTGCGTAGCTGGATGGATTCTGAGCCTTTCTATGAATCTGTGTTTCCAGGCAGTGAACATGAGCCCTGCTGCTATAATGAGAAGCTGCAGGTCATGAAAGGCCACAGGATAACATGAAACCAGCTTTAAGATGCAAACTGAGGCTTCTTGTGTATTTCTGACAGCATATAGCTTTTATTCATATTTAGGTGATTTTTTTCCTCCATGTAGGCAACAACCAGTATGTGATCTAACATGTAAAACATCACCTTGCAGAACAAGCTCTTACATATCAAATTCAGGAAGTTACACAAGATAATTTTCATTTCTTACGACTCAATGTCTTAAAAGAATCTGGGGAGTTAAATTCTATCTGGTTTCTGTTTTACTCCCAACATGCAGCTTCTTCTATATTTCTGTGTTTTTATGTTTCTGTTGTTTGTTTTTGTGTGTTTCTGAGTGTTTCTGTGTGTTTCTGTTTTTTTGTGTTTCTGAGCGTTTCTGTGATTCTGTGATGCCATTAGGCTTCCGAACATCTGATGGGATTTACAACCCCACAGTTTTCACCTTTACTGACTTTTCATATTTTTGCTTATTTGCACTACATATCGTTTACACTGTATATATATTCTATGTTATATTTTATTACTATCGCTATTTTTGTATTTCTATTTTATTATTAAATCTACTATTGCATTGTACATGTCATTATTGTGGGCAGCAAAGTAAGAATTTCAATGTACTACAAGGAGCCTGTTTTTTATCTGCACATGACAATAAACACTCTGAATCTTGAGCATTTGATTTTGTTCCTTTATGGCTCACATCCATCAGTTTATTTTAAGCTCTTCTACCACTCCTGGTTATGCACAACACATGCTACAACATATATGCATTCATGCACACACACACACACACACACACACACACACACACACACACACACACACACACACACACACACACACACTGTATTTCAGCTCCTCCTCCAGTGAGTTATAATTAATCTGAAGCCCAGTGACAGAACAGAGAAGCTTCTGCAGATAAAGTTTCACCTGTTTCACTGCTGCTTCAATGACACACGCACACAAAACACACACACTGGAACATACATATATATGTATATATGATGTATGTGTATGTGGGTATATATGATTCCCAGGTCACAGACATTAATGTTGACGAATATACATTTACACAGTAGTATATAGAGTAATTTTTGGCACAGTATATTTACAGAGTATTTTTACAAAGCATTTTACACAGTAATCATTTACACAGTATATTTACAGAGTATTTTAGAGTATTGTGTGGTTGCAGATTATAAAATTATACTTGAAGGTGTGACACATGTATTAACAATCAGTTAAGTTAAGTTTACCTATCTATTATCTATAATATACAGACTTTAGTCACTCGGCCAATAACCTGTAAATTTAATGACTGACGCCATGACTTCAACAATAATTCATGTTTATCTGTTTACTTGTTATTTTCTCTGATGTGGTCACTGATTGTGATGTTATATTCACTTTTTGGTTTCACCTGAATGAAATATTGAACCTGTATTGATTTCATTAAATGAAGATGTGAACATATATCATATATCACTGTGTGGAGTATTGACCCTGTATTCATTGTCATTGAGTGAAGTATTGAAGATGTATTGATTTCATTGAATGAAAAGTGAGCATCCATTAATTGTCTGTGGAGGAGTATTGGTTGTCATTGACCCTGTATTGATTATCTGTGAGTATTAACCCCGTATTGATTGGTTATAGTGCAGCCAGGTGCCATCAGAGCCGGATCCCTGTCTCTGTGGTTAAATCTGTTCGGTGAACGCAGCATTTTTCCATTTTAAGGCTGGAAGTGGCTTCTCGCAGAAAGTCGTGTCCCTGCTTGGTAGCAGACGGCTCTTCCCTGAACCAGCCCAGCGGCCCGCGCTCCTTGTACGGCCCTGAGGTGGGCCGCGGGGCTCCAGGAGGCGGACCCTGGGGCTCCATGGGAGGTCAAAGCGACAGATCCATTTATGGGTCCTGTCCTGTCCTCGTCGGGGACGCGCAGCGTCAGTTCGAATCCTGGATGGAAGGAGCCCTCTATCCTGCGAGGCGCGCCCCCCTGCTGCCCCCCACCCACCTCAGCCCCGGCCTTTCAGCAGCCTAATATGGAAGTGGGCCGGGGATGGGCAGGGACGGGCCAGGATGGGGGACAGGGCTACGGGTTTGTGAATGGTGGAGGTCCTGTATAAAAGCCGGACCCGCAGCACACAGAACCGTAGCTGGTTCAGCAGTAGCACTGTTTGGGTTGATCTCTCCGAGCCGCAGACACTCCCCAAGGTAAGAGACCCGCTATCCACCTCAAACCAGCCAGGCACAGGTCAGACCGGAATCCGGACTCTATTGGAGCATTTACAGAAACAGAAGACAGAGAGGACGCCAGAAACTGGAGGACAAATACAGGGAGGCAGAGACATGATAGATAGATGATCTACAGCCTATCAGTGTAGTTCAGTCTAAGAGGAGAAAAAAAAAACAAGTTGAAGCTCTAATCTAACCATCCCCTTTTCTGGAGATGTGTTTTATAATTGATTGATTGAATGGTGAAGCAGATGAAGCAAAGTGATGTTACATTGATCTAAATCAGACCTTTAATATTTTAAGACTAAATCCTGAGAAGAGATTTATCATACAAGATGCAATTTACATTCCGACCAATTTAAAAGCAGAAACATGAGAGAGAAAACCCACAGATTTAAACACTCGCAGTTGTATTATTACCAAACAAACAATAACTATCATAATAATCATAACAATAATACGGAACACATGAATATATAATATCTCAGTAAGTATATTCAGAAATTTCTCTGAAACAAAACGTTTATGTTCAGCTGCGTTCAGGTTTATGCGTCATGCGTTATGCTGCTGTCAGTACGCATGAAGCTGGTTATATGCTCCAGAAAACGATAGAATAACTTTTAGTCTTAGCAATATATTCATTTTACAAGGAAAAAAAATCTCATTATTATAACAATTTCACAACTTAACATGTGTGTGTAACTCTGTGGTTTTCTAACCCCCCCTCTCTTCCAGAAGCCATCATGTGTGACGACGATGAAACTACCGCCCTTGTGTGCGACAACGGCTCCGGCCTGGTGAAGGCTGGCTTTGCCGGAGACGATGCCCCCAGGGCCGTCTTCCCCTCCATCGTCGGCCGCCCCCGTCATCAGGTAAACAAACACAAACAATAACTACACAAATTATTGCACATATGCTATAATCATTACACAACATGGGATCTTATCCAATTCATTTACATAATAACACAAAACGGCATAAAAATATATCAAATATATTGGACAGCCTTCCAGTAATAATATTACACTACTGGGTGATTTATTATAAATACAATATTTCTATATATATTTCAATAGCTTTAGAGTATTTGATTCAGTTTTATCTGTTAGCTGTTGACAGATCAGACGTCATTCCGCTGATTTACCTGCAGCAGATGCACTAACAGAATTAGTCCCAGAAGAAGTGACTGTGTGTTGCTGTTATTTGGCGCATTCGTGGCACGGTCACTACGCTGTTTGCTCCACGCAGTAAAGACTTTAATCTGGCCATAAGAAAGGTCAACCTCTGTTTGGATTACTATCTCACAGCTTCATGATGTCGTCCTCTCTTCCTCATTTAGGGTGTCATGGTCGGTATGGGTCAGAAGGATTCCTACGTCGGCGACGAGGCCCAGAGCAAGAGGGGTATCCTGACTCTGAAATACCCCATCGAGCACGGTATCATCACCAACTGGGACGACATGGAGAAGATCTGGCACCACACCTTCTACAACGAGCTGAGAGTCGCCCCCGAGGAGCACCCCACCCTGCTCACCGAGGCCCCCCTCAACCCCAAAGCCAACAGGGAGAAGATGACCCAGATCATGTTTGAGACCTTCAACGTCCCCGCCATGTATGTGGCCATCCAGGCTGTGCTGTCCCTGTACGCCTCCGGCCGTACCACTGGTGAGACTGACAGCGCACAGCTGCTGCTCTGACACATACAGCAAACTGCAATGAGTCATCTCATCCACAGAACTTCACCTGAATAACAACACATGCTTTATAGAGACATTAATGCGCCACTTCACCAGTGGTTGCAATTTTATGCATAACTTTTACGCATAATTCTGCCGCATTCCGGGACTGTTTATGTCCGTTTTGTGGCCCAATTCTACAAACACACAGTGTCTTTGCAAATTAACTTTCCTACTCACATTTTAGACTCCTGGTTGCCAATCAGACATTACTCATTTCTCTGCCTCGCCTCTCTCAGGTATTGTGCTGGATGCTGGTGATGGTGTGACCCACAACGTCCCAGTCTATGAGGGTTACGCTCTGCCCCACGCCATCATGCGTCTGGACCTGGCTGGTCGCGATCTGACCGACTACCTGATGAAGATCCTGACTGAGCGCGGCTACTCTTTCGTCACCACCGGTTAGCGACTCAGCTGAACACATAAACCATAACCTAAAAAAAAGTAACTACAATAGAAGCAGAATATATATTACATGTTTATTATGTTAAGATTAAGATGCACCTTTTAAAGGTAAATGTTTGTTATGTTTATATTAATACATTTCTATATGTTATATGACTATTTTCAACATTCAGACCGTTACATTACGCACAGGTTTTACGCACAGATTTTACGCACACGCGGGATTCTGAGGGAATAGCTTCAATAACTCATTAACTTGTCTACTACAGCCGAGCGTGAGATCGTGCGCGACATCAAGGAGAAGCTGTGCTATGTGGCTCTGGACTTCGAGAATGAGATGGCCACCGCCGCCTCCTCCTCTTCCCTGGAGAAGAGCTACGAGCTTCCCGACGGTCAGGTCATCACCATCGGAAACGAGAGGTTCCGTTGCCCCGAGACCCTGTTCCAGCCTTCCTTCATCGGTAAACCAGATAATCCACAATTTATTAATGATCTTTCTCAGAGTGAGCAGCACTGGAATCGCTGAGCTGTGCGCCTCATCCTCACACTTCACACTCTCACCTGCCCAGGTATGGAGTCTGCTGGCATCCATGAGACCGCCTACAACAGCATCATGAAGTGCGACATTGACATCCGTAAGGACCTGTACGCCAACAATGTGCTCTCCGGTGGTACCACCATGTACCCTGGTATTGCTGACCGTATGCAGAAGGAGATCACTGCTCTGGCCCCCAGCACCATGAAGATCAAGGTATAAACCCACAAAACACAACTCTGACAGCTAAATACATTCATATAAATATGGATATATATATATATATATATATATATTGGACAGTGGCATCAATTCAATTTAAGGCTTAGGGTATAGGGTTATAACAATTTGTAAATTGTAAATTTTAATGCATCAATCTGGTGTGATTAGAGAGCAAAACCAAGAAAATTTAGATTATTAATTATCACTATTAATGCATAATATTAGCCTTCAGATTGAGCTACTCGCCAATCCAATTAAATTAATGTAACTTAAAAGGCTCTAATTGTAATTAAAATGTGTCTATTATAGTCAAGATATAGAGAGGCTGTAACCTTGAAAACAATTTTGATATCGCAGAAAAATATGATACACAGTCTTAACGGAGCTTTAATAACTCCTCCTCCTCTTTCCCCTCCTCATTCAGATCATTGCTCCTCCCGAGAGGAAATACTCCGTCTGGATCGGTGGCTCCATCCTGGCTTCCCTGTCCACCTTCCAGCAGATGTGGATCTCAAAGCAGGAGTACGACGAGGCAGGTCCCAGCATTGTCCACAGGAAGTGCTTCTAAATCCTCCATCTTCTACTCCAGCTTCTCCATCATTTTTACACCAGCTATCTGGAGATCAAGCGAGGAGAAAGATCAACCTCTGCGGCACAGCAACACTGCTGTCAACGGACTGTCTGTCTGCGCTGTTGACTTTATGCATTTTTTATGTTTATAAAATGTGCATATTGTATTGCTGTCTGTTGTCTGTGTTGCGGTGAAAGGCTGTGAAAACCACCACTGAACCATGCATCCACCCAAAAAAAACTTTAATAAAAAAATAACAACAACAACAACATGTTGCCCAATACATGTGAATGTAAGTGTATATACATATTGATAATTTATTAAAGTCCATTATTTGGTATTTTCTGACCCTGGTCTTGTTTTTCTAGGCTGCTAAATTATAATAACGAGAGATAATTGAAGATTTCAATAGAAAACCGGAATGTGGATGATACGAACATCCCGCCCTAATAATAATAATGATAATACTCGTAATAATAATTAGTCTTGATATTCAAATCAAAAGTCAAGTAAAATACAATATTTAAGATTTTCGCTAAGAACAACCGGGGAGATTTAAAAATGAACCAGAATAATATATAAAATATATCTTAAATGACCGCAGCCAGGGACTATAACGCGTTATTACTTAATAACATAGGGGCCTGCGGCTCGATGAACCAGTTGAGGGGGTTCAGGGGGCGGAGCTTCTCTCAGCTGATGGCTGCTGAGTGACAGGTAGACATTGAGACACAGACACAGAGTCTGACACGTCGGGAATGTGCAGCAGCAGCAGCAGCAGGAACCCGACACCCGCTGAATCCCCGGACCCCGGACCTGGACCCAGACCATCTTTAGACAAAACTAGACCCCGTGGGGCGTCTCACATGACCTTATATGCAAAAAGCTCACAGGTGTCACCGTCTGTGGCTCAGAGTCTGTGGGCCTGAGCCTGAGCACAAAGGAGCGCGCACGCGCGCGCACACAGACACACACGCACGTATGTATAAATAAACAAAAAATTGCCTTCTTAAAGAGTAAAATTCACAGCAACAACACGTACCACACTTCCGCTCTTTTCAAAATAAAAACTCTAAGCCTCTACTATGGAGACAGTCTATAACAGGGACATAATATAAGATTAAGAGTAAATCCAAATTGGTTACACCACCTATGAACCTATTCATTGCTCTAATTATTTAATTAATTAATTGCTGAACCAGTCAGAAACAAGACGCTTTGCTTTATTCATTTTTATTATTTCATTATTTATTCTGTCTTTGTTTTTTTATTCCAACATCTGAGAGAACATTAAAACATTACATCTTTGTCTTTAGACCCACTGCGGTCTCACTCCTGACCCATATTGCTGGTGTGTGGGGCTTTTCATAAACGTCTTAGTAGTTTAGAGACGCAGCCTATGATTACAATCAGCACCTGAACGCACCATAGACGCACCATGAACGCACCGTGAACGCCATCTGCCCTGCTTCCTTAAAACCGGATCCTGGTGTGTTCGGAGAGTCGGTCAGTAAACCAGCTATAATTAGACTGACAAAGCAACAATTACATGTTCTAGAGTCACAGACGCGTTACTGACATGTTACAGACCTGTTGCTAACTGATATGTTACAGACACGTTGCTAACTGACATGTTACTGACATGTTTACAGACCTGTTGCTAACTGATATGTTACAGACACGTTGCTAACTGACATGTTACTGACATGTTTACAGACCTGTTGCTAATTGACATGTTACAGACATGATACAGACATGTTGCTGACATATTGCAGATATGTTACAGAAATGTTGCTAACTGACATGTTACTGACATGTATCAGTGTTCTTATTGCCTGTTGTGATTATCGAGGTTCTATATTACTGATTAACTGACCTGATCAGAATCAGATACACGATCACACTGCAATGAAATAGTTTTAACAACTGTCGATATAATCAATGAAGAAATTAGTTGTAATGATTTACAAGTCATTATTATTATTGGTATTATATAGTAGCAGCGTGTTAAGCGTATGTTGAACAAGTTTGCTGCTACCGACCTATAGAATTCAGCTATAGATAGCTACGTCAGCACTATTAATATTCTCTCTATATATGTTATTGACTTCATGAGTAATAAATGTACAAATAAACACACCAGAGAATGTTTCTATACTAAACAAATAACACTAAGAGGAATGTTATTCTGAAATGCAAGTTTTGTAGATATCAATTGGCATAAGGCTTGGCTAGTTCACATCCATAAATGCAAATTACACAATTCAACACCATCATTTAAATTAATTCGGATTAAAATTTATTTTGACTTTAATTAATTCAAAATTAAAAAAATGTACACTTATGTTAGATGGGCGACACGGTGGAGCAGGGGTTAGCAAGACCTCCTTGGTCCTGGGTCTGGGACCTTTCTGTGTGGAGTTTGCATGTTCTCCCTGTGTCTGCGTGGGTTTTCACCAGGTATTTCTTCCCACAGTCCAAAAACATGTTGAGGTTAATTGGAGACTCTAAATTGCCCGTAGGAGTGAGTGTGAGAGTGAATGGTGTGTGTACCCCACGATTGGCTGGCGACCATCTGGGGTGTATCCCTGCCTCTTGCCGTAACGCGCTGGGATAGGCTCCAGCAGACCCCTGCAACCCTAATGAGGAATAAGCAGGTATAGAAAATGACTGACTGACTTATGTTAGATATCTACTCTGAAATTTTTAGTCAATAAATAAACTGTCACAATTATAACAGTTTTTGAAAGATAAAACTATCAAGTCTTTCAAACCTGTCCTTTGCATTTTCTTTGTTATTATATACATATATTTTTATTTTATTTATATATTTAGTTTATTATAATTCTCATAATTTTGGATAAGAACTGGTGAGGTGTTCCGTGTCTCTCTGGGAGGTGGCCCCAGAGAAGACCCAGGACACGATGAAGAGACTATGTCTCTTACCTGGCCTGGGAAAGCTTTGGGGTTCCCCTGGAAGAGCTGAAAGATGGGGCAGGGAGAGGGAGGTCTGAGCTTCTCTGCTGCCCTGCAACACAACATGGATAAGTGGCAGAAGATGGATGGATGGAAGGATGGGTGGGTTAGGAGTTAGGAGTTAGAGTAGAGTCCTGATGATACCAGGCTGTGGATTCTCACAACAACAACAATAGGATTCTGTCATCCTTAGTGGAGGAGCCAACCCCCGGCAGAGGAGGAAGTGGGCGGGCCCTGAAGACTCCAGCTGTTCTGCTATTGGTTACATCCAGTTTTAAATGTGTGGTGCTGAAGAAGAAGAAAAAGAGAAAGAGCTGCACACAGCAGCTGTTGTAGTGGTTTATATTAGTTATTATATTAGTATCTAACACACTTGTTACCATAGTACCTACTGTATATTTAGAGTTTAAGCTTTTCTGTTCTGTGCTCAGTTTCCTGCCAGAGAGAAGAAGAAGAAAACAATGGTGATGAAGAGGATCCGCTCTGAGTACATGAAGAAGTTCAGAGACCCTAAGTGGGAGACGTACAGCAGGTGTTATGAGGAGATGCTGAGGTACCGGCTGACCCGCCGCCTGCTGGAGGCAACACACAACCCCTGGTACTGGAGCGGCTCTGATAGCGACTCAGAGTCCGGAGGAAAAAGGAGCCCTCCTGTTACTCCTCCTCCTTCCAGGAAGACATGGGGCAGGTGTGAGGCCAGAGGAGTCCAGACAGAGGTGGAGCTGGATCAGTACAGATCTGTACCCAGGCTTCCCCTTTCAGAGGAGGTTCCTCAGCCTGCAGTCCACGGTAACCATGGCAACATTGAGCTGGATAAAGTGCTGGAAGGTAACTAAGTCCTGCCCAACAACACACGTCCTAGGAGACTCTGGGAAAGCTGTAGAGAGAAGAGGTTAGGCCAACATATGTAGCTGCTACTGCTACACCTACAACATCACCTCATCTCCACCTTCACCTCCACCTCATCTCCACCTTCATCTCAATTTCACCTACATCATCACCTCCAACTACACCATCACTTTCACACCATATATATGTACCTATACCTGTATATACCTACATACGTATTTAGTGATTTAAAAAATTGGTATAATATACTATAATAATATAAGAGTCTACAGAATGGGCTTATTTTTGATACTTTTAAGTACATTTTGATAATACTTATGTACTTTTAGTTATTTATTTAGTTTTACTCATTTTCATTTTGGGATTTTTCCTTGTTACTAAGTATATTTAGACAACAGTATTTTGATGTTTACTAAAGTAAAGGATCACTTCCTCACTGACTGAATATATCATGAGATGTGCTGATTACTGACTTGAAGCTTGTTGTTTGTTTGATGTAATTGATCCTCTCAGGTTCTCATCTATCTGCTGCCTGCAGGGAGGAGCTGGGAAACAGAGCGGAGCAGAGAACCAGCAGCAGAGGCAGCAAACACTTTACAGTTCCTCACACAGAGCCGGACCTAGGTAGTTCAAGTTCTGTCCGGAGTTAGTACGAGTATTACTACTACTACTACAGCTACTTTAAAGCTACTGCAAAGCATTGAGCACTCTTTCACAAAGCTTCCTGCTAAAGTTCAGATCATTTCAATTGATCCCCCAACATCTATTACAATATGTCCATCTTATGAGGATCCTCCTCTTTTCCATTAAGATCAGGGGGTGTTGTGTTGCTGTTGTATAGGCTGTAAAACCTATCGAGGACAATCTGTGATTTGTGTTTTCAGTTAGTCAGTCATTTTCTATACCCACTTATTCCTCATTAGGGTCGCAGGGGTCTGCTGGAGCCTATCCCAGCGCCTTACGGCAAGAGGCAGGGATACACCCCAGATGGTCACCAGCCTATCGTGGGGCTCACACACCATTCACTCACACACTCACACCTATGGGCAATTTAGAGTTGCCAATTAACCTCAGCATGTTTTTGGACTGTGGGAGGAAGCCGGAGTACCCGGTGAAAACCCACGCAGACACAGGGAGAATATGTAAACTCCACACAGAAAGGTCCCAGACCCAGGACCCAAGGAGGTCTTGATGATTTGTGTTTTGGGCTGTACAAATATAAAAAATATTAACCTAGTTCACAGCCTGTAGTTAAAGTTGTTAAAGTCTCGGTTCATACAAGCAGTTAAAAACCTGAAGAACCAGCCGGCATTTTGTTGCATCTGCTGCTTCTAAAGACTCATACATTAACAGATCCAACCAATAGTGAGTCAGGATGACATTATTAAATAATTAAATAAAATGCTAAATAACTAAATAAATGCATCACAGATATTTTTTTTACTAAGATATTAAACTACTTTTATTGCAGTTTAAACTTTTTTAAGCCATTTTTGCTCCTGGTGTGTTTCTTCACCTGTTTGTGTTTTCTGACCCTGGAGGTCCCCACCCACAGCGGAACAAACCCCCTTTACTGTCCAAGCCAACATGGCGCTCACCCCGTGTCCAGCCTGGGGAGGACAACAAGGACCGCAGGCATCCGTTTGCTCTATATGGGTCTGGAGAGAAGGATGCTGACATTGCAAGCAGGAAGACACACAACGTGGCTCCTGCAGCCTCTACTAATGAGGTACCCTCTCTACTAACTAGATGCTGTCTCCACTAATGAGGTACTGCCCTCAGTAACTAGATACTGCCCTCACTAAAGAGGCACTGCCTCCACTAACTAGGTACTGCCTCCACTTATAAAGTACCACCTCCATTAAATAGGCACCACCTCTACTTATGCTGTACCTCCTCTGTTAATGAGGTACCACCTGCAGTAATTAGGTACCACCTCCAGTACTGCCTCACACCTCTACCAGAAATGTTACTGCCTTCACTAACAAGGTATTGCCTCCACTACTGAGGTACTCCTGTAGATCTTTATGTGACTGAGCAGGAACATCAACAAGATCTGACATTTATTTTCTCCGTAGATCCATGAGTCAGCACTGCGAGCTAAAACCAGACGGGAAGCGAAGCACCAGGTCCAGGTCCAGATCCACACCCACAGAACAAATCACCGGAGAGCCAAGATCGCCAGTCTGGATGAGTCCAGGAAGCTGGTTCAGACCCAGTTCAATCCTTGGATCACTGAATACATGCACTGCTTCTCTGCCCGTGCCTGATGAAGTGTGTGTTTTACTTCATAATACCGATAATCAACCTGGTGCTGACAGTCTGAAGATGATGAAGGAAGATACTTTAAAGCCATTGGATGAATGACCTCTTTCTCTATACAAACAAGTTATACACATAAGTATTATAAAAATTATAAAAATCACCTTTTGTGTCACTCAACTCACCCTATAAAACAACATTCAAACATTAAAATGCAATCAAAACAACAAACAGAAATTAAAACAAACAGATTAGACAGAGGTATGGGGGGTTGGGTGGGTTACTTTTTGAATTTTTAGAATTAAACTACTATTTTAAAAATAGTATAAATATATATGTTTATATCAAAAATCTGTTGATTGAATATAGCAGCACTTTGATCAGCTGCTGCCATCCTGTTTGTCCAAAACAGATTACTATAAGGGGTGACACGATATGGAGCAGTGCATATCCTCTCTGTGTCTCTGTGAGTTTTCTCCAGCTTCATCCCACAGTCCAAAGACATGCACAGGTTAATTGGAGACTCTAAATTGCCCATAGGTATGTGAACGGTGTCTGTTCCACACAACTGGCTGACGACCTGTCTGGGGTGTATTCCTGCCTCTTGCCTGAAGTATGCTGGGGTTGGCTCCTTTTAGACCCCCATGATGCTAGTGAGGAATAAGCGGGCATAGAAAATGACTGACTGACATTATTATAAGTACTCGCTTTCAAATTAAATCATTAGAAACTAGTTGCCTGAGAGAATGAATAATGACCTGGATGAATGAGAACATTCATAGACAGTCATAAGTATTATGAATATGCTTTTTCACATATTTAATTCACTGTTAGAAACTTTGTATTGATGTTTGTATGTTTATATGTATGACGCACCAATGACAATTTAATTCAAACTATCAAACTTTCCGTGTGGGCTTGTCACAATAAAAGGCTCTAAAGTGACGCCTTTCACACCCCAACCAGTTCTTGTTTGCTGCATTTAATTGTAGGTGAATTTATGTTGCTACGGAGTTGCTGATGTTTTTTTCTTGATAGTCAACACAGATGCTCAGACAGTAACCATTAAAACTGTTACCAGTATCTTTTTGAACTGGAATGAGAGAAGCTAACTTTAGCTGTGCATGTGGTAATATAAAAGTCGAGGTGAGGTACTACAGACTACCTGACTGGATACCTATTATTATAACTCCTATTGTATGTGTGTGCGTGTGAGGCAACCTTATCATGGATATAAGATCGTTTTGTTTTTTATTTTGAAAAAAAATCCAAGGTCCAGGTTCAGGTCAGAGTCAGATATAAAAAAAAAAATAAATAAAAATGACGCCATCTGCTGGCTGAACAAATAATTGGTTTTGCATTTGTGCTATGGATTAGAGTATAAATATTCCTGCTTTGCTGCTATGACCATTGTCATTGTGTTCAATGAAATTACGTTTAAACTAATCACTATTTAACATTCTACATCTCTGCATGAGGGAATGTAAACATCTTTGTTCTATGGCTCTGTCAACTGGAAGAGAACGTGTTATAAATGTTAATTTCAAATGTTTGACCCATTTGAAATAAATTAATAATATAATTACATGTTTTATATCTTATTTAAATGAGAAATGAAAATTAATGGTTTTAAATTTTGAATATAGATTTATAAAACTCATAAGTGAGTAAACAAATTAATTTAAAATGATCAATAGGTTCATAATGCATCTGACCCCAACTGCGTGTGTGTTAAACTCTTCAATTAACTCTCAGTTGATTTCTGAGACTATCAAACAGAAACTTACATTGTCTTTGGAGGGACAGAGTCATAATACTCAAATACAGTTAAGATGATTGGTAAGAATCTGATAGTTTCCTGTTTTACATATACATAATGTCATACATTAAAATTACTTCGGAATAATCTTTGGATTGCGCCAACAAAACAAGCTTTAACAGAAAATGCTGAATTTGTTTTTAATATAAAAACATTTTCTTTTATCATACACAATAAATAAAAAATCCATGATATTCATAATGACAAGAGAAAAACAGGCAAATAATAAATATAAGGAAGTACAAGAGGAACCTGATGTAAAGCATCTGTGTGAGGTGTGCTTGATTAAAAGTTGTTTTAGTTTTTAATTTCTAAAGAGCACAATGTTAAAAACTAAACTAAAACCATAAATACATCTTCATGCCTGTAAACAACAGTTCCACCATTATTCCAGGTACAACTGCCTGTTCTCATCACATCTGATCCATATAGAAAGTCTCAGTGAGAGCTTCATGTTTCTAAATGTCTGACATTGATAGTGTTATTGATAATGTTATTGATATTGGGAGACAAAATGAATCAAGCACACATCAGACAGTTTAAAATTGTTGCTAAAACTTGAAAAGCATTAGACCAGTTTTACCATAGCAGTCAGTCAGTATCATGTCAACAAGTTATTTTACACTCAGCAGGTTATGTGAAGGTGAAGGATCTGCAGGTGGTTATGATAGGATGTGACATTTAAACTTCAGCAGATTTAACTTAACACAGAAAGACTGTAATACAGTCTTTTTGTGTCTGGTTTGGATCTCTGGGCATGATCAAATATGTAAACGTCCCATTTACAAATATACAAATGACTGCAGACAGTACTGCTGGTGTATACAGTACCACTCACAATTTGCCAGTGTTTTGTAGCTTAATATAATAATGATAGGGAACAATGAAACAATAAATATAATGCCTAGTTCAATATACATATATCTCTTCAAAAATTAAATACGCTGATATTCTGTTGAGAAAACATGCGTCAGTCTTACAGAAACACCATACAGTGTATACGATGCTGCTGGGGGGGGGGGGGGGGGGGGGGGGGAGAGATGGGATGTAATCAATACAAGATGGAAAAAGGGAGGTTTGAGCAGAGGCTCAGAGGCAGAATGTGGGAGGTGCTGATGAATGTAATGTTTACCGGAAGAGAGCATGTGTAAGCTGTGAGTAAGGATAGGCAAGAAAAGGTGTCAGCAGACTGTTAGGTGTGTTTATACAGGGAACAGGCAGGTCAGGAGGTGCAACTGGGGTTAATATGACATCAGGGGAGGTGGTGGGAGAGAGCAGGTGAAGACAGAGGAGGAAGGAGAGGAAGTGAAGGGAGAGAGGAGGTGAAGAGAGAGGAGAAAGGAGGACATGGAGGGATAGAGGAGGGAGGGACAAAGAGAAGAGGTGGAGGGGGAAAATGTTGAAGTCTTGTTGAAGTAAAAGGCAGGAAAACAAGTAAGAGACAAGTTATCAATAATCCTCCTTCGGATTGGAGGGCAAGCTGCTCGTCCAATCTTGGAGTGGGTTGTTGGAGAGTGGGTGGTCTCTGGTTACCTTGAAGATGCTCATAGGGTAGGAGAGGGGTGTGGCTCTCTGCAAGTTCAGCCGTGACAATGAAGGTTCTGAAGGTTCCATGCGAAGGTCAAAGAGGAGTCAGGAAGGATTCACCAGCATAGCAACCAGCATAGCAACCAACATAGCAACCAACATAGCAACCAACATAGCAACCTGAACCCAATGTTTCTGAAGAGGCTGTTCTCCTGGTCTTCACAAGCCTGTCTGAAACACACACACGGTTGAGGTCAGGTCTGTCGACAATGAAGAATTGTCGATTGATCATGTTTCTATTTTTCATACTGTCAACAAATCTTCAAGACAGGAGTCCTGAAGATTTGTTGACACATGGCGGGAGAGACGGGAACACATGGAGGAAGAGAGGGGAACACATGGAGAGTACATGGGAACATGTGGAGAGACATGGGAACATGTGGAGGGAGCATCAGAAACACATGGAGAGAGAGAGAAGAAAATGGACAGAGAGAGAGAGAGGAACATGTGGAGGGAGATACAGGAACACCTGGAGCGAGATACTGCAACACCTGGAGCGAGATACAGGAACATGTGGAGCAGCTAGTGTGGGCTCCAGATGGGAGAGATCTTGGTTGCCCACATGAGTTTTATCTAGGACTCATGTGCAACCCACATGGGGCCCAGTAAGTGTGGATCCCAGTTGGACAACACCAGGTTTGCCCATGAGGGTTTTAGCTAGGGCCCATGTAAGGCCCACCTTCAGGCCATCTGGGCTTGCCCACATGGGGCCACCATGGAACCCCTAGACAAAATTAGCTGGGACCCAGATGGGCAGCCCAGATGTGGCCCACTCACAAGCCTATATCTAACCCATATGGGTCCCTAATGGGTGTGTCAACAGGGATGGGAGGGGGTCCAACAGGGGTCCTTCACCTGTGTCTGATCTTGGTCCACTAGCAGCCACACTCCTGGGTTCCCTGAGGCTGAGCACGTCGAGGAGAACGAAGTTGCCGTAAAGCAGCATCGCCGTATTGGATCCCTGAGCCCATCCTCTCTGGATCCAGCTCCCCTGAAATATAAAGAAACAGGATGTTCTCCTTATTACTGTCAGAAGAACAACAGGTCTAAAACTGCTCATACACAGTCATGCACACACGTACAAGGGTGACCCCAAAAAAATCAAAGCTTCATTAATCATTGCCATGGTATTCAATCATGAAGTCTGTGATTGTGATTTTTTTTTAATAGTGTGCATGCGACATAGACGAAGAAGTCAAGTTTGGAACAATTTTAACTTAACTTGAGATCTGAGTTATGCTTGGTACCATTATTGTGCGTGGTTTCCATAGTAACCCTACCACCAGAGTCTTGTTGTTCCTGCTTGACTTTCACTAAACGGCTGTTGCCATAAACACTGCGTTGTGTGGTTTATGTATCGTTCTCCCACCATCTGATGAGAGGTCTGTGCTTGTTTGGTTAAAAATGTCAGGCCAGTAAAAGTGTACCCCCATTGACGTGTATGCGTGGCTACTGAACTCTTACACTCTTACACTCTTACACTCTTACACTCTTACACTCTTACACTCTTACACTCTTACACACTTACACACTTACACACTTACACACTTACACACACACACACACACACACACACACACACACACACACACACACACACACACACACACACACACACACACACACACACACACACACACACACACACACACACACACACACACACACACACACACACACACACACACACACACACACACACACACACACACACACACACACACACACACACACACACACACACACACACACACACACACACACACACACACACGCGATCACTGTTGCTACCCGACTCAATCTTGTTGAGGATTTTCCGAGCGCACTGGACAAAAGCTTCTTCCACATTCTCCCCTGTTAGAGCGCTCGTCTCCAAGAACATCAGCTCTGAAACACATTCATTTGAAAATTACGTATGAAAGATTTGCTAAAACAGACTGTCTAAAAGCTTTGGAGAGAGGAACCTTGGAGCTCTGTGGATCTCACCGTTCTCCTGAGCAAAGCGTGAGGCTTCCAGGAATGTGACCTCTCTGTCAGTGTCTAGATCCTTCTTGTTTCCACACAAGATGATGACAATGTTCTGACTGGCCAACATCCGGGCATCACTCAGCCACGTAGTCAGAGCGTTGTACGTCTCTCGACTGTAAAGACAGAGGCAAAAACACATAGAGATGACAGAAAACAGTTCAAGTGTATGAATAGGAGGTGTGACCCCACACAGAAGCTGAAATTATGTTTTACTTAGCTAGTAATGCTGTGTTTTATTGTTATTTATTTATTGTTATGTTTTATTTACCTCGTAATGTCATAAACTAGCAGTGCTCCTGCTGCTCCTCTGTAGTAACTTCTGGTGACTGATCTGCAGACACAGTCAGGACCAGATGAGGAATGAGTGATCTGTGTCATACTTAGCATTCACATACATTATAATTGGATAATTAATGACTCAGCAGTTGGTGATTAATTTCCTACCTGAACCGCTCTTGACCTGCTGTGTCCCAAATCTGTAGTTTGACCATTTTGTTGATCACACTGATGATCTTAGAGCCGAACTCCACACCGATGGTGTGGTTACATTCATCTTTAACTGGAAAACAAATCAAACTTTCCAGCAGTCGTTTATTACAGTTAAACAGCTGCAGTGATGTAATTATAAAATAATATCACAATGATGATTATTTTATCATTAATTATTATTTTGTAGGATTATTATTATATAGAAGGAACCTTGTTTCTGAACTCCACTAAATAAAGCTGTTCATTATATCATTACATCAGTGTATGTGAGTTTCGGCTGAATGGAGATGTGGTTATTGGCTTCTTGTCAGACAAAAACAACAACAATACTGTATTAAACTACAGTAGTTTAAAAGTGCCTGACTTACATCTCTTCTCGATAAACTGGTGCAGAAGGCAGGATTTACCAGTTCCAGCATTCCCGATAACCAGAAACTTAAACAGAAAATCTGAGGATGGAACAGAGAATCCAAATACAGTGGTTTGCTAAGGTGTTTCCCCCTTTCCTGCCCATTCCAAAGAGAACACAAGTGAACACAAAATGCAGTTTTTAAATTAAGGGTTTTATGATTAAGGGAGAAAATAATCCAAACCTACATGGCCCTGTGTTACAAAATGATTGCCCATAACTTAACTATAGTATAGTTGAAATTCTTTAGCCACACTCAGGCCAGATTACTGCCACACCTGTTCCCAATCAAGAATCATTTAAATAAGACTGCCTGACAAAGTGAAGTACTCCAAAAGATCCTCAAAAACTAGACATTATGCTGAAATCTAAAGAAATTCAGAAACAAGTGAAAAAGAACGTAGTTGAGATCCATCAGTCAGGAAAGGATTCTAAAGCAACTTCTAAAGCTTTGGGTCCCAGAGGGCATAGAGACAACTCATCCAAGAGGTCAAAAAAGACCCCACAACAACATCCATGACACATAACTCCACCATGCATGGCAGAGTTCCAAGACCAAAACCACTACTGAGCAAAAACATTAAGACTTGTCTCGATTTTGCCACAAAACATTTTAATAATCCCCAAGACCTTTGGGAAAATCCTCTGTGGTCTGATGAGACAAAAGTTTACATTTGTGTGTCCCATTACATCTGGCGAAATAGTGAAGCCTCATTTCAGAAAAAGAATACCATACCAGTAGTAAAATATGGTGGTGGTAGTGTGATGGTCTGGTACTGTTTTGCTGCTTCAGGACCCAGAAGGCTGGAAACGTGAAATAGAAATGGAACCATGAATTCTGCTGTCTACCCAAAAATCCTGAAGGAGAATGTCCAGCTATCTGTTTGTGACCTCAGGCTGAAACCAACTTGGGTCCTGCAGCAGGACAATGATCCAAAACACACCAGCAAATCCACCTTTAAATGGCTGAAGAAAAACAAAATGAAAAATTTGGAGAGGCCTAGTCAAAGTCCTGGCCTGAATCCTATTGATATGCTGTGGCATGACCTATAAAAGGCAGTTCATGCTCCAAACCCTCCAATGTGGCTGAATTACAATAATTCTGCAAAGATGAGTGGGCCAAAATTCTTTGCTAGAAGAGACTCATTGACTGAAGATACTGCAAATAAATATTAATAATAAAAACATTCATGTAAGAAGTGCATTTTGTGTTCACTTGTATTGTCTTTGACTATTATTCTAATTTGTTTGATGATCTGAAAGATTTAAGTGTGACAAACATGCAAAAAAAAGAAATCAGAAAGGGGACAAACACTTTTGCACACCACTCTATATTAATATACAGTTATAATATAGGGTTAGGTTCATCCATCACCATCATCTTCATCAACATAATCATAATCATCATCTGCATCAACTTTATCATCATAACCATCATCATCCTCAGCTTCATCGTCATGTATCAGTGAACTGTTGTTGACGCAGACAGGTTAAGTTAAAGACAGGGTAGCAGTTAGCGCTGTTAGCTCTGTTAGCCTGTCAGCTATTTATTTCCGACGAGAAAGAGGCTGGCGGCACCACTCATCTTCATCTTTAATACTAAAGATCAAGATGACGATGTTGAGGAGCCGCTGATATAAATCTCATCTTACCGTAAGATTCCGACATCAGTACGGGGACGTGACAGCAGAGAGGAAGAAGAGAAACAGATGATGTTTGACAGATGAAGCTCGCTGAGGAGGATAATATTCCTGTTGACGGTTTCCGCGGTTTCCAGCTGATTTTCACCCCTGACTTCCCGTCGTTTCAAAATAAAAGCTTTGTAATGTTGCAGGCTGCCGTCCAGTGGCGCTGCTCCACTGACTATTTTTTGATGTTTTAGTTAAACTTTTTTTTACAACGTTGAAATGTGTTGAAACAAGAGCGTTGCCACACGTAAAGAATCACGAGATTTTATTGTAAAAATAGATTATAATTAAAATTGAATTAAAATATTTAAAATATCACAATAACGTTATCTGTCATTTTAACGCGATCCGGTGATATTTTTCTGCTTAATGTTTGTCAAAACTTTAAAAAGAAGGAAACTTTGAAGCAATTTTGCTTCTTTTTTATTTTTATTTGAAAGATAAAAAGTTATTACCCCCGTAATCATAGTCAGAATTAAACGGGTATAGAAAATGACTGAGTCTTATTTTCATCCAGTTGGTGGTGGTAACGCTCCCTTAATTTGTTCTGTCAACCGCCAATAAACTATAGACAAAGAAGAACCTAGCAGCTAGCACAACAGCAGAGCTTCATCTGGTGGAATATGGCTGCTGTACTCCCCATCAGACCGTCCTGCGACAGTAACCCCGCTACTCCCGGAGCTCAATCCATAAAGGTCATCTTACTTTATCTGAACTCAACCCGAGCACTGCTCTCGCTGCAGCGCAGCTTTCTTAGCTAACGGCTAACAGCTAAGCTACTTAGCTCTCCATCGACTCCCTACGTCCATAAACGGCTCTTAGTACTAGCTTTAGCATCGTTAGCTTCACCTCTTTGTTTTGTGTTCGGCTGTGTAATGAATGGGGAACCTGTTAGGACGGCTTGTTTTATGTTCAATATTATTATAAACTGATTAATAACGACCATTTGCATTAAAATCATTCAGTATTTTTCCTCTAAAGTATCGAATAATGCCTCTAAAGTATCGAATAATTATATTAATTTTCTAATTGAGCTAATGTAATGACATATTTTAAGGATATAATCTCATAAAATCACACCTCAACTCATTAGCGACAGATTAGATTCCGCTTTACTGTCATTGAACAAGTTCAAGTTAAACTAAAAATGAATTTATGTTTAAAGTGCTGAAGTCATGATACAATTTACTATGAGTAGTTTACAAATATGTAGATAATATACAGATACACAAAAGTGGAAAGAAATAGTTCTGTTATTACTGGAAAGAAACTGCAGCAGGTAAAAGATGTTCTGAATGCTGGTGTAGGGAGTGACTATATATACATAGTTCTATGAATTTAAATATTGTTGTGATAATAAGGTGCATATTTATACGAACACCTGAGTAATAAAATGTAGACCTTACCCAAGACAGTTGTTGGACAGTGTAATAAAATTGTATCTTTTTGCATCATCATGCAAACAAATGTGATATCACAACATATTTAAGCTTTGACAAGGCCTTTTGTCTGAAGTGAGAAGTTATGCTGAGATTTCCAAATATTTGCATCACTTTGTTTCCATCCTGTACACACAACTATTGAAGGCTCATCCTCTGTCTCTCTTCATGGGGTTTCTAATTTTTTTCTCCTGTTAAAGGCTTTTAGGGAGTTTCCCTTGTCTTATGTGAGGGTCTAAGAGAAGGGGATGTTGTGTTACTGCTATATGACCCCTAAAACACACTGAAGCTGATCTCTGATTTATGATTTTAGGCTGTAGGACTGGGAAAGTAGAGTTAAGTGGAGTTGAGCCAGTATCGCATAGTGCAAATGAGGCCTGAACCAGCAAAGTACTGCTCAAATGGGATAAATCAATAAAATTAAATGGTTCTTCTTCTTCCCTTTTCTCTAAGCTCATTACACGCAGAATTATACTGGATGATATTTGCTAACATCCCCTCATATCCTTTGAAATTTTCAAAAGCAATTTAAATTGTGTTTTTTTCTTTTCCTCTGCAGGAGGACGTAATTGAAGACGAATCCAATGACGGCAGCCAGCCTCCTAAAAGGAGGAGGATGGGTTCAGGGGACAGCTCTCGCAGCTGTGACACCTCCAGCCAAGACCTAGGGTTGGTTAATTTCTTTTTTTTAATAGGTTATTCTAGGATCACTATTAGTCCTAACATAAACGAAGACTATTCTACCTGGAATCCATGAAAGTAAATAAAAATCACATATAGGTAACTCTGCTCAAAGTGCTTGCCAGAGAGCAATAAACAAGCAGCCTGTACAGGTGCTGGTCATATAATTAGAATATCATGACAAAGTGGATTTATATCAATAATTCTATTCAAAAAATGAAACTTGTATATTATAATCATTAATTACACACATATTGATATATTGTAAATATTTTTTTTTCAATTTTGATTATTATAACTGCCAATTAATGAAAATCCCAAATTCATTATCTCGGAAAATTAGAATATTACTTAAAACCGATACAAAAAAATGATGAGTAGCAGTGGACCCACACCAGCAGATGTGACACCTCCAGTGATGGCACCCCAAACTATCAGTGATTGTGGAAACTTTACAATCAACTTTACAATCAACCTCAAGCGACATGGATTCTGTGCCTCTCCTCTCTTCCTTCAGACTCTAGGACCTTGATTTACCATCAGATAACATAACTTTGGAGCAATTTTTGTCTTTAGCCCAGGTGAAACGCTTCTGACACTGTCTCTTGTTTAAGAATGACTCTTGTTTAAGAATGACTTGACACAAGCAATGTGACAGCTGAAAGCCATGTCTTGCCTGTCTGTGTCTGGTGGTTCTTGAAGCACTGACTCCAGCTGCAGTCCACTCCTTGTGTATTTCCTCCACATTTTTAGTGGGTTTCGTTTTAACAATCCTCTCCAAGATGCAGTTATCCCTATTACTAGTTCACTTTTATTTCTTACAGTACATTGTTTTTTCTTTCTACGACATCTTTTCCTTCCCTTCGCCTCTCTAATAATGTGCTTGGAGACAGAACTCTGTGAATAGCAGGGGATCCATATTTTTTGAGTTTTTAATAAAATAAATAATGATGATAAAAGTAATTATTTGTTAAAAAATAATTAGCAATTATTAGAGCGCTTATAGGCTATTTGTTGAATTTCGAGTGCCAATATACATGGTTATTACAGTAATGCAACCTCTGATTTTTTAAAAAAGCGTTATACAATTTAAAATTTTTTTCTCAAAATTCCACTGCATTATTGGTTTACATGTCCCTAAGTATCTATGTGGATAATTTGAAATTGGGTGACGATTTTAAGGTAATCCTGTGCTGAAATCACTACCAAAAACCACTATGTACATCTATCTATTCCCATTTTAACAAGGTGCACTTGAAAGCACCATTAAATCCCATTATCGTAATAACAACGTAAATGGGCGATAGCAAGCACCTCAAACTGCCCCAGTTGCCATGGCAAGTAAGTGGTAAATAGCTGTAGTTGCTGTGGCATATCGGTAAATGCAGTAGCAAGTGCCTCAAACTGTGGCAGCGGCCGTGGCAACTTGAGATGCCACCAGAAGCTGCCAAAGCAAACCATGGCACCTCCCGCAGCATACCGGAAGCTGCCACAGCTAGATGCCACTGCCATGATTTGTGCTTCCTCCTACTGGTTTGTGAACCCCCCTATTTCCCCTCCCCCCACATCCAGTCCCACATATTTCCCAGCAGAGAACCTGACAGAGTACAAATGGCCGCCTGATGATACAGGAGAGTACTACATGCTGCAGGAGCAGGTTAGCGAGTATCTGGGAGTCACATCCTTCAAGAGGAAGTATCCTGGTAACTATACTTTGTTATATAATAAATATGTATGTGTTTGTGTGAACCCGATCTGTTGTTTCCTGACCTGTGCTGTTATTAACGTGTCAATCTGTAGATATGGAGAGGAGAGATTTGTCCCACAAAGAGAAGCTCTACCTGCGTGAACAGAATGTCATCACTGAGACACAATGCACTCTGGGTAGGAACCAGCTGGCCCTAATACTGTAGAATACTGAAGTATGTAGAATATTGAAGTACATAGAATCCTCACCTTCTCTGTGCACAGCACATTAGGAGCTGGAATAGTCCGGTACCTTGTTTGTGTGTTTTCCTCTTTGGAGAATAATTGATTGTGAAGTCATTAGTCAGCTTGATGTTCATTTGTTTTCAGGTCTGACGGCTCTGCGGAGTGATGAGGTGATCGATCTGATGATAAAGGAATATCCCACCAAACACTCCGAGTACTCGGTCATACTGCAGGAGAGAGAGCGGCAGAGAATAGCTAAAGAGTACTCTGTAAGTACACAGGCAGTGTTGCTCTCATACATCTAGTACATATATGTACATGCATTGACTGTCTCTGTCTATTGTTCTTTCATAGCAAATGCAGCAGCAGAACCCTCAGAAGGTTGAAGCCAGCAAGGTTCCCGAGTACATTAAAAAGGCAGCTAAAAAGGCTGCAGAGTTCAACAGTAACTTCAACAGGGAGCGGATGGAGGAGAGGAGAGCTTATTTTGACCTGCAGACACATGTATGTCCAACTTCAGATAATTATCAATCAATTATCTAAAAATATAATGAATGAATATATGACATTTCTACAAACATTGTGACCATCGTTGAAGGCACTGTATAACCATCTTAGTAATCTCTATGCAGTCAGTTTTATTTGTACAGCACAAAATCACACATTTACCTCTGTACAGCAGCTGTTCTTAGACCCAAACATCCAATCAGGAAAAACTCCCTAAAAGAACAAAAATGGAACCTCCGGTGGAGCAACAAAGGAGAATCCTTGCTCCAGGACAGACAGACTGTGATAGATGTTGTGTATAGAATATAGAAAATAAATTACAGAATGCAGCATTAAACAGTCTGTATGTGAATACATCTAGTATGTGACTAGTAGATATCTCCTCTGGACCAGTGTCATGGTTAAATGCTGTGATATATTACTGTGATGCCATATATTGTTACTGTGTCCCCAGAAAAAAATGCAGTCATAATGATCTTAGGCCATACTGCTCAGACCTATGAGCAAATCACATCTAGACCAGTTTATACATGAACACTATGTGTGTTAACCTTTGTTCAGCAACATCTTGGACCTGATTGGTTGATTGACCTTGCTGGCTTGTGTTTAGTTAAAGGAATCTTGACATGTTTGTGTTTTTTCAGATTATCCAGGTGCCTCAGGGCAGGTTCAAGGTTCTGGCTCCAGAGTTGACCAGGACCGGGCCCTACCCTGTGGCTCTCATTCCAGGACAGTTCCAAGACTACTATAAGAGGTAAGTTCCTCCCAGATCACATGTTCTTAATGTGTGTTCTGGTGTGTTGCTGTGCTGAGTGTTTGTGCCTGATGTAAACTAGGTATTCTCCCAATGAGTTGCGCTACCTGCCACTGAATACAGCTCTGTTTGAGCCTCCACTGGATCCAGAACTCCCTGCACTGGACTCAGAACCCGACTCGGATGACGGAGAGGATGGCAAGGATGACAAAAAGAACAAGAACTCATCTGTAAGATAATAACAGCACCCTCTTTTATACTGGATCATCCTGGATTCATGATGTAGAGGTTTTCATTGTTGTCAGCTTTGTAAATGTAACAAGATAATATTCATCTCAGGATGAATGGAATTAGTTGGCAGAAATGCTTTTTCCCCTACTTTTATTTGTTAATTATTCATCTGATTCAATATCATCACATTATACACAGATCAGTAATTGTAACTATGGGCTGCAACTAATGATAATTCTGGTAATTGAATCGATTGATATTGATTATTAAATTGATTAATTGAATTGTCGTTTGGTTCATAAAATTGTGTGTAAAATGTTGATCACTGTTTCTCAAACCTGAAGATTCAAACTAAAATGTAATTTTCTCTCCATAACCCAAAGATCATCAGTTTTCCATTATAGAATTCTAACGAAATCAGAAAATAATCAGATTTGAGAAGCTGGAAGCAGAGAATTTGGACATTTTCTTCTTAAAGATGCCTCAAATCGAATAATTGATTATCAAAATATTTGCAAATAATGTAATATTTGTCAATTAATCAAGTAATTGTTGCAGCTCTAACCACACCGTTATTTCACAGAAGCAGAAATGAATGTCTGCTTCTGTAAGATGAAAACAGACAGGAAACAGAAAAATAAATGTCCTGACAGGTGTGACATCCCCCATCCTCATCCTGCTCTTCTGTAGGACAGTTCTTCAGGCAGCACCACAGATGTAGAGAGCCAGGAAGGAGGAGGTGGACCGGGGCACAAACCCAAGGCCAAAGACCGGAGCTCCACGCCAGGCAAAGACAGCAGCCACCGGCACTCTGCCTCCCACAAAGCAGCCGCAGGGTACAAGGTAGAAGACAAAAGCACCTGAACTCTTCTCAACAGCAGCAGCAGTACTTTTTTTTTTTTACCTTCTCCCCTCCTCCTATCTCTACTACTACCTTACTCCATCCATCCCGCCACCTTCCCTCGCTTTCTTCCCTTTGTTCGCCGGCTTTTACAGTTTGTCAACACACACACACACACACACACACACACTGGGGTCCCATCTTCAGTTTTTTTTTTTTATTGCCACATGGCCTTTTTTCTCCTTTGTACCAGACTGTGAGCAATAAGAACAATATAAAGGAACAGTTCATGTTTCTTTTTCACTGCACTTTCACTTTTTTGTTTTTTCGACAAAGACAAATTTGAACTTTAAAAAAGCTTTTCCTTTTTGAATGTCTTCAATATACCTCTTGTGTGTCCTCACATGTCAAAAAAAAAAAACTTCCAGGACGAGTCAGCGGATGTTTTGGCTGCTAGTTTTTCTTTGTGTAACTCTGAAATAGAAAATATAAACCACATATATTTTGTGGTTGCTTTTAAAAAGTAGTTGCTGTTAACACTAGAGAATTTTAACATTTATACCTGAAGTGTAGAATGCACTTAACCCTAATGTTTAAATTGTGTATTGGTATAATAATCTGCTTTGTTTCTACACATGTGATGTACTGTTAATCTGTTATAATGATCACAGCTGGTGTCTGGACGTTACTTGTGATGTCAGCATGGTCAGAGAGATGCTGACCTTGTTCACACTGTGGCTGAGCTGAACTGGAAGTTTCCTTTAACTCCCAGTCACAGCACATCTCTAGTTCTTATTTAAATTTAAAAGGTTTGAATTGATCTATTTTTTCAGGCTAATTGTCTACTCTTCTATATCCAAAAATCATATTCCCGTTAATCCAATCCAGTTGAGTTCAGCTCAGCTCAGCTCAGCTCAGCTCTGCTGTGGGCACGGTCCTTTTCTAATTTGTGTGTTTGCCAGTTGATACACCTGGTTCATACCAGATAATGGTCCTTTACTCATCCTATTATTGATTCTTCATCTGATCATCGATCCTTCCCACCAGGAGCAGTTTAGTTGACTTATTGGGAGCCAGAATTCATTAGTGTCCATGTTCTGTACATTTGAGATGAGTGCAAATGGACCTATAAATGCTGTAACTTCAGACATTATATTTATGAAAAAATAGTTTGCAGATTTCAAAAGTTCTGAAGCATCATATGACCAGCCGAATCTAAGGTGACATGCACTTAAAGTTCATCTGTTCAGACAGATTGAAGGAAAACCAACAATTCCACATCTGTGAACTCTACTGGAGGGATGAAAGATTTGATTTGTCACCGTCTGTATATTTTCATAGCCACCAAGGCGATTGATATCTCAGATGAAAGATTTTCTGATTTGTAATTGTGTGGATGTTTGTATGTGACTGTTGGTGCTGCAGCTGATTAACGCTCCTCGCTCTGGTCTGGCTGCAGCTGCAATTTTATCAGCATTCCTGACTTATCATGTTTGAGAAGTGTGATACTTTCACAATGCAGCTAATGAATAAAAAAATAATGATGATGAACTAATTTCCTTCAATTTAAATAGGAATATTTTGCTCAGTGTCATACATGTTGCATGACTAAAGCAAATTTATATTTTTATGGTTAAAATAAAGTTAATGTTACCAAGTTGATAATTTCTATAAACATACACAATCATAATGGAGATAAAAACACTTGATTTAGTGCAGTTAGAATGTGACATTAAATGCAAAAACATTAAAATCATTATCATCTTATCCTGCTGGTCGGGTTGGGTATTGGGTGCAGAGCTTTAGTAGAGAGAGACTTTCCCTCTGTCAGGCCAATTCATTTAGTGGTTCCTGAGGAATCCTGAGCTGTTCCCAGACCAGCTGAGAGACTTAAGTCTAACCAGTGTGTTCTGGGTCTTCCCCCAAGCCTCCTCCCAGTGAAACCAACCCAGAACTCCTCAGCAGGAAGGCGTCCAGGAGGCTCCTCTCCAGATGCCTGAGCCTCCACGTCAGGAAACTCCTTTCAGCTGCTTGTTTTCAGTCTTGTTTGTTCGATCTCTACCCACAGCTCATGACCATAGGTGACAGTACGAACATAGATTGAGCAATAAATCTAGAGCTTTATCTTTTTGGCTCAGCTTCTTTTTCATCGCGACAGACTGCAGATTCTGCACTGATCCATTTGTCAATATTCCTTCATACTTCCCTCACTGGGAACAACAATCTTGAAGTTTTCCTCTTAGGTCTGGATCTTTTCTCTGATCCTGAGGCTGCACTCCACCTTTTCTGACTAAGAACCATGGTCTCAGATCTGGAGCTGCTGATTCTCAGCCAGCTGTGAACCACTCCAGCAAGAGTTGAAAGTCATGTCCAGATGAAGCCAACAGGACCACATCATCTGCAAACAGCAGTGACACCGTCCTAACTGGACCCCCTTAACTCCCTGGCTGTTCCTGGAAATTCTGTACATGAAGGTTATGAACAGAATCAGCCCTGAAGGAGTTAGATTTTCACTTGGAAAAAGTCCTATTTACTGCTAGCAATGTGGATCAAGCTCTAGTACCAGTTGTACAGGGACAGAACGGAGGTCTGGTCTCCCATATTCCTGCAACCCCAACAGAACTCCTGAAGTGACACAGTCTAACGCCTTGTCTAAGTCCACAAAGCACATGTGGCTTCATTGGGAGAACTCCCATGTTCCCTCAGGACCCTGTTGACTGGTCCACAGGTCCATGACTAGACAGGAACTACACTGCTCCTGAATAAATTATTAATCCTTTAGGGCTGACTCTATCTTTTGATGCAGATTCAGTGTTGACACACAAGGACCCTGATCATGCAATGAGCTGATTGTTTGAGCTGTTGAGGTTCAGACACAATCAGATAAGGCAGAAATCAGCCTTAAAGCATTGAATCGATGGATCTCCGCAAGAATATCGTAGACCAGAAAGAGACGTATCAGGTCTGATAAATCTGTTCATCCAAAGACAGGAAGTTCCACTTCTCTCTGCCTCAACACTTGTTTACACAAATATCTCTTTGCCTTTTCTCTTTTCAATGTTTCAATAAGTTCTGTAAAAGTTCAGTTGTTCAACAGTTATCAGCTCCAACTGTGCTCAGCGTGCTCTGTCTGTTGCCACTGGTTGTAGTAAAGAAGAAGACAAAGAAACACTGTCCCGACTAGATCTCATGATCTTTATTCCAAAGCTCAACATGAAAACACAAACACTTACTACTAAACATTTCCCTTTTTAGTGTAATTATTTCAAAGATTATACAAATGACTTTAACTTCCACTCAAAGCACAGTTGCAGGATCTAATGTCAGTATAAACAGGAGGAATAATGATATCAATGTTTCTATGGACACCTGACATCATGTGTACCATCTTTTGAAGGTGTATGTTCTCAATAGAATTCTGTATGTTGTGTCTTCTTGGTAGAATGCTGTATGTCTTGTCTTCTTGGTATAATACCTTACGTATGGTGTTCTCTGTAGAATGCTTTATGTAGTGTGTTCTTGATAAAATGCTGTATGTAGCATGTTCTTGTAGAATGCCTTATGTAGGGTGTTTTCGGTAGAATGCTGTCATGTTATGTGTTGCTATATGTAGGGTGTTTTGGAAGAATTCTAGCTACAATTCTGCCCATAGCATCTTCTGGGTAGAATGCTGCCTGCTGCGTATTTGTAGAATGCCGTCCATAGCGTGCTCTCGCTAGAAAGCATGTAATGTGCTGTCTAAAGAATGCTGCATGTAGCATGTTCTGGGTAGAATGCTGCATGTAGTGTGTTCTGGGTAGAATGCTGCATGTAGCGCAGGGGTCACCAATCCTGGTCCAGAAGGGCCAGGATTGGTGCAGGTTTTTGATCCGACCAAACAGTAACACACCTGATTCTACTAATGAAGGTCCTTAGCAATGGCTCCAGTGGTTGATTAGTAAAATCAGGTGTGTTACTGCTTGGTTGGATCAAAAACCTGCACCCACACCAGCGCTTCTACACCAGGATTGGTGACCCATGAATAGTGTGTCCTTGTTAGAATGCTGCATGTAGTGTGTTCTGGGTAGAAAGCTCCCTGTAGCTTGTTCTTGCTGTAGTGATGTCATTCTGTGTGTCCCCAACTGTTTTATTTTCTTTCCTCCTGCTGCTGTTCAGTTCTCTGCTTTATTTCTAGTCTTGAATTTTCATCATCAAACTGAATTGATCCTTTTTTAAATGAGCCTTGAGATGTAGTTAATTTTGGGAAAAAACACAAACCTGATAAAATTGACAAACTTGTTTAAGTTTTGAGTTATGTAAAGATGCTGTTGCAGCTTGTTATAGAGGTTTCAGTGGTTACCAATGTGATACCCCTGACCCCCATTGAATGTTAAATCAACTCTTCTTCAGATGTCCAGAGTCATTAAACACAGGAGTGGTATAAAGCTTTAAATTCAGTGGACAGATGAGGATTTTTGTCCGTCAGGCTATTGGACAGCTGATAGAGGAGAGCAGCAGAGACGGTTCTTACCTGGTGAATAAAGACAGATGACGACAGTGACGAACACCAGCTAGTCTTATATCTGGACCTGAGATCTGTTTAATGCTGTGAGGTGCAGTAATATTCCTTCTGTGTTACAGTGTTAGACACACACCAGTTTATTGCCTAAAAACACCTCAGATCAAGGTTCTTCTGTTTCAGCTTTGATACCTGGTGATAAAACAACACTGTGCTTCCAAAACTTGTGTATGTGTGTATGTGTGTGTGTCCATGACTACAAGAACCTGTGTCTGGTTGGTTTTTATAGCATTATTCTGCCCTTGCAGCCTAAAGTCATTCCCAATGCTATATGTGGCATTTGCCAGAAGGGTAAAGAGGCCAACAGGAAAGGAAAGCCAGAGGCTCTTATTCACTGCTCCCAATGTGATAACAGTGGTAAGTTGACACTCTTCACTTTAAAGGACACACACATTTAATAAATATTTTCCAGTATTTGGAAAAAAATTGTCTTCATGTTTTATGCAAATTCTTTGCATTTAACTCAATTTCTATAAACTCTCATTCATATTACATATGTATTTTTGTTTTAAATAAACTTGCTGTTTAAATATTAAGATGATCCCAGATCACAATCTCATGAATCAGCTGTTATCAAAGAAAAATAAACACACTTAGACTAACTGAAGATCAGGAATCTACTTTAGTTACAGATATTTTAGAAATATTTAGAAAAATGTCTGTCTTTGTGCATGTCTCTTTGTGTCCATGTCCTTCAGGTCACCCGTCCTGCTTAGACATGAGCAGTGAGCTGGTATGTGTAATCCACACCTACCGTTGGCAGTGTATGGAGTGTAAGACGTGCACTGTGTGTCAGCAGCCACACCACGAGGATGAAATGATGTTCTGTGACAAATGTGACCGTGGTTACCACACGTTCTGCGTGGGTATGGACTCCATCCCCACAGGTACAACACAACGCCCACAGCTGTCTCATTCATTCATTTATCTGCCTCATTCCTTAGTTACAGTTATTTATTCATTCACTCATCTCTTTTCAGGGCTTTGGGTCTGTGAAGTGTGTGACAAAAACTTCACCTCACCCAAGAAGAAAGGAGGAGGAGTCAAAACACCCAAGAAGTCCAAGTCAGCTCAGAAATGACAGACCGCATCTATACCATAAAATCTTTTTAGGTTCATTCCCAAAAGCTGCAACATGTTCCAGGATCAGACTGAGTGTGTCTGTGATCTGAATTTAATCTAAAATGTAGTTCCACTTGCAAAAATTAACCAACAATTAACACACAGGATCCTGAGAGCTAACACGTCATTAATAAGCTGCAGGCAGACACTCTCAGTGAAGAATCTCTGCTTCTGCTGGATCCTCAGTCATTAAATCTTCTTCTAAAATTCTTCTAAATAATTTCAGAGGTTAATAAGCGTAGCAGCTGTCTCTGTAACAAAACGACAGACCAACATCTTCCTGTTAATCGAATCCATCCAGCTGCTGATCTGTGACCACTCTTAGTCCTGGAGCTTTAGTCTCACATCACAAATCAATAGTTTCAGAAGAAAAACGGTGCTGTTGATCTTGTACTACTGAAACAATCAGGTTATCAGAGTTCACTCATTTCTTTCTTTTTTTTGTATCTTATAAACTACAGTATGTATTTTACTTAACTTGTATTTAATGATGCAGGCCAGTACAGAATTTTTTAAACAATCTATTGTCTTAAGTAAAGAGCTGAGCTTGTGATCCTGTGTAATGACATGTAACATGTACTAAAGTGTAACAGCGTGTAACATGTTATAGTGTGTTATAGGTGCTGGCTGTGAACTGTGGCAGTTTTCAGGTATTTATGTGAGTCTTGATAAAGCCTCACTTTACATGTTTATTTTGTTGTCAACCCTCCACTATCAATTATTACACAAATGGGACCACTTGCTGTAATTAAATTGAAATGAAGCGTCCACAGGCTAAATAATAAATAAACTGATATTTTTGCAAAGATGTTTTCTGTTAGTTTTTTAAATCTGTGTTATTTGTGTTGTCTTGCAGTGGTAATTATTGGAATATTTGTTGGTAAAATTGTCATAGTCACTGAATTTTTTTTTTTTAAATAAAAGCCACTTGGGGACTCAAAAGACTAATTCTGCCCTTATCTACCTAATTGAATGATTTGCCGTTTTTATTACCACGGTTTTTCTGTGAACGAGGAAGAACAGATTCAGCTGCATAAAAGGTGAGTCATGCTAAATATGTGGTTCAAAATTTATGAAATCCACCAGAAATAGTAGTTCTGATTTATGACAAGCAGACTGGCAGAGGCATTATAACGAGATGTTTCGATGCCTCTGGAATATTACGTAACCGCGGAAACTAGGCTTCGTTACAAGTGTGTCAGCTGTGACCAGTGACGTGCCACTCCAGTTTTGAAGGAAGGGCGGGGTAGTCAAACTCACATTGCTTATAAAGGGGCACGCTTCAAAACGTGGGTTTTGTGAGAGAAGGAGAGCTCTTTGCGCGCAATAGTTACAGTACATCCGGAAAGTATTCACAGTGCTTTACTTTTTCCACATTTTTTATGTTACAGCCTTATTCCAAAATGGATTCAATTAATTTTTCCCCTCAAAAATTCTATACACAACATCCCATAATAACGTGAAAAAATGTAGACTTTTGCAGAGTTATTAAAAAAAAACAACTAAGAAACCACATGTATTCACAACCTTTACTCAATACTTTGTTGATGCACCTTTGGCAGCAATTACAGCCTCAAGTCTTTTTGAATATGATGCCACAAGCTTGACACACCTATCTTTGGGCAGTTTTGCCCATTCCTCTTTGCAGCACCTCTCAAGCTCCATCAAGTTGGATGGGAAGCGTCGGTGCACATGACTTCAGATCTCCCCAGAGATGTTCAATTGAATTCAAGTCTGGGCTCTGGCTGGGCCACTCAAGAACATTCACAATGTTGTCCTGAAGCCACTTCTTTAGTATCTTGGCTGTGTGCTTAGGGTCGTTGTCCTGCTGAAAGATGAACTGTCAGCCCAGTCTGAGGTCAAGAGCGCTCTGGAACAGGTTTTCATCCAGGATGTCTCTGTACATTGCTGCATTCATTTTTCCCCTCTATCCTGACTAGTCTCCCAGTTCCCGCTGCTGAAAAGCATCCCCACAGTATGATGCTGCCACCACCATGCTTAACTGTAGGGATGGTATTGGCCTGGTGATGAGCGGTGCCTGGTTTCCTCCAAACATGACGCCTGGACCAAAGAGTTCAATCTTTGTCTCATCAGACCAGAGAATTTTGTTACTCATAACACCTCTTCAATGTTGAGGCACTTGCGGTCAAGACACCCTGAGACTACATGCAATCCAGCTGCTTCTGGATTAACTACACAAGGTAAGCCTATGACAACTGTTATGTATATGTTTTTCAACCCTGTTCTCGCAGATGCAACTCAGAGTCCAAAATACAGCTGACGCAACAAGTTCAGCATTGTTTATTGGAGTCATACCTCTCCAGAGAAGAAGACTCTTTAAAATATTGGAACTCAAAAACAGTGATATATCCCCATCTCTTTGAGCTATCTAAAACCGACTTGCCTATGGCTGCAACTTTGTTGCCACGTGAAAGGGTCTTTTCCAAAGCTGGAGAGGGCATGACTAAAAAGAGGAACTGACTGAAACCAATGCTGCAGAAATTATTTTGTTTGTATATAAAAATATATGAAACACCCAAATCCACTTCCCAGTGTGACAAGCATTTTATACAACTGCCATCATCACAGTTTCCCATCGCACAAGCATTTAACTTTTAAATTTTGTAAAACCCACACAACAGTGCCACACTGTTTCATGACCCTTTACCCTTTTGTTGAATGTAATCAGTATAATTTTATCCAGCAGATATCACACTTAACTGTGTCAGTCTACATGGAATGTGAAGTAATAAGATGGGACTGAGATTCGTAATGTGAAATTGAGCAAAGTCACCTATGCAAAAGCAGATAAAAGGGGGGAACAATCAAGGAATAATGGCAGACATGTTAGAGGGCAATAATCATGCTGTCTAATCAGCATCTTGATATGCCACACCTGTGAGGTGGGATGGATTATCTCGGCAAAGGAGAAGTGCTCACTATCACAGATTTTGACAGATTTGTGAACAATATTCGAGAGAAATGTTTTAGATCTTTGAGTTAATCTCATAAAAAATGGGAGCAAAAACTACTGTGTACTAGTTGAGTGTCGACTAAGGTATTTGGATGTTCTACATAGTGAATTCCTCATTTTTGCCTATGATGGCAGGAAGTAGGCGGTTTCAGTTGCAGCCCAGGAGCCATACACGGCCTCACAACAAAGAACAACCACCATGACAGCCATCTTTGTAATTCTTTCACACCTACTTAGAATGCTTTTGAATAATATATGCTGCCTCTTAATGTTGTACAATAATAAATTATGTCAACCTCGCTTTAAGAACTGTGAATCATTTAACCCTTAGTTGCTATTAATATGATGATCCTGGTTTATAATATTAAGTTAATTGGTAATCAGACCTCCAAATCAATACAATAATTCATGAGGCTGAATCAGAGAGATCTTTTCCTCTCATCTGAGACGTAGTGCCCTGACTCTAGAACTTAATAAGTAAGCTCTAATTTTAATGAATGAATAATTATTTAATTTAATTATTGATTCTTTTCAATAGCCATTGTCGTCTGAACTATAAGTAACACTAAGAAGAGCAGTCCTATTGTGGAGTATTAAGTGTGAAGAGGTTGTGAAGGAAAAGGAACAGAGCCATTAGAAGATTAAACATATCTCATATTCATCATTTAATTGAGTATTTGAAAGCACAGGTGATAGTTAGGATGATAAGACAAAGGAAAAGAACATATTGGAGAGATTATTGATCAATATGATCAAGAAAACAAAGGGTAACAGGAGAGAGTGGAATTACCAAATCCTCTCAGACGGAAACCATTTGGTGAAAACACAATTGAACTACTGTTGAAATCTGCTAGAACATGCGAAGACACCTACGTTGTAGGGAATTAATAATATTAATAATAATAATAATATTTTTTTCTAGTGTCCAGCCAGAGATTGGGAAGTCGTTTTTGCAGATGGTGAAATTTTATGGCAAAGGGGTCAAATGTGAAGCTCACCTTGAATAAGGTACAGAAAGCAGGTAGTATAGCATTGGGGTAAGAAATATGGTTTTATTTAGATTTCATATTGAGGAGAGTAGAGTTATGTTTTTACTAGGAAGAAGAAAATTTACAACTAGAACTATATGGCAGAAATTTGTAAAGAGTCAAAAGTTTTAAATTTCTTGGAGTGTTATTTAACACAAGACTTGCATGGAGCGATCATTTATCAGAAATAACAGACAAAAGTAAAAGGGCCATGAACTTAATGAGATGATTCAGAAAATATACAATATACCCATACAATTTATTTGTGAGAGCCCTAAATTAGACTTGTGCAGTCAGCACAAGTATTCAAAATAGAAGCTAATAGAATGGAAAGATCACATAGATCCCTGCTAGTTGTAAAAATCGATAAAGAAACAGGTTGTAAAGTGAATGTATTTTCAAAGACTGGTTTGTATGTCGATATCCATTATTTTATTATCTAATCATTATCATTTTCCATGTCGTCTTCATCTGAACTTTATATTTCCTGACAATAATTTATCATGTGCAATTCATATGCAATAATCTACTCTACTGTAGGGCACACACACCATTCACACTTACAGGCAATTTAGACTCGCCAATTAACCTCAGCATGTTTTTGGACTGTGGGAGGAAGCCGGAGTACCCGGGGAAAACCCTATGCCGACAAAGGGAGAACATTCAAACTCCACACAGAAAGGTCCCAGACCCAGGACCAAGGAGGTCTTGAACCTGCGACCTTCTTGCTGTGAGACAATAGCGCTAACATGTCTTGCATCAAGAAGTATCTTATCTTATCTTATACATGTGTCGCATGGTTTTAACACTCACAGTTTACACATATCTTTGCATGTGAGGCCATTATGTGCCAGCACTGCCTTAACTCTCTTGGGCATTGAGTTCATAAGTGTTTACAGGTTGCCACTGGAATCCTTTTCTACTCTTCCATGATGACATAATGGAGATGGTGAATATTCAAGACCTTATGCTCCTTCGCCTTCCATTTGAGGATGCCCAAGCAATGTTCAATAGGGTTTTGGTCTGGAGACATGCTTTGCCAGTCCATGTTCTTTACCCTCACCCTCAGTGTATTTGGAGTTGTCATCATGGTGGACTACTGCCCAGATCAGGGGAGGGGATCATGCTCTCCTTCACTACGTCGCAGTGCATGTTGGCATTCATGGTTCCCTTAATGAACTGTAGCTCCCCAATGCCAGCAGCAGTCATGCAGCCCCAGACCATGACACCCCTAGAATCAGAATGACTTGTATTCTTGCCAGGAGCCTGAGACAGTTCAACACATTTTACTTTTTTGCAGAAAGTATAAAATAGTATAAAAGACTAGAGTTGATCAGCAATTTGCATGAAACTGGATTAGAAGAGATTTCTCTGAAAGGTTTCTTCGAAGTAGGGTCAAGTGGTAGGGGAAGCCGATTCTTATTCAGGGTTTTAATGGATAATTGGTATAGTACAGTAAAATTCTAGTCCTGTAGATGGCAGCAGTGCAACATTTGGGATGCCGGCTGCCAAAAAAAAACAAAGAAGAAAAAGAGGACGTAGAAGAAGAAGACGACGACCAGACTAAGCAGCTGCAGTGATACAGCAATTTATTGGAGGAATAGTGGCTTTATTGAATAAAATGATTTCTGCTCAAACATTTGCAGACAGCGGGAAGATGCGGGATTATCATTACACTGGCCCCGCAGAGCATCGCTTCTCTCCATACTCCTTCAACGGAGGGTGAGTTTAACCCGCTACTAGTTAGTCGGTTAGCTAACTGTGTTAACAAGCCTAGCAACACATGCTAAGTGAAACTAAACAGTTTATCCTTTAGTTTTAAAGGAAACAGACGCTTCGCTTGATATTCTAATAAACTGACGTTATATTTTAATACTGAAGGTGAAATAAAGTTTTATGTTGAGTTATTTTTATATGCTATTCCACCTCTTTGTGATTCTCACCTAAAAAGAATGAAAATTATGTTCATCTTCATATACACAATATTCACTCGTAAAATGATAGTTCAATGAAATCCAATATTAACTGTCAAATTATTAGGAATATATATATATATATATGCATCGTATTTTGCGTCACGTGTTTAAGAGCCTTTTATGATTTTCAGATCGGTTTCGGTTCAGATCTGTAATGTTAGCTTCTGTGTCAGGCAGCATATATATCACATTAAGTGAGCTGCTTCAGTAGCACCACGAATCTCTCATTTGTTTTCTTTAATATTGCGTATCCTTCGACAAAATTGTTTCATATCGCTTGAGCCTCTATTTTCCCTCTATATCCTTTCTCTGTAGTTCCGTATGTGACTCATTATGTATGTACGTTCTTAGTAAAGCATAGGTGAGGGCGCTGTGAAGCAGCTCTAACTACACACGCGACAGAAACAGAAGAGAAATTAGTTTTTTTTTTTTTTTTTTTTTTTTTTTCGAAAGATACACAATATTAAAGGAAACAAACTGCGCTTAAAATATTAACAGTTTCTATAATATCAGCCCCGTTTTTGTTTGACTGGAACATGTAGAAACAAGCAGGAGAGAAATGAAATGAGGGTTAAGTGTATGTGTTTGTGCAGGACGGTGCTTGCTGTTGCCGGTGAGGACTTTGCCATCGTGGCCTCAGACACCAGGTTGAGTGAAGGCTACTCCATCCACAGCCGAGACTCTCCAAAGTGCTACCAGCTGTAAGTGACCCCAGCCCAGACCCTAATGAAGACCTGATTACAACTGATTAACCTGCAGCAGCACTGATCCCTTATTGACGGTTTAAAAGAACATCCAGGAGCAGAAGTGAACAGTCATGTTTTAATTGTTCCTCCTGGTAATATGGACCATCAGATCTAAAGAAGCTTCCAAAGTCATACTCCTCATCTGAAGCTAATAAGAAGCTGTTTAAGTGAGTTAGGTCTGGCAGAAATGTTTGAGAGCTGAAGTTCCTCTTTTTCAACACAAACTCTGAGACTGATGCAAACAGGCTGTAAATGAGACTGCTGAAGCTCAGAGAAGCTTCACTTCTACTTTAATGACTGTGGACTCACAGTGGATTTTGTTCTTTATGAACATTTGAATAGGAGGAAGGGTTTCAGTGGTCATAGACACATTACTGCTGTTTGAAGACAGATTTGAGGAACTGTAAACTTGTCCTTTAAACCTTTTTAGGATGAGGATTGTAAAACTGCTCCTCCGTGAAGAACTGTTTGGTGTCTAGGATTAAATTACATCCCACCACATGTTTTATGCTCCTATATTGACTGTCACTGATTCTTCTCCTCCTCCCTTTTACAGGACAGACACAACTGTCATTGGCTGCAGTGGTTTCCATGGCGACTGTCTAACGCTGACAAAAATCATTGATGCCAGACTAAAGGTGTGTGTGTGTTTTGGTTTCACTTGGATTAGTTAACGTGAACATAGATCAGAGTGAGACCATGTTCTCAGCTTTACCATTCTTTGGTTTTAACAAAACAAAAATCCTTTTTTTATATTCTATAAATCTCAAACAAAAATAAGTGTTGGGTTTTAACAGGAAATCAACAACAAAGACAAAATCTTGTCTTTAGGTTGCACAAGTCTTGTTCATCTTTTAAGACAGTGAACCTGTGACTTGTTGAATATGAAATTTTCGTTAAACAACATAATCTATTTCTCTCTCAGATGTACAAACACTCGAACAATAAGACAATGACCAGCGGGGCCATCGCAGCAATGTTGTCCACCATCCTGTACGGCCGCAGGTTCTTCCCCTACTACGTCTACAACATCATCGGAGGACTGGATGAAGAGGGTGAGTACTACAAAATACATTATAATACTTCAGGAGTATACTGTATATAATAACAGGAGGACATGGAGTAGGAATTAATACGATTTTTACGATTCCGATTCCATTATAGATACTGCTTAACGATACAATTTTATTAATTGTAATTTCGGAAAAAAGGAGTTTGATTAGGATAACGTTTGTTCACTTGGAAGTCACAACCTTACAAACTCAACAGCGAGGTCAAAAGAGGCCCGAAGCCTAGATACTGTGTAAACTGTAGTAATATGTAACTGTGAAAATACACAATAATGTGAAAAAAAATCTCCTTTTTAAAAGCATATATGAGCTGACTGCGCACTCAAAAATAACTATAAAGAAAGATAAATACTGTCAAATATGACGGAACAGTGCAGTCTGAAAACACAATGAAGAATCAATTCTTTTGCAGAAAAATAAGCATGTCTGCTTTTTCAGGAAGAATACGTAACCGTAGAGGTGATAGCTTGGCTACTGCAGCTGCTGCTGGGTTAAGATGTATCAATCCGAAGCGCGTCAATAACACAACACTATTTGTCGTGTTCCCTCCTGACATTATGTCCATTTTGCAATGACTGCAAGTTGTCTGTTGCCATCTTTTAATGAAGTGAAGCCAAACTTTTGGAGCTTTTGAATCTGGTGGGTGCCATTGTTTACGACATGCTAAACCGGCGTAACATCATCACGTAATTAGTTGTGCTTGCTGGAATTGAGCGTGCGTAAGTTATGTGACGTAGATTCGTGCTGATTGGAATCAATAAGAGAAACGTTAGATAAACTGCCAAACGACTCCATGGAATTGAAACACACAGAACCGGTTCTCGATTCCCATCTCTATATATAACTTGTGCGTTTGTGGTGTCTTTTAGTTTTAACTTTATTATTTTATTGTGTAATGCTTGTTTGTTTTTTTTACACATTTTATTAGTTACACAATGCATGTTTGTGTTTTGTCATGTGTAATGTTTGTTTGCGCAGGCAAAGGGGCAGTTTACAGCTTTGACCCAGTTGGCTCCTACCAGAGAGACACCTACAAGGCTGGAGGATCAGCCAGTGCCATGCTGCAGCCGCTGCTGGACAACCAGGTACACACACTCACACACATGCAAAACAGAGCAGTGGAACATGTCTGACTTTGTTCCCCATGTATTCCCAGATTGGATTTAAGAACATGGAGGGTGTGCAGCACGTCCCTCTGACCCAGGACAAAGCAGTACAGCTGGTCAAAGACGTGTTCATCTCTGCAGCGGAGCGAGACGTTTACACCGGCGATGCTCTACGAATCTGCGTGGTCACCAAGGACGGAATCAATGAGCAGACTATACCACTGAGAAAAGACTGAAGAGGAGACACCATGTTCCCGGCCTCTTGAGTTGGCTTTAACCAGGAACTTTATATTCCAGTTTTGATATTGTACTGTTTCTGCATTCATCTGAAACTGAGGCTCTTCTTTTTTCCACAATTCTTTCCTTCAAACTTTGCAGTAAATTTGATCTACAGCCTGATTCTATATCAGTTTTGCCGGTCTGAGAAGGTTTGAAGTAATATTCTGAGAGGATATGATATGTACTCTGCTTTTCCTTTTACATTCTTAATAAATGTAAACAATTGAGAAGCCTGCTCTCCTCATTCGATGCTTGCACAGTCGTGTTTCTGCTGCTTCAATTGGTCAGTCATACGTATCTGAGCTGAATTATTCCCCACCAGGGAGGTTTTATTTTAGCCTGTGTTTGTATTTTTGTTATTTCTGTTCAGGTAATGATCTGGAAAAAATCCTGATTTCTGGATCTCTTTGAATGTTTTGTGCTTTGGTAACTTTGCAGTAAATGGGCCTTCAAACAGGTGCCATTGTTTGGGGCCACCAAGTGGTGATATACGTCACCTGCATAGCTTGTTTTATTTGCATACTATGCCAGAGAAACAAATGAGTACTATGCCTAAAATACTTTCCACGCTTTGATACTTTTTATTCCACTTTAGTGTGTATTCAATGCTATAAATAATAAATTTTATTTGAAGGTGCCTTTCTGACACTCAAGGTCACTGTACACATCACATTTAAAAAACAGCATAAAACAATTAAAATGCATTAAAAACAGTGTCAATAAAAGATCAAAATCAATAAAAAACAAGAAAGGAGAACATAGACAGAGATGATGTCATGGTGGATAGGCAGTTTTGAACAGATGTGTTTTAAGTCTAGATTTGAAGAGGGTGAAAGTCCGTATTTCTGAGTTGAGGAGGTAATGAGTTCCAGAGTCGGGGAGCAGAGCGGCTGAAAGCTCTGCTCCCCATGCTGGTGAGTTGGGCGGAGGGGACAGACAGAACCTTGGTTTTATTGCTGTTTAATTTCAAGAAATTTTGGGTGAACCAGTTTTTTATTTTGGTCATACAGTCAGTAAGGGAGGTGGGTGGGAGAGAGGAGGAGGGTTTGGTGGTGAGATAGAGCTGGGTGTCATCGGCATAACAATGAAAATAGATGTATTTGCGGAAGATATTGCCAAGGGGAATGATGAAGAGTAGAGGCCCCAGGACAGAGCCCTGGGGCCACACCAGAGGTAACGGGAATTGAGTGTGGCCAGAGAGGTATGATGTGAATCAGTTAAAAGTGGTGTAGGTGATACCAATGGTGGATAGCCGGTGGAGGAGGGTGGTGTGACAGATGGTGTCAAAAGCTGCTGACAGGTCGAGGAGGATAAGGATGGTGAGGAGTCCAGAATCAGCTGCCATGAGAAGGTTGGTGATTTTGAGAAGTGCAGTTTGGGTGCTACATCATGTGTAATGGTTTTTGTGCAGGCAAGGAAACAGTTTACAACTTTGATCCAGTTGGCTCTGCTCTCAGTGTTTTTCTAGTTGGAACTATGTTTATCTTCCAGATTAAGTCTCATTCACAGGTTCTGTGGAAATTATTCAAAAAGGATTCAAACACGTCTGATAATTTCCAGTGTTTTAGAAAAAAGAAAAAGAAACTTTTTTTGATACTGAAACATTTCTGCCAATTTCAGCCACATTTTTATCTGACAGAACCTGATCAAGATTAATAGAGGACACATGCATTTACATTTAAAGATTGTACAGGAAGTGGAATATTTTATTGAATATATTCTCATTGATGTCAGAGGTGATTCCTTTGTTTCAAAGTGAAGATGTGGATTTTGTCCCTAATCACTCCCATTAAAGGAAACTACATCCACTACTGAGATGCTGCTGAGTAAATTTACATTAATATCCTGCAATTAATAACAGAGAAATCAAACTAAGTTTAGTTTTGAAATTTCAGATTTTTTCCTGATCAGCTTACTCAAAAATAACTATTTGCTCAATCTGTAAAATAATCACAGTGACTGTGATCAGACCATTGATAGAATATAATTAGTAATTTAAACAGTTTTAAGCAGAAACTTCCCAAACATGAATATCTCCTGGTTTTTATACATTGCTTTAGTAAACAGATTTTCTGTGGGCTTTATACTGTTTGATGACAATTTAGACCAAACAAGTCAATCAACTGAGAAAATAATCAGTAGATTAATAAAAACTAGTTGAAAGATTATTCTGTGTGTGAAACCAAAAACACTTTCAACACTCTTCGTTTAGGACAAAACAACACCTGATGACATTTTTTTTATGTGTTCATGTGCTCAGCAGTTTTTTTCCGAGTCCCAAACTGTGCCCCTTCAGGAACCCAGTATTGACCTTTTTATCCCCCCCTCTCATCTAATGTAAGGGGTGCTGCGCATGCTGGCTGAACCCAAGTTTCTCCTGATCCTGTATCCCCACTACGTATGTTTGGTCTTTTCTGTTTCTTGGACAAGATGTAAACCTGAACTGAATTTCCCCTTGTGGGATAAATAAATGATGATTGATGGATTTATTTATTTCCTTTTATTAACCCAAATTAATCATCAACACTTACAAAGTGAAGGCGTTGAACAGGAGTAAGGATCAGAGACTCTCTCTCTCACACACACTCTCACACACACACACACACACAGACAGGGACCCTGTTCAGGCATAGTACTGCAGGTTGGCCTTCTTCTTGGCCTGGACCTCCAGGATCCCCTCCATGTAGTCTTCGTGGTTCAGCTCTGTGGCTCCACGGCGCAGCGCGATCATCCCGGCCTCCACACACACAGCTTTACACTGAGCCCCATTGAAGTCGTCAGTGCAGCGGGCGAGTTCCTCGTAGTTCACGTCAGGGCTGACATTCATCTTACGGGAGTGAATCTGCATGATGCGGGCTCGAGCCTCTTCATTTGGCATTGGAAACTCGATCTTCCGATCCAGACGACCCGAGCGAAGCAGAGCGGGGTCCAAGATGTCCACTCTGTTGGTGGCAGCGATAACCTAGAATGCACACACACGTATATATAACATTGTGTGTTATTTATTTACATGCAAGTGTGCAACATTGCAACATTTAAGGGTGTAAGTATGTTAATATGTATGTGTGTAGTACGTAACGTGTAACTAGCAAGCATGTAGTCAGCATGTAGCATGGATAATAGATAACATAGTCCTCCTGTAAATGGATAATGGATAACATAACCATGTAGTCAAGTCATATAGTAAGCGTGTAGTAAGGGTGTAAACAGCACGTAGTAAACGTGTATTCAGCATGTTTGCAGCAGGTCTGCATCTCACCTTGACCTGCATGTTGGGCTGGAATCCGTCCAGCTGGTTCAGCAGCTCCAGCATCGTCCTCTGAACTTCTCTGTCTCCTGCCTTCTCGCTATCGAACCTTTTGGTTCCGATCGCATCGAGCTCGTCGATGAAGATGATGGACGGAGCTTTTTCTTTAGCCAGAGCGAAGGCGTCTCTCACCAGTTTAGCTCCGTCCCCGATGAACATCTGGACCAGCTGTGGCCCGGCCAGCTTCAGGAAGGTGGCTTTGGTCTGAGCAGCGCAGGCTCTGGCTAGGAGGGTCTTGCCGGTCCCAGGTGGGCCGTACATCAGAACTCCTTTGGGAGGCTGGATCCCCAGGTTCTCGAACTTCTCCTTGTGGTTCATAGGCAGCACGATGGCCTCCACCAGCTCCTGGATCTGCTTGTCCAGGCCTCCTATGTCGCTGTACTGCTCTGTGGGCCGCTCGTCCACCTCCATGGCCTTCACCCTGGAGTCGTACTCTGTGGGGAGGGTCTCCAGGATCAGGTACGAGTCCTTGTTGACCCCTACCAGGTCTCCGGGCTTCAGCTTCTCTGCGTCCACCAGCCCGATGACCGGCAGGAAGTAGGTCTGCCGGGTGGAGGTCTTGATGACGGCGCACTTGCCTTTCCTTTGGGAGTCCAGGTCCACGTTGGCCCCGTCCTCCTCTTGGTCATTGGGGTCCACGTCTAGCAGCTCGATGACGTTGGAGACGAGGTACGGCAGCGTCTTGTTGACTTTGATCTTCTCCGTGTTTTCTTTGATCTTGTCTTTCATGGCCTGTAGCTCGTGCGTCACCCGCAGAACTTCGCTCTTCATTATCTTTATTTCGCTGTCGAGGAGCCGAGTCCGTTGGACGATCTCCTCCGTGGACATCTTCAGCACCTCTTCCCCGATCCCGTCCTCCACCTCGTCCCAAACCGACTTGTCACTTAGCGACGCCATTTCTCTTTCTCTCCAACTGTGAGCCAGCGAAATTTCTTCTTCTTCTCTTCTTCTTCGTCTGTTTATTGTCGATTGAAAAGCGGAAGCGAATAATCTACTTCCGGAGGCAGCCCGACCGACACTCGCGGTTTTTATTTAATTATTCATTATTTAGTCGCATTTAACGTATTTACGATAACACATTCATTGTAACAAGTTTAAAACGAAATGTTATCGATTAAAAAAATAGCGGACACAATCAGATTGATGGCTTTATTTAAAACAGCTTTATTGCAAAGCAGCACGTTTACAACACATGCTGCGTTGGCGTACTGTCGGAAAAATAGATTCAGACCGAAAGATCTGAACTGAAGATTTTTTTCACGAACGAACGAAATGATTGTTAAATTTGTTTTTGTTTCTTGATAATTGACATTAAACAACCAGGGGTACAATAATGGCAGGGAAATACTGGATCACATTATAGTAGTAAGAACCGTTTTAATTTATTTTATGGATAAAAATGTATTTATTGTCGCAAATGGACAAATGCAAAGCTGTCATTTTTTGTTTGTTAATGATTCTAAAATGATTATGTCATCACTCGAATGTCGAATGCACTATAACAAAATTATAAGAAAGATATGTGAAAATATATAAAATATATCCTTATTTTTGTTATTTCATTATCCCCCCTTTAAAAGCCTTTGCTCCGCTTTGTTACTCGTGTCCTATAATGTTAGCCTAAGATTAAGATATAGGTTTAGGATTAGCTCTTGATTTTTATTGTTATACTGATGTCAACAATAGAGAAACTGAAAACTACGGTAAGGAATCATATGACAGCACCTGTTATATAAGATTATGCGTTCAGGCCTTGAACGTAATGCTGAATATCTGTTCTGATCCACCAGGTGGCAGCAATGCACCTAACAGTTGTTTGAAGTTTGTTAATTGGGTAACAAAAGAAGAAAAAAAAGGGAAGTAACGGATGGTTCTGCAGCGCCGGAAGCACCGTGCTCTGCTCCATTAGCCGTTAGCTCCACGGTGCTTCTACAGTTCAGCCGCAGACAGTGAGGGGAGCCAAGTGAGTTCTGGTAGAAGTTGGGCAACAATGTTTTATGCTGTAACGACATACGCTTCAGTCATTTGCGGTTTATAAACACACAATGGTCGCTGTTATCACAACTTGTTTAACGTTAACGTCTTCATGTTAGCTTCTCCTGCTAATATTAGCTCGGTGCTAAATTCAGCTATCCTTGCGGGTGATGAGGTTGTGTGTGTGTGTTGGAGGCTGTGAAGATTCCCGGTACAGCGAACAGTCTGTATCGGTCAGTCACATGTAAACTGTTTCACCCGTAGAGAGTAGATGAAGCTAACCGAATAGCTGATGTTAAATGTGTAACTAAAGCTAACCGTGCAGCTGAAGCTAACTGTATAGGTAAAGCTAACTTGTTCGCGCCACCTGCAGCTGCAGAATCTGCTTGATGTCATTTATAAACTCATCCGTGAACTGTGGATATATAGTTAGATTATTGATTTTAAATGATAGTTTAGACATCATAGATTATAATCTTTAGATCAGATACGATAGGTTATAAGTTAAAAATTTCATAGATAATGTCATAAATGTCTTGGTTAACATCGATTCATGCAGGACAGACCGGACCCTGGAACAGACGCTGGACTCTCCGCTTTGAGGACTGAGTCCAGTCTGTCTGTTCCGTGTTTCCTGAGCGGGAGTGAACAGAAGTGAAGACATGGACCAGAACAACAGTATTCCAGCCTTTCAGGGGTTGGCCTCCCCACAGGTAACTCAAGTGTTTATGTGAAATTATAAAAAAAATTATTGTTTCTAGTTTCATTTTCTTTTCTTAGCCATTATTAAATTGGCTGACTGATTGATAAATTGACTAATTAACTGATCAATAGAATGATGGCCTAACTCACTGATTAACCAATTCACTGATTGAATGACTGATAAACAAATTGAAAAATTGTCTGACTACTACTATATTGGTATTGGTGAAATTCAGCCTAATGTAAACCCGTCCTGATGTGCTGCTTCCTGTGCAGGGCGCCATGACACCAGGGATGCCGATCTTTAGTCCCATGATGCCGTACGGCTCCGGTCTGACCCCCCAACCGGTCCAGAATACAAACAGCCTGTCGATACTGGAGGAGCAGCAGAGACAGCAGCAGCAACAGCAGCAGCAGGCCCAGCAGGCCAGCACAGGTACAGCACACACACAGAAACACACACACTGACAGGTAGCAGACACACTCATCGATTATCTGTTCCTGTTTTCAGGTCTTGCAGGGACGTCAGGGACCCCTCAACTGTTTCATTCTCAGACAGTCGCTGGCTCGACGACCACGGCTCTGCCCGGGAACACGCCCCTCCATCCCTACAACACGCCGCTTACCCCCATGACCCCCATCACCCCAGCTACACCTGCCTCAGAGAGCTCTGGAATTGTCCCACAGCTGCAGTATGTTCCATCAGTTGATCACTGTCACCTGATTATTCATCTTCATTATCATCCAGCATTACAACACCTTCCTTTTCCTGTTGTGTTGCTGTAGTCAGACATTAGTAGAGATTCTGCAGGTCACTCACAGTGATTAAATGATTGAACACAGATACATGAGGCTCTATTATGACTCGACTCTTCTCTCTGGTAGAAACATTGTCTCTACTGTGAATCTGGGCTGTAAACTCGACCTGAAAACCATCGCTCTGAGAGCCAGGAATGCTGAGTACAACCCAAAGGTGAGAGGTCTCTCTGCTTGTTTTCATGCTGCTGTAGCAATGATATTTAGTTACCGTTTGACTATCACTATAGCTTTGCAATACTCATGTTCAAAACCCTTTTTCAAGCAGGTATTTTAATTTTGCTTAGCAGCCACTACTGGCCTGGCATGGTATTGCAGGCTTTTAGACGGATCATATTTGTGTGTTGGATCGGCATGTGGAAGGAATTTTTCTTTTTTTTTTAACTGATGGACAAAAATATCTGACTAAAAAACTAGACTAATGTAGGTGTGTCAAGAATCTCTTTTTTTGTCTCTGTTTCTCAGCGTTTTGCTGCTGTTATCATGAGAATACGAGAACCCAGGACAACTGCTCTGATCTTCAGCTCTGGGAAGATGGTCTGCACTGGAGCCAAGAGGTCAGAATACATTCTTTCTGATGTGTTGATATGACTATTGTAGAGCAAAGCAGTATATTGATATTTACCTCTCTATAACTTCTTTAAAAGTGATTTCTTTAGTCGGGACAATAAGCCTAAACCATTCTAAACAGGATTTCTCTCTTAACTTCCAGTTTTGAGTTTATTTCCTACTCCAGCCAATGGTGTTCAGAAACTCTGCCGTTATTGTTTAGCTAATGGCTTGTTATGTATCATCAAGCTTTAGTTGTATTCTAAGTGGTGCAATTGTCTGAGTGAAGCTGGGCTGAGACATACGGTGAGACTGAATGAATTCATGTGATGATTTTTACCAGACTACAGTAAACTTGCTCAGTACAGGAGCAGAGGCCTGACTCTATCGAACTAATCCTGCTGTTTCCCTCCCAGTGAGGAGCAGTCCAGGTTAGCAGCCAGGAAATATGCCCGTGTGGTGCAGAAGCTCGGCTTTCCCGCCAAGTTCCTGGACTTCAAGATTCAGAACATGGTTGGCAGCTGCGACGTGAAGTTCCCCATTCGGCTGGAAGGATTAGTTCTCACACATCAACAGTTCAGCAGGTCAGTTCCTTCTGTTTCAAGCTAACAACAAGCCTGAATAATCACAATCTGATAATGTGAATCACTTCTGGCTTAGAGCGAAAGGATCCATATTATTTCAACATGCAAAAACAGCATTTTCTGCTTTTGCCTCAGAATTCATCTGAGAAGATAATGTTGGAGTGAAATGACCTAAAATGTCTTTATGCTGAATAAAGATTGCAGACCGGTAGTAGTTTCTTTTAAGAACAGTAATGATTGAAATCAATTGTCTGCTGCAGCTATGAACCGGAGCTGTTTCCAGGATTGATTTACAGAATGATCAAACCCAGAATTGTCCTGCTCATCTTTGTTTCTGGGAAAGTTGTACTAACGGGTAAGATCTTCTCTTGATTAATCAGCTGATCAATAGTTATGACCACAAACAAAGTTGTAGATTGATAGTTCAACTGAAACATTTGATGTCATATAATACTTGTTGTGTTGTGTTAATATGTATACTTAAATAAATGACATTAAGAATAGTATAAATGTTCTGCTCTGAGGATTCTTTCACATAATGTGAAACTTAAAATATTTAGATTTAAGAAAGCACTTATCAAATATAATTGAAGATGATATGATGATGAAGATAAGATGATGCTGTCCTTGAAGTCACCCATGTCTTTGTGTGAAGGTGCAAAGGTGAGAGCAGAGATTTACGAAGCGTTTGAGAACATCTACCCCATCCTGAAAGGTTTCCGCAAGACAACGTAGGATTACCCCCACCTCCTCTGCATTTCTTTTTTTATCAGTATGTGGACCTCTACAGTGGACTGCTCTAAGGGCTGTTGAACAGGGATGTGAATCATCTTTTTTTGTTTTTAAACTCCAGTGTTTCAGATTCATTGACAAAGACTTTTTTTTTTTTTAATTCAACAACCTTCTGTTCCTGTGTTCAGGTCCCATGTGAAGGTGACAGAAACATCTCCGGTGTTGTTGTTGGCATTTTATGTTGTCCAATCACATCCCTGATTGTACATAAGACTGTAAGAAAATGTAAAAATTGATTTTAAGAGACAGTAGGATTCTGTCTTGTTTTTATTTTAATCCGTTTTAAATAGTTTTGTATGTTGCGTTTTTATTCCTTGTCTGCTCAGTCTCCCAGTTAAAGAAAAATGTGTTTGGTCTGTTAGCCTCACATTCCTAATTACAATATTTTAACATTTTAGTCCAGTGATATAGACTCTATCCCAACACACATCACGCTGCCTTACAAGACTTTGTAAATCAATTGAATCTGGGTTAAACTAAGTCCTAATTAATTGATTTCTGGAAGTGGATTTACCTTAAACTTCAGTCTGGATAGCTGTAACTGAAGCTGGCCCCTTTTAAAATTGATCTGCTGAGGTTCTCAAGTTCTTGGTCCGTTTATCAAGATTTGTATCACATGGTTTGGTTTGCGGAGACTTGAATCTTTGACAATTTTAATTTTAGACTGTGAACATGATTTCTGTATTTTAGAGGTTAAACTTCTGTATTTAAACTTGATAACGGTGATGATACAGATTGGGATAAGAACATGAGACAAATTCAACCACAACAAAATGGTGATAGGCATTGCTGGTCTTTTAAATTAAATATAAAAATCTTAAATTTCGTAGCACTAAAAGACAATGTGATGCAGGTAAATTCTGCGTTGTTGCCATGTTTGCATTGTTTTAAGTCTTTCTGGTGAAACGTTTGGTAATTTAAATCAATATTTTAAAAGTTTTCTTTTGCAGATTGGTTTTGTAGCAATGCAAACGCATACAGACGAAGCATTTTGGTGATGAATTTATGGCACTTTTATTTTTATTTGTGGGACACATTTTTACTTTGCACATCCTTGAAATTTTCAGTTACAAATTTGGTTGGAAAATGTTTGGTTTTGTGTTTTGAAGGCAGCTTCCTTCTGTGTCTGTGTGATGAAGTGAGGGATTAAGACTGCGTCTGTGATTCAGAGGCAGCAGAAGCCTGAAGACCAGAGTTCTGTCCCATTGCAACGTTGGTTTCTTCTTAAACTGTTAAAGTTGCACTGAGCATTAATAAACTTGTACATACCAGTAATCGGGTTCAACTATTTATTCATTGTTTTATCTACTGAGCTCTGTTTGAGATGTTTCCACTCACCAGCTAAGATTTAATTACATTAGTCAAATGCCAAATATTTTGAAAATCAATAGCCTAGTGGTAGATACATGCAAGTCCCAGAGGTTCACTGAATGCATCACAGGCGCAGCAACCAGATGTGTTGTTAAAAAGGGTGACATTAAGCTTTAATTCTAGAGTCACATGGGCTAAACAGTGTTAACTGTTAAAGTTAAAGCTGACAGGTCGCCAGACGGAGGTAAATGAGCCTGTCCAAATCTTCAGTACAGTAACATTAAGAGCAACAATAAAATGAAAACATTTTGAAAATGAAGTCTGTTAAGGTTGTGTAACGTTACTATAATATCAGAAACATTGTTATTGCCGCTGGCCTCCTGCTGGTGTAGGTCTTGTCATAAAAGTCTCCATCATATGTAATTGAGGAAGGAGATGTGGGCGTGTGAAGTGATGATCCACAAATGCAGAGTCACATCTCACAACCTGAATTTTCAGCTTTATAAATGGCTTTTTTATTTTTAGAAATGGACAATTATATATTTACAAATACACATGTATTTCGAAACAAAATACAATAATTTCTTAAAATTGTGGATACTAAAAGTGTGAACCAAGTAATATTTGTAGATCACTCTTTGTTCATATTTGTGAATTACAAGCTATTTGTTTGTGGATCTGTTAGATCTTGCCAAAAACATCTTAATATGTAAGGAGATGTGGGCATGTAATGGGTATTTTCGGTTTTACAAATGGAAAATTATATGTTTATAAATATGCAATATATTTACAAATACAAGTTACAAATCAGAAATTTGTATTTGTGGGTACCAAAACACATGTATAACAACATTTGTAGATCACTTTCTGTGCATTTACAAGTATCAATATATTAATATTAACAAATTTCCCTCCATATAAATAGAACCATCTAGATTGGTTACTGTGTGTTTAATGTGTCTTTATTAATAAATGCTTTTGAGTAATAGCCTCTTTAATGTTGTACAATAACATTATGCCAACCTCTTTAGAATTCTAAAGGGGTGGGCAATCCTGGTCCTGGAGGGCTGGTGTGGGTGCAGGTTTTTGTTCCAACCAACCAGTAACACACCTAATTCTACTAATGAATGCCCTTAGCAAGGGCTCTAGTAGTTGATTAGTAGAATCAGGTGTTTAACTGCTTGATTGGAACAAAAACCGGCCCTCCAGGACCAGGATTGCCCACCCCATGATATTAAATTGTTAATCAGACTTCGAAATTGATAGTTTGTGCCCTGACTCTAGAACTTAAAAATTAAGCTCTATTTTAATGAGTAAATAATTATTTCAGATCATTGTTTTTGATAGCCAATGTCATCTGAATATTTTTTGCAAAATACATTTTATTGGTGCCATGAATGAGACAGGCACTACAGTTTTATGTGACACCCCACACACACCAGTGTCCACCTTTAAATTGCACGCAAACAAAGAAATAAGTTAATTGAAATAATCATAAACTACAGTGGTGGAAAAAAAATTCAGATGCCCCATGCATTTTTGAAATATTGCATTAAAACACATTCTTAGCTCTCTTCAGCCCATAGTTTTTTTTCCCACCACTGGATAAACATACTGCAATTGAATTATGGTCACTAAGCGATAACAGGTGATCCACATGTTTTAAAAAATATACTTTTGGTGAAAATCAGTCTTAAATATAAATTAACTTTACACAATGTCTATACATACTACTTATTTACTCATTTTGAAATCAATGTAGACAGTCTCCCTGATGTGTCACTGCCACCAAACACAACTCTTCTTTAGACATGTCTCAACAAGATTCTCACACCTGTTCCTGCATATGTGCAGTTCAGGGTGATGTTGATTAGCTCCATAATTTACTGTTCATTTGTTGGTCTGTATTGTTCACAAAATGCATTATCATAAATGCTCAGTGTGATATACCCTGAAAGATTACCAAGACATCACAAGTTGAAAAGAATCAGTGATATACAAGTCAGTGACAAATAATGTTTGGCAAGATAAGAAAGTCAAAAACATTTTAAAATACAGTTTTAAGAAGCATTCATCAGGTCTCTCAAAATGTACATTTTGTGTTGATGTTGGCTTATTTTTAATGGTCCATTTGTATATATATATTTTTACAAAAAAAATCATAATTTTGTGATAAGAAACATCAAATTGTGTAACTGAAAAAGTGAAAAAGAATGATCAATTTTAAATATATAATCCACCTAGAATATAAAATTGCCCCTTCATGCCAAAAGTGCCCTTTTGTTAAGGTATTTTTTTTCTTTTCCTTCCTGTGGCCCTTCAAAAATAACATTTACCACGTAATAATATTTTTGACAGTAAAATTAATTTAACTTGCCCTGACATGTCCAGACGAGCTCTGATGTGTCTTATTAACCAACGGTCAGGTAAGTAGGTTTCTGCAGAGATGAACTTTTTGGCGACTATGTGTGTGTGTGTGTGTGAGGTCACGTTCTCTGCACCATGGATGTATTACAAAACCTATTGCTAAATCTTGAAAAATTTTCAGTTTATACAGTAAATATTTGAGTTTGTAAAGAAAAATGCCGACACTGCTATTTTTGAACAGCCTAATATTCATTTTCCCTCATTTTCTGTAAAGTAATTAGACGTGAAGACAAATGTGTCCGATTTTTACACCACACTTTGGGGATGGCAGCCTGGAGTGTTTTTTCAAAGTTAGGAACCGAGACCCCCCCTTTACAACCGGACCAGAGTTGGTTTATTTGGACCAGACCGGAGTTCAATGAGCTTTCACACATGGACAAAAGAAGTTACTATCTGAGGAACTCTAGTCTGTTTAAAAGTGACCAAATGAGGACAGTGTGAAAGCCCCAGTGTCACATCCTTTTAACAAGATGATCATTCATTCAAAAACATCAACCAAACAGCAGCTATAACATAATATCCCATATCATATATCACATACTTCCTGCTGCTAAGCCCGTCATCTTCTGCTATTATTTTAAAACTTTCTTACATTTCAATTTAATTCAGATGCTCTTTTGTTAATGTGATCATTAGATGAGGTGTTCTGGTTGAGCAGAATTAAACATGCTGCCTTAAGACATTTAGTTGCGCTTTTTGGAAGGTGTGGGAAATAGGGGGCGCGTCAACCAGGTAGATATAGATGGGGGTGCACGGCTAAAAAAGTTTGAGAACCACTGATTTAGGTTATAAAATGCAGTGTTCCCAATGCATCAAAATAAAAATGATTATAAGGACTTTGTCTTTACTCACATTTTAAACATACTTCTATAATATTGAACACAATTGTACATCACAAGTTAAATGAGTTTCTTTGAATCTGTTAGATGTGTTGAATATCCAACATCAAACTAATTCAACTGCAGCAGTTTATTTTTTGTTTAGAACCTGTGTGGCTATAATGGGTAGCAGCACAGGTGAGCATGATTATTGGTTTTATTGAGTGATTTTGTTTTATTTTTAATTCAGTTGTGTCAATGATTATATAATACTGAAATAACCCATATACAGATGTTGAACAAGGTTTATTGACTGAAATTAGTGAAGAAATTTGAACTTGAGATTCAATTTTGCAGTATTACCCTTCATAAGTGTTACATGGGTTTAAGACTTTTGATAGAAACCTCAGATGTTGGTAGATGTTATCACTGTGGTCAGCAGTACAGATTCCTGTTATGAAGTGAAGGTTACACATTAAATGGCACCTGAAGCTTTTTCATTTCTGCTTCACTATAACTGCACCACAAGTGGCTTGTGTAAAACAGAATACAGAAAGTTCCAAACGAGAAAGGCTGGTTTAAGATCATCTATCTGTGTGCCAACATGTTGGTTTGTAAATACAATTTACAACATAAGCGCTGCACATCATCATCACATAAATAACGTTCCTGTTCTTGCGGTCTCCACCTCATTAAGCCTTTGGTTCACCCTCCTCAGTTTTAGAAATCATGAAAGTCTTAAGGCCCATTTTCCACTGGACCTGCACTTTCTCTCAATAGTTCATCTACACTTGTTGATCTGAGCCGATGTCCTGCTTCCAAATGAACTCGGGGGAATAGATGGCATCGTGGTTACAGCTGACAGGACATGCGTAGACCGCTAGAGTCCCCCAGTCAATGCTGGCTCCTGTGGAGTCCACACGCAGACTGTTCAGCAGCTGTGGCATCACCTGGACAGACGGACATACACACACAGCTTCTTACACACACATCAAGAGGAGAAGTAATAAGAAAAGGGCATAAAACTGTTATTGAGTCTTAAACAACATACCTGGAACTCAAATGTCCTTTTTGCGCCACAGGTGCATGCTGGTATTTCATGATCTGAAGGGATCTGCTGTGAGGAGACCCACAAGGGACAGCCACCTCGACAGTAACGCACAACCTAAACATGACATGGAAGCATGAGACGGACCGAAACATGACATGGCAGCACGAGATGGACCTAAAGACCGCATGAGGAAAAGACTTTAGAGACGTTTCACCTGCTCTGGCTCTGCAGCAATCCTCCTTTTAAACCGCTGGAACACTTTGTTTTCTTCAGTCTCATGCATAGCCATCTGATCCAGCTCCATCTCTGTGAGAGCTTTTAAATATATATTTAAGTAAATAACAAGAAGCTTACATCGAACAAGAAGCTTTTGAATTTTAATTTAAAGCTTACTCTCTGCTACGGAGGAACAATTTTCATTCTGAGCAACAGTGGTCTCTTCTCCTTCAGGCTCCTCTTCCTCAGGCTCAGTGACCAGCTCAAACTCGGGAAAGACGCAGAGTGAAGCTGTGACCACAGACGATTCTACAGAACCAAGAGAAAAACTCTGAGCAGGTCACTCACACATAGTCCATCAGTCACACGCGCACTCTCACAGTCTTTCTCTTCCACTCACCTTGGTTACAGCACTCCTTCTTGTGGCTGTGTTTCCAGTGGAGGGTCTGGTGGTGTTTTCCACAGTAGGTCACAGCGTGACAGCGGGAGCAGGTTTTGTTGCCGGGGCAACCGCAGACCATGCACAGTTGAACTCCAGAGACTGGCAGCACATTCTGATCCTGATCAACACCGCTGGGGGGTTCATCCTCTGGAGACAGCAAATATTCAGAGGAGAGACATCTGTACCTTTTCTATAACTGCTGTTAGATGATCTACTAATCAAACAAAGAATTATACCAATAATAGCAACATGTCCATAGAAGAACAGCTTTAGGTAGTTTAATCTGGTTTTTACTATACTTCCTTCTGAAGTTTTTCATTGAAGACTTTTAGTAATAATTTTATTTATTAAAAGTTGTTTATTTAACCTCAGTCATGTTCAGACAGACTTACATCTATATGTTACAGAGGTGATAGAGAATTAAATGCAGACCTGGAGGTGGATCGAAGGGATAGAACTCATTCCTTCTAGGCAGCTGATTTCTGAAAACTGACAAAGGAAAAGAAGGGTATCAGAAAACTTGCTAAAAAGTATTAATACAAATCTAACAAATACTCAAAAATATGGAGACTAGATGAATGAAAGACAAGAATATGTTTAGTGACGTGTTGACGAGAACACGCTACCTTTCATACAGCGGCTGTCCTTGTGAGTGTAGCATGTTGGAGTTCTGCAGCAGAACACAAAAAAAGTTCTGTGGAAACTTCTGTCCTGACCAGAGATGGGAGCATACACCTGCAGCAGAAACAGGAGAATTAACCATATTACATGATATATAATAATACTGGTACTAGGGCTGCAGTAAAGTGTAATATCGTGTTATGTGTACAGTAAGCACAATATGTTTATGTAATTCATTTTTTAAAATTTGCACAAATGTATGCATGATTATTTTTATTACCAGTATTAGTGTAGCCTATTTGGACTTATCCCTGAAAGGTGATTTTAAGGTCCTGTTATGAGCCGTCACCACAGTATATGCTTAGAGCACTGCACTGTATCAAGCTATACAAATAGATAAAAGATATGAATACGAAGGCTCCAGTTTCACACGAATTTTATTTTTTGACTTCTCCAACACTAAATTTCACAGCAATAACTCGTACTTTAGTTCCGCTGTCTTCAGCCTTCAAAATAAGACCTCCACGCATAAACTGTGGTGGCAGCTTATAACAGCAACTTTAAATCATCCCATGGATTAAGTCCAGAAAAATGAGTTCCATTAGTATTATTAATATGATGATGGTGAGCTGGTGGTGGGTGATCCCCTTCAACCTGCCGTCTTTCCTTTCAGGACTCACCTGCAGCAGGAAGACCAGCGGCAGGCCGCATGTGTCGCACTCCAGCTCGGAGGAGGAGGGAAGGCCGCTCTGGCTGAGCCACGCCGGCTTCCCCCCGACTTTACTGGGGAACTGCGGCGAGAGGAGTCGCCACCGCTCCGAGTCCTCCAGGAAACCGAGAACAACCTTCGCAGAGTTCATGGCTGGGTGTGGATCACAGAAAATTATATGATCTGTAACAGGCCGAAATCCATATATATTCAACGTGGGTACAATCCAATTAACCGTCCGTAGGAAATCACGGAGCAACCAACGTTCCGCTGTTCTGTAAATTCTTACCTACCAGTCGAGTTATGTTACCGCGCACGCGGTAATACATTTCGTTTAGTGATGGGAATTTCAGCTCTTATTAGTGAGCCGGATATTTTGGCTCAGCTCACTAAGAAGACTGTTTGGGCTCTCCATTTTACCACTTATATTATTTTGTAATTCAGCCAAATTTAGCGCCGTTTTGACTTGTGATTTGTATTAAAACACTAAATCTTCTGGTTAAAAATTAAAATAAAAACACCGATTCAAAATTAAAATAAAAACACTAAAGCTACTGATTCAAAATTAAAATAAAAAATTGAAACACTAAAATCACTGATTAAAAAAGCAATAAAGTTGAAAAGTTAAAAAAAGAAAAGAACAGACGGAGGTGAGCCGACTCTTTGAGGTGAACGATGGGAGCCGGCTCAAGTCCGTTTACTTTGAACCGGTTCCTTCGCGACTCACATATCACTAATTTCTTGAGGCTTGGTCAGATTTTCTTCTGACCAAGTCTTGCTGTGCTGAGAGAAATATGGGGAGTGTCCAATGTTTTCTACTTAATCGAAGCTATTGCTGATTTAGTCTTTGTGAGTCTTAGGCTGACTCACGTAATTCTTATTGGCGTGTTTTGACTAATAAAGTCTGTACTCATCTGTTAAGCATTGTGTTATTTTGCAGACTTTGTCTGTCACTGTCATATGGTCTGAACATGTGGTTATGTTTGTTTATTTTGCCAAATTCTTAGTTGGATAAGTGTAATGACGATCACATTTGAAATTGTGTTATATACACTTCTGTCTCTCTAGGTGCAGTGTGGGACATGCCTTCGGTGGGCACTGATTATAATTATTCTAAATGTTAATAGTTCGTAGTAAATGCATGTAGTTTTTGTAATGTATTTGTAATGTACACTCACCGGCCACTTTATTAGGTACACCTGTCCAACTGTTTAACACTTAATTTCTAATCAGCCAATCACATGGCGGCAACTCAGTGCATTTAGGCATGTAGACATGGTCAAGACAATCTCCTGCAGTTCAAACCAAGCATCAGTATGGGGAAGAAAGGTGATTTGAGTGACTTTGAACGTGGCATGGTTGTTGGTGCCAGAAGGGCTGGTCTGAGTATTTCAGAAACTGCTGATCTACTGGGATTTTCACGCATTTTGAGGCAGTTCTGAAGGCAAAAAGGTCCAAACTGTTACTAGCATGGTGTACCTAATGAAGTGGCTGATGAGTGTATTTCTTTTAAATATTTGGAATTGGAACCTGTAAATAGTTGAATTTTATTTTTTTTTTTAGAATTAGATACTGAATTTTAATGATGTAAATAATGTATACACACACACACATATATATACACACACACACTCACCGGTGTACCACTTTATTAGGTACACCATGTTAGACCCCCTTTTGCCTTCAGAACTGCCTCAATTCTTCGTGGCATAGATTGAACAAGGTGCTGGAAGCATTCCTCAGAGAGTTTGGACCATATTGACATGATGGCATTACACAGTTGGCGCAGATTTGTCGGCTGCACATCCATGATGCGAATCTCCCGTTCCACCACATCCCAAAGATGCTCTATTGGATTGAGATTGGTGACTGTGGAGGTCATTTGAGTACAGTGAACTCACTGTCATGTTCAAGAAACCAGTCTGAGATGATTCCAGCTTTATGACATGGCGCATTATCCTGCTGAAAGTAGCCATCAGAAGTTGGGTACATTGTGGTCATAAAGGGATGGACATGGTCAGCAATAATACTCAGGTAGTATATATATATATATATATATATATATATATATATTGAGACATATATATATATATATATATATATATATATATATATATATATATATATATATTACAGTGCATCCTTCTGGGACCTTTCTGTGTGGAGTTTGCATGTTCTCCCCGTGTCTGCGTGGGTTTTCACCGGGTACTCCGGCTTCCTCCCACAGTCCAAAAACATGGTGAGGTTAACTGGAGACTCTAAATTGCCCGTAGGTGTGAGTGGTGTGTGTAAATGGTGTGTGTGCCCCACGATAGGCTGGCGACCATCTGGGGTGTATCCCTGCCTCTCGCCGTAACGCGCTGGGATAGGCTCCAGCAGACCCCTGCGACCCTAATGAGGAATAAGCAGGTATAGAAAATGACTGACAATGCATCCTGTATGGATTCAATTAATTTTTCCCTCAAAATTCTATACACAACACCCCATAATGATGTGATTTTTTTTTTGAGATTTTTGCAAATTTATTAAAAATAAAAAACTAAGAAATCACATGTACATAAGTATTCACAGCGTTTGCCATGAAGCTCAAAATTGAGCTCAGGTGCATCCCGTTTCCACTAATCATCCTTGAGATGTTTCTACAGCATTATTGGAATCCACCTGTGGTAAATTCAGTTGATTGGACATGATTTAGAAAGGCACACACCTGTCTATATAAGGTCCCACAGTTGACAGTGCATGTCAGAGCACAAACCAAGCATGAAGTCAAAGGAATTGTCTGTAGACCTCCGAGACAGGATTGTCTCCAGGCACAAATCTGGGGAAGAGTACAGAAAAATTTCGTCTGCTTTGAAGGTCCCAATGAGCACAGCGGCCTCCATCATCTGTAAATGAAATAAGTTCAGAAGCACCAGGACTCTTCCTAGAGCTGGCCGGCCATCTAAACTGAGAGATCAGGGGAGAAGGGCCTTAGTCAGGGAGAGGAGATCCTTTTAGAAGGACAACCATCTATGCAGCAATCCACCAATCAGGCCTGTATGGTAAAGTACCCAGACTGAAGCCACTTGTTAGTAAAAGGCACATGGCAGCCCACCTGGAGTTTGGCAAAAGGCACCTGACGGACTCTCAGACCATGAGTAACAAAATTCTCTGGTCTGATGAGACAAAGATTGAACTATTTGGCGTGAATGCCAGACGTCATGTTTGGAGGAAACCAGGCACTGCTCATCACCAGGCCAATCCCATCTCTACAGTGAAGAATGATGGAGGCAGCATCATGCTATGGGGATGTCATCTCTGGAGAGATCTGAAAATGGCTGTGCACCGACGCTTCCCATCCAACTTAATGGAGGTGCTGCAAAGAGGAATGGGCAAAACTGCCCAAAGATAGGTGTGCCAAGCCTGTGGCATTATATTCAAAAATATTTGAGGCTGTAATTGCTGCCAAAGGTGCAACAACAAAGTATTGAGCAAAGGCTGTGAATACTTATGTACACTGTAAGAACTAATACCTTAAATTAACTTACTAAAAGTGACCTAAGAGATTATGATAATCTTTTGGAGTTGAGACAACCTTAAGGATTTTTAAGTAGAATGAACACCATCATATTACTTTAGATGAACTCATAAAAATCAAGGTAATTTAAACAAATACTACTGATAAAACCTTGTTGGATAAACTTATTAAATTAAATGAATCCAAAAAGGCATTATCAGTAATATTAGTAGCAGCAACTTGATTTTTATGAATTCATGTAAAGTAACATGATTGTGTTCATTCTACTTAAAAATCCTTAAGGTTGTCTCAACTCTAAAAGTCTAATGTAATCTCTTACGTCACTTTTTGTAAGTTAATTTAAGGTATTTCGGGTAAATAAACTATACTGCATTCATTTTTGTATAAGTTAGCATTACTCTCAAGCACTCCTACATTTAACATAAATAGATTTTCCTGGCAATAGCAACAATTTCAAATTAAGAACAAGATGAAAAGAGATTTAAAATATTTATTAAACATTTATTCTCCTATTATAAACATGGTCATAAATGCACAAAACTAAACCTATAAAAGCATGTGGCAATAACTGTAAAAAATAAAAGTGTAAAAAAAAAATTCAATATGGTCCTAAATGCAATTAAATTAAAAAAATCATCAATATGGCTGTAAATGCAATTGAAAATAAAAAAAAAATCATACCATGAATGTGGCTGTGGAGGGGGGGGCATGGTTTGCGCTCGGCTGCAGCGTCAGGTGAGATAATTTCACAGCTGTTGAGAATCTCGGTAACCTATTTGTATACCCGCAGTGACAGCCTGGAGGAGAGGAAAAAGACGACACAGTGGCGGCTGACAGGAAAACTGAACTGAACGAAAAATAAAGACGCTTTTGCTTAAACCGCAACCCGTCCTGTGTCCTGCCTGTTTGTGCTGGGAGAACCCCGTAACACTCTCGTGTTACAGTGGCCTTTACTCTTATGGTGTCTTTTTTTTCTTCTTCCTTCCTCCCTAAATTTTGTTTTCCCACTTCCCCTCCTCATTTCTTTTCTTCTTCCTTTGTTCCCATTCTGTTCCTTCTTTCCCTCAGTCCATCTTTCCCCCTCCTTTCTTCCTCCAGCCATCCTCCCTCATTCATTCCTTCTTTCCTCCCTCCTTTGTTCTTTCTTCCTCCACCTTCCTTTTTCTCTTCCGCCCTTGTTTTCCTAGATTTGTTCTTCCTTTTCCTTCCACATCCTTCCTTACTTCCTTTCTCTAGTCCTTCCTCACTTCATTCTTTCCTCCCTACTTCTTTATTTCCTCTTCCTTTCCTCTTCCATCCCTTTCTGCTTCCCTTTCTCCTCCTTCCTTCTGTCTTCCTAATTCTCCTTCCTCCTGCTCGCTTCCATCTTTCCCTACTTTTTTGCACTTTTCCTCCTTGAGGAAAAAAAAACATCAATGTGGAAATATTAAGAACAGATTTTAAAACATTAAACAAGCCTGCTAGTATGTGAACATTGCAGGATGTACTTAACTTGCCTTACACTAACAACTCATTTTCTTTAGTGGCAGACATGTCATGATAATTTAAGACAACTTGGTGTACCTCAATGATGGTTTAGGGCGCATGATGTCCATGCCAAGTAAAAGTCTCTGATAGACTGTGTGCACCAGTTTTGAAGGATATTTTAGCTCCAGGGCATAGATGAGTCTAAACAGCAGACGGCAGGTCTTCTAAACCTCTGATGACTGGATGTCCATCAATGATGATGCCAACAGTATCTGTCTGATGGCACACACATATCTTCATGGGGCAATGACTGAGCTCAGCATGTATCTTATTTTCATGTCCCTTTTGGTGTAGACAAAGAACTTAGTTTGGTCAGAGAAACAAGTAATGAGATAATACAGATAAAATGGGTAAGTGTCTTAAAGCCTTACATACGTTATGGTCACTTACCGGGTCCTCTTGATGATCTCCCATGTATTCTGTCAAGCATCCAGGACTGCCTCCCTTCTCTTATCCACAGAAGCATTTGTGTCCTATGAAAAAGTAGGGATGGGGAGATGAGATGAGTAAAGGTGGGATGAGAGAAGAGGAGAGGAGGGAAGAGGGGATGAGACACACCCAAACTGACAAATAAATGTATTGGAGTACAAGTGCAATATTTCCCTCTTGAGATGTATTCTAAGTATAAAGCAACATCACGCATAAATACTCCAAGTACATATGTACTCAAGTACAGGCCTACAGTAAATGTTACTGACCACGACTACTGCAATGAAAAATTCTATTGTTTTTCCCTCTTACCTGGATGAGTTCCAGCATCTAAGCCTTGATTCTTTGGCCAACAACTCCTCCCTTTTTATGGAACAGTGACAACATCTTTGGTGTGTTTGTCTAACTGTGAGAAGAACATTGGCTCAAGTGCTGTCATTGATTCTGCGGAACTCCTCACTGATCTGTATGCAAAAGGATGCTATCTTTGTCACATAATGAACGGGATAGGTTTATATTCTTATTTAACCCTCCTGCTGTGTTCCTGGGTCCAATTGACCTGTTTTGACTGTTCCTTCTTTCTTTCCTTGCCTCATTTCTCCCTTGTTTTTATCGTCCTTTCCTTCTTACCCTCCCTCCCTTGCTCTCTCCCTTCCTCAATTTTGTTTTTGTTTTTCCTTCCTCCTCCTTTTGTTTACATTCTCTATTCCCTCTTCTCTCCCTCTTTCCTTCTTCCTTTCTTTCCTCCCTCCTTTTTTCCTCTATCCCTCCTTTCCCTTTTCCCTCCGTCTTTATTTTTTCTTCCCTCTTCCCCTCCTTCATTAATTTATTTACTTATGCTTTTATTCACACATCTATTTTGTGTGTGTGTGTGTGTTCCTCTTACAGTATCTGTGTGTACCTGTGTAGTTTGAATAGTCCATATGTTCTTGAGTATCTAAGAAAAACAAAGAAAAGATGTTACAGTATAGTTGGGTTTTTGCAGGCAATAATAGTACATGGTATTACTTATCCTCACTGGTTCAATGAGTGACAGAGTGAGCAGGGGTTGAGGGACCTTGTATAGTGAGAAATGCAGGCACAAACAATTCCATGAAGCTGAAAATTAATTTAAAAGTTATTTTCATTTCATTTCTCAGCAGTTACATTTTAAAGCATGAATAAAGCAGCATACAAATTATTACTGTTGAATGTTAACTAAATAACTAACTTTGCTCTTTATTTAACAAAGTTAATAACATACATAACAACATGGCAATACAACAAATCTGTGTTTAATAAATGCATTGTGTATCTAAAAAAGAAATCTTTGTGATTATTTTTTCCAGAATCGAGCAGCACTAGTACAAGTATGATGTTATTTTTTACAATTAATTTACCATTTTGTCTACAATTAATTATTCTTTTGTACAGGGCATAAGTCAGAGGCGGCATATACGTGAATATATATCTATGCAGTTAGCTGCAACACGTGTAAAAGGCAGCTAGCCAAAATGCGCTTAGCTTATCTAACGTTAGCAGCAAAACGGGACCTCTTAAGTTAAAGATACAAGTCACATATTACTAATCATTCAGATTAGATCCAAATTTCTGAATTTACCGTTTTTTCAAAAAAGAAATGTGTTTTGCAAGCAGACAAAAGTTCAGCGTTGTCTTGTCTGCTGCTGCTGCCGACGATGGAACAAACACGTGGTGCTAGTGCTAGCTTCAGGGACAGTCAGTAAACTCGACTTATTTTCTCACTTAAGGACTGCAATGAATTTTCTCTGTTAACTCACATTTATTATTTTTCATGTACTCAACAATCACATAGTCAAAATTACTCAAATATACTGTGTCCATAGTAATTGCAATGAATTGTTATATTTATATTTTTGCATTTTAAGTAAAATTAAAGTATTTGATATTTTTATGCCAAAACAAAAAAAGTAAATTACAAGCATTTAAAATATATAAAATCTACAGGATGGATGTAACATTTTAAACAGTGTACATGTGGTTTCTTAGTTTGTTTGTTTTTGTTTTTTAAATAAATTTACAAAAATCTCAAACATTTTTCATGTTCACAATATGGGGTGTTGTGTGTTGAATTTTGAGGAAAAAAATGACTTTAATCCATTTGGAATAAGGCTGTAACATAACAAAATGTGGAAAAAGTGAATACTTTCCGGATGCACTGTAAATGTGGAAGCATATTCTGACGAGGCAATTTCAATCATTTCAATTCTTTTTCTTTTTCTCTTGTGTGTATGTTGGACGTATATTACCTGTTGGGGTGGAACAAGCAATAATGCAGAAAATAAAATACTAAAAACAGTAGCTTATTTTGTCTAAATTAGTTTCTCTTGGAATCTTCATAAAGTCAGAATACCCGCCTGTTTTCTCACAAAAGTCATGACGATGAAAAGTGAATGAAAATTATGATTTCTACACTGTGTAATACCTAATATTTAGTTGGGTTGATGTCGAACGGTTCAGATAAAGAAATAGATTTAATTTGTTTATTTGCCTTTCGTCCACTAGATGGCGCAAACATCCTGTATGTTTTCTGCTAAAAGTTTCAATGCAGATAAATGTTTAAATTCTTTTATCTGTTCTTTATTTAAATTTGATTAAATATGCTGTTTGTTCTCTACATTTTCACTGAAAGCAAACTTTGATAGGTTTGCACAATTGATGCATTTTACACATTAATATATAAAATTTAAACAATTTTAACAGAGAAATAACATATTTACACTTAATTCGGCAATATGTTAAAATATGTTCACGTTTAAACGGTTAAATATAAAACACTAATTATACTGTTTACTATATGATGACTTGTTCTGTCTTACACGTACACACACACACACGCACGCGCTGTGACGTCATGAGGGGGGTTTCGGGTCTGGTCTGTTCATTTGCAGGACTGAAGCGGCTTTAGACGGTTTGTTACAGTCTACTTGTCCCTCCTTTATTGTTGTAGTTGTTGTTGCTGTTACTGTTTTTCTGGCGAACCCGGATCCGAACAGCTTGATCTGTTTGATCTGACCCTGTTTGGTCCTCATGGAACCTGAACTTGTGGACCCAGAGGTCAGATGATCCTGTCGGAGCAAAGGCGATCGGACGATGTGAGAGGTGGTTCTCAGCAGGACTGATCCTCCTCCGTGGGTCCGGGTCTCCTCCAGCTCCATGCCCCCCTCCTCTCCGTGCCAGATGCCTTTGCGGGGCGACGGTGGCTACAAGCCGCCCGCGGTGTCCCCTGCCCCGCCGGTCCCGCCACGGCGGGTCGGAAGCCGGGACCTGGGCTCCGGCAAAACGCGGCGGAACGGGTCAGGATCAGCTGAGAGGAGGGTGAAGTGTGTTCTGGTCGGGGACGGAGCTGTAGGTAAAACCAGTCTGGTGGTGAGTTACACGACTAACGGATACCCGAGCTGCTACATTCCCACCGCCTTCGACAACTTCTCAGGTTTGTTGTTGTTGTTGTTATTATTATTACTATTACTAATAGTGCTAGTAGTATTATTATCTGGCTTATATCTTCCTGTATGTCCTACTTTTCTCTTCGTTTTGGTGTGTTTATGTGGTTATATATTTTTATGTGTTTTTATGTTTGTGTTTTTTCTATCTGTTTTATCTGTATTTTTGTGTGCTTATTTTTTGTGTTTATCCGTGTTTGTATTTTGTGTTTTTTTATTATTAATGTGTTCATGTGTTTATGTCTGTGTGTTTGTTTGCGTGTTTATGTTTTGCATTTGTTTATGTTTACATGTGTTTATATGTTCATATATTTGAGTTTGTGTGTTCATCTGTTTGTGTTTATACGCTCGTGTTTGTATTCATGTTTTTGTGTTTATGTATTTGTGTCTTCATGTGTTTAGGTGTTCATCTGTTTTTGTGTTAATATATTCATGAGTTTTATGAGTATTATGTATTGTGTACATGTTTTGTGTGTTTATCTTTGTGTATTTGTGTTCTGTATTTATGTGTTTACATGTTTGAATTTCGTGTCTGCTTGTGTTTATGTTTTTGTGTTTGTGTGTTTACATTTTTTATGTTTGTGTGGTTATGTATGTTTATGTAGTCATGTTTGTGTTCTTAGTCCAAACAAAGAGAGAAGTATTAATCCAGTCAGAGCAACAGCTGGTTTATAGAGATGATTGAGACAGATGTTTATGTTGTAGAGATTATTTATTGTTTTAAGGGAATTCCTCTTAACACTCTTGTGTGTGTGTGTGTGTGTGCGTGTGTGCGTGTGTGTGCGTGTAGCGGTGGTATCAGTAGATGGGCAGCCAGTCAAACTACAACTCTGTGACACAGCTGGACAGGTCAGTGATATCTCTTACACACACACACACACACACACACACACACACAAACAAACAGCATTTCCTTTTATGGTTTTAATGGCTTCAGGAACCTCTGTCAAACAGGAAGTTCTTTTTTAACTGTCTGGTCCCAAAACTTTGGATGCTGCAGCAGCTACTGTTTAACCTACAAACAACAACAATCATCAATGATCTGCTACTCTGTGACTTTATCATAATCTCCACACAACTACTGGACATTTTCAACTCAAAACAGAGAGAGACAGAGTATTTGGGCTCTCGGACTGTTGAGGTCTTCTGCTGTGATGCTGAGTGTGTCATAGAGCTGCTGCTGTGGGCTCATTCTCTCTCAGCTTTTGCTTTAATCTGGGGGAAGAGGTCCTGGAAATACTCCAGGTTCTCCTCAGTTCTTCGGATCAGCATCATGCCTTTGGTTTTGTGGTAGGAGATGGCGAGCAGAGGGTTGTCAGGGTCCCTGCTGTCTTCCCCACACACAGTGAAGCGGCCACCATGGCTGATACCATGGCTGTGGTTGATGGTGTATGTAGGTGTCATAGATCACCTTATTTTAGGTGCTGATGGCACCTGTGTGGAAGAGGAATCTGTTCTTCACCTTTCTGCTGTCACAAGTGATGTAGTCAGCAAACAGCTGTTAATGCCAGGCTAGTAGATCAGTTGATCCATTGTAGCTTCTTGTTAGTTGTCAGTTACTAATGAAATCTCCTTTTTTGTTGGTCTAATATAGAGGTGGATTGTAAAAAAGTATTTTTACTTTGTTATTGTGCTTAAGTGGTTCTTTTGTTTTTGTACTTTACTTAAGTAAAAATAATAATGCATACTTTTATTTAACTACATCTTGTGGAATTATCTATGCTTTCTACTCCATACATTTTGGAAATGGATATTGTTACCTCTTATATTATATTAACATATTTTCATCAAAATTTTGCATGAAAAATTGCCTACTGATTGCGATGGCCTTGTTTGCAGCTTCCAAACATGTTGTATGAATATTCAGCGTAACATTCAACAATGGATGCAGAGGCAGAGACAAAGAGAGAGCGTATGAAAGTGAATAGAGGAGTGCAAACTCCTTTAGGGGTTCTACGAAGGGCTGCCTCAGGTCTTGGAAGAAGCCAATTCACAGCTTGAGGCCCTCCTACAGCTGCAGGAGCTGCAGATCACCCTGCAGGACATGCAGGTGTGGTGGGTTCCTGGCATCGATGGTCTCACCACTGAATTTTACAGGTTATATTGGAACATCATCTCACAGGATGTTCAAGATGTTTTTAACGAGTGTCTGGCCTCTGGTTCCACTGCTGCCAAAGAACGGGAACCTGCAGGACATCCTGAAATGCGTCCCATGTCATTGGTCTGTGTGGATTACAAGATTCTGTCCAAAGTCTTGGCCTCCAGGCTGGGGAAGGCTAAGGAGCAAGTCATCCACCATAGACCTGGAGGAGACACTGTAGTTCTGGTCCTGGTGGATGACTTGCTCCATAGCCTTCCCCACCTGATTTGGGATGTTTTAGACATGCTTAGTTCTTTGGGTTTAGGTACTGATCTGTCTCTATAGACCAGCAAAAGGCTTTTGCTTGTGTTGAACACAGCTTCCTCTGGACAGTGATGGGGAGGTTTGGTTTCAGTGCTGATTTCATAGCTAAGATTAAGGTGCTGTACAATGAGGTTGAGAGTGTGTTAAAGCTCAACGGCAGTCTGTGTGCTCCTTTTAGAGTGTGTAGAGGTGTCAGGCAGGGCTGTGCTCTGGTCGGGGATGCTCTATGCATTCTCCCTGGAACCACTCCTCAATAAAATATGCTCCATGTTACAAGGTTTGATTTTACCCAGTTTTAATGAGAACATGATTTTATTGGCATATACAGATGATCCTATTGTTTTTATTAAGGACCCAGAGACATAGACCTTTTTACTGACATTGTGAGGGATTTATTGTAGCATTGGCAGTGGGGATTTATTGGAAAAAAAATGAAGCAGTGGTCTCCCAGCTCTTCCCTAAGACCTAACATGGAAAAGAGGAGGCATAAAATACATGGGAGGGTTTTTGGGGGATGAGAACAAGAGAAAGAGTCATAGAAAATGTAGAAGGAAGAAGAAGTATTGGTTTTAAATAACCTTGTGGAATCCCAAGTGTGGCACAAGCTAAATTGTGGAGACCCCACCTCTGGCTGCACTGGGTGCCAAACGAGAGCCATGTACATAGACAGAGAGGAGGGGGATAGGGCCTCGTCCACCTGGCCAGCCAGACCGCCACCTTATTAATCCAGTGCGTACAAAAATATCTTGCAGGTCTGGTGGATCTGGTGTGGAGGGATGTGTCCAGATATATCCTGAGACAGGCTAATTACTTGGGGCTGGATGGCGTTCTGTTCTTTTTGGTGCTGTTTGCAAGAGATGAATTTCTCCCCGTCTATCTGTCTCTCTTTCACTCTCTTTGTCTGTTTCTCTTTTTGTCTCACTCTCTCGCTCTCTGTCCTTCTGTCTCTCTGCAGGATGAGTTTGACCAGCTACGTCCTCTGTGTTATACCAGTGCAGACGTCTTCCTGCTGTGTTTCAGTGTCGTCAGTCCTCCGTCCTTCCAGAATGTTCCTGATAAGTGGATCCCAGAGATCCGGAAACACGCCCCTTTCGCTCCGCTCGTCCTGGTGGGGACACAGTGTGACCTACGAGAGGACGTCAAGGTGCAGTGTGCACCCTCTCTGTACAGTAACAGTCACACAGTTTAGGAATTCCAATAGGTTAATATACAACCATGAACCATGAAATTTTTCACCAATGTGTTTGAAAAGTTGTTGAAAAATCTGGTGTTTTGGTTGTTTCTCTCTTTCCTTCTATGTCTAGTGTCCCTTTTATTTCAAAGTCAGTTTCTTTCTGTGTTTCTTGTCTCTTTCTTCTTCCTGATATCTGATGTGTTTAATCTATGTCTCATTTTGTCTCTATCAATGATTAGTTTTCTGTGTATTTAAGATGTTTTTGTTAGAAAGCTGTCAGAATATTTGTGTGATAGAGCTCCATGCATATTTTTAACAATCACGTGAATATTATGGAGATCAATGCATAAAATTAATATTTGTAAATTCTCGAATGAGTCCAGTTGTACATATAATATATTGTGTGCGCAATATATCCATCAGAATGTGAATGGAAGAAATTATGACACCAAGAATTAGAATCACTAATTGAAGTTTTACGATTACGCTTTCCTCAGTATTAATACAACTTCACAAGCATGACTACTGTCAAAAATACACCATCACTTCACACGTATTGTTGATTGATAGAAAGAAACATTGATCAATATGAAGACTGCACAAAGGCTGAAGTTTAACAAATGACCCTGGAGCATCAATGTATTATAAGAACTGGATATGGCGCTGACTCTCCCGGTGACAACCCTCACATTGTACAAGGAAACACTCCCAAAAAAGCCCTTTAATGGGGGGAGGGGAAGGAAGAAATCTCAGAAAGAGAAACACAGGAGGATCCCTCTTCCAGGACGGACAGGTGTGCAATAGATAGGATTGAAACAATACATTTGAACAGGAAAAGTTGAGCATGACATTAAATAGAATAACAACTATAAGCTTCTTTAAAAAGGAAAGTTTTTAACCTGTTCTTAAATGTAAGAAAGATGTCTGCCCCCTGGATAGAAGCAGGAAGACTGTTCCACAGAAGAGGAGCCTGGTAGTTGAAGGCGCTGCCGCCCATTTTGATTCTAGAAATTCTGGGAATCTCTTATTGCATTTTGGGAGCACAGTGTTCTTGGTGGATCATACAGAACTATGAGATCCTTAAGATACGATTAAGAGCTTTCTAGGGGTGGAATATGATTTTGATTCTATTCTTGATTTCACATGAAGCCAGTGCAGAGAGTTTAATACTAGTGAGGTATGATCCCTTCTTCTAGAGCATGTTAATATACACATTGCTACATTCTGGATCAGCTGGCAAGTCTTTAGAGATATTTTGGAGCATTGAGCATGATCATTTATAAATTATTGATCATATATTGCAGCTAGCATTGTCGCTAATGGGCATATTTGTTTCCCATGCTTTGCGAGAACCTTTTGACCAATCAGAGGCTGATCCAGACAGAAATATCTCTTCTTCTCTTCATTTTTTCACTGACCCAGATTACGCGTGGCATTTGTATTACATCTTTGTCACTTGTTATCACTCCTTACCCTGTTACCAGGCAGATGCAAATATTTCTGACAATGTTGCGTGTGTGAAAACAAAAACTTTGTAATCTGAAAAGAAAAATCTTATGTGCCATTGTCGTGTGGACAAAACCTAAGAACAAGGCTTTCAAAGGATGTGTGGTACATAGAAGGAGGTGTCATTGAGGAGTTTCGAGAGTTTATGAATATTTATTTTATGCATGGATCTTCATAATAAGCACACAAGTATTTTGACAGCTGTCTTGCTCGATAGTTTTGTATTTCTGTATCTCTGCTGTTTCATGAATGTTCCTTTTGCTATTTCTTTATTTAATAATTAAGAGATTCTCCACCTCATCATACAACTGGATCCTCTATAGCAGAAAGGTGACAGAACATGATGAAAGCAGGTTTATAGCAGCATGTTTTCTGTCTCGTGTCTTTAGGTCCTCATTGACCTGGCGAGGTACCGCGATCGGCCCGTCGAGCCGGCGGAGGCCCAGGACTGTGCGGTGGAGATTGGGGCTGTGGCCTACATGGAGTGTTCCTCTCTGACTCAGAAGAACCTGAAGGAGGTGTTTGACACAGCTATACTGGCCAGTCTGCAGAACTACAACTTCCACAAGCACCTGAGGGGGAAACAAAAATGTTGTAAAAGGCAAAGGCAGACACCCGATAAGATGAAGACTTTGTCCAAGTCCTGGTGGAAGAGATACTGCTGTGTGGCTTGAAAAAGACCCATACCCAGACCCTGACCTGCTGGTTCCACCCTCGTCTGGAGTCAGAGTGGTCCTGATTTTTCTCTGACTTGCTCTGTTAAGGACGTTGACTGGAGTTTTCATGGGAGCTAAAGTCACTGACATGGATCTAAAATTTTGGTTTGTGAAGTGGTGTCAGTCTGACCACGAATAAGTTCTGCCCACAACTGCTCCACTTTTATAGAATAAACTTTTTCTAACCCACTGAGTCCCTGTCTCACCTGGAATTAAGATGGTTTAACTCAGACCTGTTTTAGAATCTGATGGATTAAACAAGGTTTTAATGAGACCCTGAGATTATAGGTGGACTGGACTCATGTTCTGCAGGTGGACTTGAAATGTCTCTGCAGGTGAACTGGATTTGTGTTTGGTTTTGAATTTATGGAGCCTGAAATGACCTGGACTGTTCAGATCACATCCATTACCACCTGTGACCTAATGGAAACTAAGTCTAAATCCACTGCTGTTTCTAATCTGTTTCTAATAGATTTTAAAGACTTACTGACTGAATTATTTTTTTTTTGTGAATGAGGAATTTTATTTAAAAAAAAGGAAAAACAAGGATCTTACCTTAATTGGTCAGGTGACACATTTGCACATCAGCAAAACCTTTATAATCAAACACAACCCGATAATTGTGTTTGATTTATAACACACTTCAACAGGTCCAGGTGAGGAGAAGGCTTTTCAGAATCAGATCAACAAACAATAATGTTTCTAACTTTTGTTTGTGGCAGAAAAAATATTCAGAATAAACTAAAAAACAACAATACTCATCTTTTTTTCTCTACTCTCTGCTTTTCAGTTTGATTGTATATATAAATATTGATGATATTGATATATATATATTATATAATTATTTAGGTGTAACCATTGGTAGAATAGATACACCAGAGAGCAGTTGCTTTATACACCTGTGTATAAATGGGGTGGGGCAACTGGGGACAGAAAGGTGTATAAAGGGGGTGGGGCAGCTGGGGACTGCCAGGGATATAAACGGGGCGAGGCAACTGGGGACTGCCAGGGATATAAACGGGGCGAGGCAACTGGGGAAAAACAGGTGTATAAAGAGGGTGTGCAACTGGGGACAGAGAGGTGTATAAAGGGGGTGGGGTAGCTGGGGACAGACAGGTATATAAAGGGGGGTGGGGCAGCTAGGGAAAGACAGGTGTATAAAGACGGTTGGGCAGCTGGTGACAGACAGGTATATAAAGGGGGTGGGGTAGCTGAGGACAGACAGGTATATAAAGGGGGTGGGGTAGCTGAGGATAGACAAGTATATAAAGAGAGTGGGGCAGCTGGGGACAGACAGGTGTATAAAGGGGGCGGGGCAGCTGGGGACAGGCAGGTGTACAAAGGGGGCGAGGTAGCTGGTGACAGTCGGGTATGGAGACAATGAATCAACAGTTTTCACCCTCTGCTAGATTTTTTCTGCTAAATTCGCTGCTGTTATAGTTACTGATTTTATTCATTTCTTTGCCAAGTTCCAAATTTCCTACATGTACCATGAGCTACTCTCGAGTTTAATAAATTGTGTTATTTTTTTTTACATTTTAGATTCCATCTTTATTTCAATCACAGACGCGTCAAACAAAGTCACTCACTGCCTGACAGGAAGCAACAATGCTGTAGTTTGAATCATGTGCATATCTAATGAAAAATGTCCTAATAGATATTTGCTACTTAAAATCTTGTTAGGGATGTCAAAATTCCAAATAACAAAACAGGAAAATGTATAATATGGGACATTTAAATAGTACAAAAATAAGCAGTTAACTACCCGACCCAAAAAAGAGATATTCATTTTCAGGAATCAAGTAACAGTTAACAACTCCATCAAGGTGTTCTAAAACTTTTTACTGGTGATATATATATATATATATATATATATATATATATATATATATATATATATATATATATATATATATATATAGATATATATATATATATATTAGTGCTGTCAGTTGATTAAAAAAATTAATCAAATTAATTACAGGATTTTTTAATTAATTAATCGAATTAATTGCATTTTAATGTCATATCTGCTAAAGGTCTCCTGATAAAGAATTTGAATTCTGAAATTCTGAATTCTGAAAAAAATTGTAGTCATGACTAATCAATTGAATACAGTAAGAAGATCTGAAATCCAATGTTGAACTGTGCTCCATAAATTAAATCCAAAAGTAAAGGTCAAGCACATTAAACCAGTTAGGCCAGGTGCATTATTCAAAAATGTAAAACAAATATTGTAATACAGTTAAATAAATAAAATAAAGCTGTCTTCAAAAATGTATAACAAATACAGCGATTCAGTTAAATAAATAAAATTCTGAAAGCTCAATGTAGCAATTCAAAAATGAATAATAGAAGTCGTATATTTTGCGCTGCATTGTGCCAATATAATTTTGCTCGGTGAGAGCAAACACGTGTGGTTTGAACCAATCAGAATTTGCGATGCTGATAACGTGACCACGTGTCCATCGACCAACCAGAAACGCATTTGTTCAGCTCGGCTCGCCTCGCGTTGCCTAGCAACCAGAGACGCGCTCAGACTTTTCGCTCCGTGCCAAACGGCACAGACACCGAAACTGCGTAGATTACACTGAAACAAGCACACTGGAATTGTTCAGCACTCGGATAATGTAACTAATCTGACTTTAGTACATCGTTTTCTTTATTTCCTTTTTAACGGAACGCCGTTCCGGTCGTGAATCTTTTAACGGAATGTAGTTCCGGCTACTTATTCAGCTATTTATCATAAATAAATAAATTACATGTCCGTACATTCCCATACCGCTTCCTGGTCTCTGGTCAATGCATTTCCCTATAGACGCTGAGCGTCTCTGAGAGTGAATGGGGCTTTTTTTCATCGCCTCGAAACTCGGCGCCCATTGGATAAATGCTGAAAATTTGAGCCCGCCCGGACACTCTGGCGTCTCTGGGAGTCAATGGAGTGTGGGCCTGGACGCTGAGCGTCCGCATGGTGATTGGATGAAAATCATAATGTAGTGGTGCTGCATGGTGATTGGAGAAAAATCAGAATGTAGTTTGACTGACAGGTTTCAAAACTATATAACGCAGACACTCCCCCAGGTTCCAAAGTCATTTCAGGGAGATGTTTATCGATCGCGTCTCTCTCTCTCTCTCTTTCTCTCTCTCTCTCTCTCTCTCTCTCTCTCTGCGCAATCGAAGCGATCCACGTATAATGCATGAGTTAGTGTTTTGCCTGCACGCTCTCACTCGCATTGCATATTTACAAAAATCAAAGAAACACTCGCATAGTATAAAATCCGGGATATTTTACCCGACTCGCGGGCATCACGGAGCCACTCTCAAGAACTTCCGGGAGACTTGGGACGTCTAAATGACGTCACCTCAGCTGCATGATTTCAGTCCCATTGCGGATTTTCCATGTGAAGTCAAATGACAAACAGAGACTATTTGTTGGCCTTTTCAGGGTAAAATAATTCACTCTTACACTGTATAAATAAATCACACTCACGTATTTCATTGTTCTATTATTATTAACGTTTCCTTGTTGATGTTGTTCTAGTTTTAATTACCTTTTGTTCGATAGTGCAATCATACTCGGCTAGGTCCGAGTGACCAGCTAGCAGACATGATGGCAAACAATGCTAACATTCGACCAAGTCTTTCAGAAGTTCCGGTAAACCTCTCGATAAATGACAAAGATCTCCCTGAAATGACTTTTTGGAACTTGGGATGTCTGTAAATAACACGTTTATGATGTACAGCAAATCTTCCCATATATATATATATATATATATATATATATATATATATATATATATATATATATATATATATATATATATATATATATATATACAGGGATATTGTGTGGGTCTCAGGCCGGTGTGAAGTTTTGAGCAGTTTCTGCAGCTGTTTGGTAGTTTTGTGTTACAGATGTTCCAGCTGTTCATGAATGGCCTCACTGTGTCCATCTTTAGGAAAAGCATTGTTTGTTCCTGAGAAAAGACATAATAAGCTACTTGTCCTGCTGTTTGTGAATCTGCTGATGCTGGAAGGAAATAGGCAAAAGGTCACAAGGATCTGTGGTGGATGTTTACTTTCATTATTTAAAATTAATTATATTTACACCTGTGTCTGTTTCTACCGCTGTAATTTCTTCAAAAGCACATTGACTCTCTCTCCCTGTGTGTGTGTGTGTACAGTATGTGTGATTACATATGTGTTTGCATATGGGTTTGTACAAAAAGACATTTTATTTTGGATCTTCAGCCTTTGGAAACACTGATTAATATTTTACACCATTTTATGAACCAAACTAATTAATTGATTAATCATTTCAATAATTAATAGATTCATCAACTATTAAAATATATGTCAGTTGCAGCTCTACTCAGGTGACATTTATGCAGTTTAAACTCCTCTCACTGCTTATACATGAGTAAATTACTGAAAATACCACACCCACACACCTCTAATCTACATATTCAGACATACATATGAATAACATTTTTTTAGTTGTGTCAATGGAATAGAAAATAAGGTTTGTCCTCCAGTATCTATACAGCAACAGAATCCAGACTCCAGCTCATCTGACTTTTCCAAACCTGGCAGCATGAAAACAAGTTAAGTAAGGACTTTGAGTTTGGAGATAATAGTGTTTCTGTGTTTGTGGGGTTATAGCTGTATCAGATGTGATCATGTGATTTACTGGAAGAGATAAAAGCTCAGTGATGACGTCTTCATACTGAGAAGCTTCTGTGTTCAGCAGCAGCTCAGATCAAACTAACATCATAAATCTCATTGTGAACTCAGCTGTGATATGAAGCTTTTTCCCCTGTATTATACAATTGTGTTAAAACCACATTTTGTCTGCTGTTTAAATTTTTTTTAAACTAAAAATTCATCATGTACAAATACCATCACATAGAAAACATGAAAATGAAAATCTCTCAACATACAAGAAAAATTACTGAATTTATATAAAATAATAAGAAAATAGTTTTCAAATCAAAGAGGAGCTGCAACATGGTGAGGGAAACAACAAACGGACCATTAACAGAAAGAAAAAAGAAGTGAAGTCAGTGAATAAACAAAAGCTTCTTGCTTCGGGAGTTAAAACTGGAGGAGAAGGACACAGCCACATTAAAGATTACAGAGCCACAGCTAAAGTAAGAGATAAAAAGCACCACATCAGATGAACTGATACCAACCTTCTGCCCATCCTCACCCCCAATTTAGTCAAAAGGCATCAAAGTATAGAAATCTAGATAAATATATACACTCTGCTTTTTGTTTATTGTTGCTATATTACGTTTTGATTAAAAAACGATTTAGCCTTTTTCTTATTTTTGCGCTTATTAGTTGTAAAATTATGTGCCAGTGTGTTATTAGTTAACTTTTCTTGGTAAAACTTGTAACCGGTGAAATGAGGGGCAGTCATGAGATGTTAGAACAGTTCATATGATCCAGAGCTGAGCTGCATATAGATGACTGATGATCACTGTTATTTCAGTCTAGTCACAAGATGATTCAGCTGCTCCACAAGACACAAGAAAGATTCAAGATGTCTTCAATCACAAGATCTTTAGAGAGTGTGCAAAACGTCCAATTTTCAACATAGAGATGTATTTCAGTAAGGTTTGGTCTTGTTTCAGTCCCCCCCCCCCCCCCCTCTCTCTCTCTCTCTCTCCCTCTCTCTCTCTTTCACACACACACACACACACACACACACACATACAGTGGGGAAAACAAGTATTTGAACACCCTGCTATTTTGCTATTTCTCCCACTTAGAAATCATGGAGGGGTCTGAAATTTTCATCGTAGGTGCATGTCCACTGTGAGAGAGATAAACTAAAAAGAAAAATCCAGAAATCACAATGCATGATTTTTTAACAATTTATTTGTGTGATATAGCGGCAAATAAGTATTTGAACACCTGTGTGTCATCTAGAATTCTGACCCTGAAGGACCTGTTAGTCCACCCATTAGAAGTCCACCTGCACTCCATGTATCGTCCTTAATCAGATGCACCTGTTTGAAGTCGTTAGCTGCATAAAGACACCTGTCCACCCCATACAATCAGCAAGACTTTAACTTGTAACATGGCGAAGACCAAAGAGCTGTCCAACGACACAAGAGAGAAAATTGTACACCTCCACAAGGCTGGAAAGGGCTACGGAGCAATTGCCAAGCAGCTTGGTGAAAAAAGGTCCACTGTTGGAGCAATCATTAGAAAATGGAAGAAGCTAAACATGACGGTCAATCTCAATCGGAGTGGAGCCCCATGCAAGATATCACCTCGTGGGGTCTCAATGATTCTAAGAAAGGTGAGGAATCAGCCCGGAACTACACGACAGGAGTTGGTCAATGACCTGAAAAGAACTGGGACCAACGTTTCCAAGGTTACTGTAGGTAATACACTAAGACGTCATTTGAAATCATGCATGGCACGAAAGGTTCCCCTGCTTAAATCAGCACATGTCAAGGCCCGTCTTAAGTTTGCATATGACCATTTGGATGATACAGAGGAGTCATGGGAGAAAGTTTTGTGGTCAGATGAGACCAAAATAGAACTTTTTGGTCATAATTCCACTAAGCGTGTTTGGAGGAAGAAGAATGAAGAGTACAATCCGAAGAACACCATCCCTACTGTGAAGCATGGGGGTGGTAGCATCATGCTTTGGGGGTGTTTTTCTGCACATGGGACAGGACGAGTGCACTGCATTAAAGAGAGGATGACTGGGGCCGTGTATTGTGAGATTTTGGGGAACAACCTCCTTCCCTCAGTCAGAGCATTGAAGATGGGTCGTGGCTGGGTCTTCCAACACGACAACGACCCAAAGCACACAGCCAGGAAAACCAAGGACTGGCTCCGTAAGAAGCATATCAAGGTTCTAGCATGGCCCAGCCAGTCTCCAGACCTGAACCCAATCTAAAAATCTTTGGAGGGAGCTCAAACTCCGTGTTTCTCAGCGACAGCCCAGAAACCTGACTGATCTAGAGAAGATCTGTGTGGAGGAGTGGGCCAGGATCCCTCCTGCAGTATGTGCAAACCTGGTGAAAAAATACAGGAAACGTTTGACCTCTGTAATAGCAAACAAAGGGTACTGTACCAAATATTAACATTCATTTTCTCAGGTGTTCAAATACTTATTTGCCGCTATATCACACAAATAAATTGTTAAAAAATCATGCATTGTGATTTATGGATTTTTCTTTTTAGTTTATCTCTCTCACAGTGGACATGCACCTACGATGAAAATTTCAGACCCCTCCATGATTTCTAAGTGGGAGAAATAGCAAAATAGCAGGGTGTTCAAATACTTGTTTTCCCCACTGTATGCACACACATCATTCGAGTATAGCAGGAATACTGGATAATGGATAGTTCTATGCAGCTGCAGCGTAAAATATTTGTTTTTATTTCCCCAGTAACCTGTGACTCCACCTGCTCCATGACTGACTAAATAAATTAGATGAACAGGACCATGTGTCAAAATTATTAGAGATTTGAGAGCAAAAAAATTAAAGAGGAAACGATCTGCAAAATACAGTAAAACATTTCTCGTTACAGTCATGACACTTTTACTCTCAAATATTGTTTGACCGCAAACACATTCTGCTCCTATAGCACAATCTACTGCTCTGTTGTCAGTTATTCTTGATGTATTTTGGTCCAAAATATAAATTAATATAGTTTTCTCACACTTTGCTCTACACCTTTTTACACAGTAGTTGGAGCAGCCGTTTTCTTTTTCTGTACATTCCTGTCTGTATCATTATTTTAATTATTAAAACAAAATGATGCTGCCTCTGCTCTCTACAAACATTTGTTTGCAATTCATACTTGTACTACATACTACATATTCGAATGATGGTTGATGTAAAGAAAGACAGGCAGTTTCTTATCAACACAGTTTCTAAACTCTGTAAAAAAAAACAAAAAACAAAACATGACGTCTAAAAATAGCAGCAAAACTTTTGGCTCCAATTTAGCTGTTTCTCATTTGATTTGATTTACTAACTGAAGATCATGAGGTAGAGAATCTTCAAAAAGCACCAACAGTAATTTACAAATATATTTAGGCTGATCTGATTGTAAGAAAATGTATTTCAACATAGATAGATTTGTAATAATTCATGGAGCAAAAATATAAATGCAACACTTTGTTGTGTTTTGTGTTTGCTCTTATTTTTCAAACACTTTAAATAAAAGATTGAATATTTCTTGAAACACAAAGAATGGTTAAAGTTTACAAATTTGTTGAAATCCATGTTACTTAGAAATTCTGCTCTGTCACACATTGCTGCAACTGTGGCATAAAACCACACTTTTTAGAAAGTTTTATTGTGACCAGCACAACATGTTCTGTTGTTCTTGTTTATTTAGGTTAAGGTTTCTATTAAATAAAAGCGGTCTCTCTCTCTCTCCCTCTCTCTCTCTCAGATTCTCTGTCAGGTTCACAGTAGTCTTTCAGTAAAGATGAATGCATATGTGGAATAGAACATGTTTAAATCAGAAAATAGAAAAAAACTGAACAAAGCAGAGTTATCTTTCATGTTTGAAGGAAACGGGCAAATAAGCAGAATAAATGCAAAGTGTAGTCAGAGCCAGAAAAAGGTAAAGAGACTGAAGAAACCTTGATGATGATGTAAGAGAAGCAGAATGTTCAGTAATCACACAGCTGCTCGTTTCCATTTCTCTCTTATCTCCGACTGACCGCACCCTGAGTGTGTGTGTATGCATGTGGGTGTGTGTGATCAGCTGTATCCAGGTTTTTTGGATCCTATGTTTTAATATATTTATCCTTTATGACAACAACTACAAACATTAGTAACTGAGACAGATTAAATGAATGTGACTGAAACTCAGCTCATAGTAAAACACTTCAGCGCAGGTCACAGCAGTTCAGACCTAAACTGCACTACTGTGACCACTGGAATGCTTGTGCGTGTGTGTGTGTGTCTCACCCAACTTGGAAAACACTACAAGCAGTTCTATGTGTCACAGTGTACTACCCCTCTGGTCTGTATTATGAATTTTAATCTGAATTTTCAAGTTTAGTATAAATAATATAAAATAATCACTGCAGGTGATTTTAATATTTACATTGATATTGACGGTGATATATGTTCTCTGCATTTCTCTCTTAACTGGAGTCAATCGGCTTCTCTAAGAGAGTAGATGTGTCACCCATTGCTTTAAACACAGCCTTGACCTTTTTTTCTGGCGTAATGGCATCAAACTTGAACACTTATTTGTCTTTTCACATAAACCCTCCTACCAGTTTTTAACTTCTGAATTTCTCTTATTAAACTACTTACCACTTGACAAGAATATATTTACTAGATGTCTGATACTGCTATATCTAAATTGAAGGAAGTAATACCATCAGTATTTAATTCACTGCCCTGCCTCACCACACCTGCAGATTTCTATGCATGCTGATTGTCTATTAGAAAAAGATCATCTTGTTGAGAGCTGCAAATTCAATGCAAACAACTCTTGACACCATCTCTAAAAAGAGGTTAGTTAAACAAAGCAACTCTCATAATTAAAGGTAATTTTAGACTTCATTAGATTAGATAGGATTTTATTGATCCCTGAGGGAGGTTCCCTGAGGGAAATTGAAGCTCCAACATCCCACCAAACATCAGACGTTGCAGGCCCTGCATACGGCAAAAACTAGGTATTATTCATCGTTAATAGAAGAAAATAAGAATAACCCCAGATTCCTGTTCAGCACTGTAGCCAGGCTGACCAACAGTCACAGCTCAGTAGATCCATCTATTCCAGTTAGTCTCAGCTGTGATGACTTCTTAAATTTCTTTAATAATAAAATCGTAACTATTAGAAATAAAATAGATCAAATCCTTCCTAACATCAGTGCTGAGGAAGCTCAGGCTGTAAGCTTAGAAGCCCCTTTAAACCCAGTAATATTACTGGATAAATTCACCCCTGCAAACCCAGCCCAGTTAACTAAAATCATTATGTCATCTAAGTCAACTACGTGTATTCTAGACCCAATTCCAACTAAACTACTTAAAGAGACGCTGCCCTTAATTATTGATAATATCTTAGATATAATTAACATGTCCCTAATAACTGGATACGTGCCGCAGGCTTTTAGACATGCAGTTATTAAACCGCTCTTAAAGAAAAATCACTCTTAAGCCAGATATTTTAGTAAACTACAGGCCAATTTCAAATCTACCCTTCCTTTCAAAAGTTCTTGAAAGAGTGGTAGTTAAACCGCTGTGTCAGCACTTACAGGACAATAGTTTATTTGAAGATTTTCAGTCTGGTTTTTGGGCCCATCACAGCACTGAAACAGCACTAGTCAAGGTCACAAATGACTTGTTGTTGGCTGCTGCTGATGGACTGGGCTCGGTTCTGGTCCTGCTGGATCTAAGTGCTGCGTTTGACACAATAGACCATAGCATCTTACTGCAGAGATTGGAACGGGACATAGGCATTAGAGGATCCGCTCTCTCCTGGTTTAAATCCTATTTATGGAATAGCTTCCAGTTTGTTAGCGTTAACCAGCAATCATCATCATACTCAAGAGTCACCTATGGTGTCCCACAAGGGTCAGTCCTTGGGCCCATTTTGTTTACTCTATATATGCTACCCTTGGGTAATATTATCCGAAAACATGGCATAAATTTCCACTGCTACGCAGATGACACGCAGCTATACTCAATTAAACCCGATCAGATCAGGCTAGTACATAAACTAAGTACCTGTGTTAGAGACATAAAGACCTGGATGTCTGTTAACTATTTGTTACTTAACCCTGATAAAACAGAAGTTATTATATTAGGCCCTAAAAGTGTTAGAGAGTCCCTATCTGAGCAATTAGTAACTCTAGATAATGTGAAGATAGCCTCTAGCACCACAGTTAAAAACCTAGGAGTTTTATTTGAGCCAGACTTATCATTTAAAGCTCATATTAATCAAACCTGTTGAACAGCCTTCTTTCACCTGCGTAACATAGCCAAAATTAGAAATATCATGTCTAAAAATGACTAAAACTAATCCATGCGTTTGTTACATCTAGATTAGATTACTGTAACTCCCTATTAGTAGCGTGTCCTAAAAGTTCCCTAAAAGGTTTTCAGCTGGTTCAAAACGCAGCGGCTCGTTTATTAACAGGAACTAATAGAAGAGAGCACATCAGCCCCATACTCCAAGCGCTTCATTGGCTTCCTGTTGAGTTCAGAATTAAATTTACCTCCTCACTTATAAAACCATTAATGGTATGGGCCCCTCTAATCTTAAAGATGCCCTTATCCCGTACCATCCAAATAGAACACTGCGGTCTCAGAATGCAGGTCTACTGGTAGTTCCACGGGTCCATAAAAGCACAGTAGGAGCTAGAGCCTTTAGTTACCAAGCCCCTGTTTTATGGAACCAACTCCCAACTGATATTAAAGAGGCCGACACAGTATGTACATTTAAGGTTAGACTGAAAATATTTCTGTTTCAAAAGGCCTATGGTCAGGGTAGGCCTTTTCAAAGGTAGACTTAAACCCACAGTTCAGTCTAAGCAGCCCTAGAAGTGAGAACGCTGGGGGAAGTACAGTGCACGGAGCTCTATCATCTCTTTCTGGCACCATGTACAGTATCTAGCTTATACTTGGTCTTTACATCACTATTCACCCAGAGTCCCTCTCCCCTATCCCCCCTTAAAAGAAGGCTGAACTGAGTCCTCCGACTGCCCGGCAGTTGCTGTTGGCACGATCGGCCGGGCTGAGCAGCCCCTCATCCGTTGCCGAGCGCTGGAGGCTGCATAGCCCGGCTGAGGCGCGAACTTTGAAACCACACGGGAAATCTCCGAGCACCGTGTAGGCATGGCCACAGACATCGCAGAGTCCACACCTAGAGGTCGATGCGACGTGCAAAATTGGTTAGAATTTTTGACGTCTAAATCGGACCTTTTTTAGACGTTGATATGACGTGCAGAATTTGGACGTCACCTGAACACCAAATCTAGACGTATATTCGACGTAATTATAGTCAGGTATGCATATATGAAAAAAACAGATTTTCATCATCATCTGATTCTTCTGTGGTCGTGAATGTAATTTTTATTATTATTTTTTTTTTCTGTTAAAAATGTCATATTTTGCGATGCATTGTGCCAACATAATTTACATGGTACAGGTACTGTTTACTCTTTTTCTTTTTTGCTCGGTGAGAGCAAACGCGTGTGGTTTGAACCAATCAGAATTAGCGATGCTGATAACGTGACCACATGTCCATCGGCCAATCAGAAACGCATTTGTTCAGCTCGGCTCGCCTCGCGTTGCCTAGCAACCAGACTTCGCGCTCTGTGGCAAACTACACAGACAGACACCGAAACAGCGGAGATTACACTGAAACGAGCACACTGGGATTGTTCAACCACTCGGATAATGTAACTAATCTGACTTTAGTACATCGTTTTCTTTATTTAACATGGGATTTTGACAGCAAATTTGAAAGAAATAAAAAATAAAACAATACAGCAGAAGCCCGCAATCGGAACCACAACCGTTGAACTACCCACAATGCAACGTTGCTTCCGGTCATTGTTCTGAGAGTTGTGTCGCCTTCGCCTCAGAACTTTTAAACGGAAACTCTGAACTCTGCGACTTAAAAGGTAAGACCATAAGGTTATTTATACGTCTCAATTCATATCCCACTTGAGCTAGTTAGAACAGTTGTCCAAACTTTTGGTAGAGTTATCAAAACTTTGGCGCCATGTTGCCCCCCGGGAACTCAACGTCGGGCCTACACAGGCCTCAAACTCGTGTTCTTTCCAGTTCTGCCTGGTTCAGACCGGCCGCTTTAGCGGCTGCGAGGCGGCGCCGACGCGGAAATCACTCACGAGCCTCGACTTCATTCACACACACGTGCCTGACTATAATTACGTCGAATATACGTCTATCACTTTGTCTCAGTGACTGTCTGGCTATGTGTTTTTTTTGTATTTACTGTATTTTCCGGACTATAAGTCGCTCCGGAGTACAAGTCGCACAAGCCATAAAATGCATAATAAAGAAGGAAAAAACATATAAGTCACACTGGAGTATAAATCGCATTTTGGGGGGAAATTTATGTTGTGAAGCAGAGATAATTAGGGGGCAATTGATTGTTTATCCAGTGGGTGGTGCTGTGTGATCATTGTGGTAAGAAGGTTTACTGAAGAAGAGTGAAGTTTCCGCACATGCACGACTTGTTCTCCCCGGGACCGGAAGGAATGTATTGTTTTTATCGATAAAAAGTGAAACTCAACATCTGCGTTTGTGGTCCTTTGTTTTGAAAGGTTACCACAATTTATTTGATAAAATCTAACACCAAGAACAGACATTTAAAATTTAAATGACGAACAATTTAAAATAAAAATAGCAAATATAGATAGCACCAACAGGCTGAACGGTGCTGATGTTTCATGACACAACTGAGAACGTGCCTGGTATGTTAACGTAACATGTTAAGAGTTATTCCGATAACTATAGCATCAATAACATGCTAAGAAATTCACCAAAACCATCCGTGTCACTAAAATCGGTGTCACTTTTCATCAACTCCTCTAACTCCAGAGGTAGAAGATGCAACGCTTCCTCTTCTATGTCGCTGACGCCAGACGTCATATTTTACTACTTGCAGATTGTAATCTGCAGAATATGATTTTCTTTTCGGTGCCGTTTTTGTTAAGCCCTTCTCAGTTGTTTTTAAAATTATCAACACAAGCCTAGAGCGCCCTCTTTCGGTTTAGTGTGGAAATAACGTGAAATTATATACTGGTAATAATGTGTTAATTTCATATATAAGTCGCACCCCCGGCCAAACTATGAAAAAAACGTGATTTAATTACGGTAATTCAAAAATATATATTGAGTTTTAAATCCCCTTTTTTACGGCATTTGGTAATGAGCATTTCATTCTAAAACGTGTAAAAATGTGGCTTTGGCAAGTATTGCTTTAAATTGTGTTTTATATTTTTTGTACATTTTTCAATGAAATCCACTAATGAAAGACACTAGTGGCTGTGAAAGTACTTAACCATGTGCATGATCATAACAAGTTTGACTCCATTGCCCTGCAGTAATCCTGGCAGATGATCCTAAATTTGAGAAGAAATTAATGCAAAAGTATCCACCTGATAAAGTTTGTCATTTTAAAAGTGGGGACACAGTGCCAGCCCGCCACCAATTTCCGCTGCCAACAGAAGGTAAATTCTAAGTGCAGGTCAAGTGAACTTATTGGAACATTGTTGAAGTTGCATTGACATGAAATGAGAATGCAGAAAACTTCTCACATTTAGACTCGGAGTTGCGAGTCGTCTTTATTTTTCTAACTGACTAACAACTGGGCGTTGCGTAGCAACCGAAGTAACGGTAAGTCGCGTGAACAAAAACTCACCGGCACTCTTAAAAGCAACAGTAACAACTATGTGAGGCACAACATAAAAGATAATAAACTAACCATATAACAAATAACAGAACCTACAATGTAACAGATAACAACACATGTAAGAACATGTTATATTTTTCTGCCCTTTGTCTGTTTTTCAAAGTTCAGTTGTAGTCCAAAGACTGCTCTTCAATTATAGATGTGATGTACTTATGTACATACCATAATTTATTTTTGGTTTACCCTTTCAGTATATCAAAGGAGGGTTCTGTCACTCCTTGATATAGGAAGTGAAGTGTGGTGTCTGGGACAGGCCACTCCTACATCAACTCCATCAGCCAGGGTAGACAGAATGGACAAGATGGAGGAATTTAAAAGAGAGGAGCAGCGCCTCGCAGAACCAGAGGCTTTTAACACCCATGTAAAGTCTATAAGATTAGATTATAAGAACACCACTGCACGCATTCTGAAGTTGTCTTTAATATATCAGGAAAAAATTTAATATGGACTTCTCATTTTTTTCAGGTTCTGCACCTGTCACGGATTGGGGGGAAGGACACCAGGGACTGTGTAAATAAAATCCTGGACAGGTATGTTTCAGCAGAAAGTTTGAATAAATTTGAATCCACTTGTGTGATGTGAAATATTTGTTGGATATTTTTTCTAGTTAAAAGGCAAAACTAGATTTTTATTGACTGAACCCTGATTCTATATATTGCTGATATTACAACACCCCGTGAGCTTAGCTCGTCTTGTTTTTTTGCCATGTCTTTTTACTTTCTTATTTAATCCATGTAGAGTAGCCGTTGTTGGAATTGCTATATAGATATAATATGAGATTAATATCTGTTGGGGCTGGGCTAAAATGGAAGAACATCCTGGGGATCTGATTTTTTTTTTTTTGAAAATTAAAATACCAGTTATATCACTCAAATGTATCGACTTAAATTTTAGGCTCCTTACCAATGGTTTGATGGCCAAGTTCAATTTAAAAGGAACGGGTAAAAAGGACAAGATAGGGTTTGAGAAAACCTGATGCTACGCAGCTGTGTTGGGTAAGACCATTCAGTATTTCATGTTTCATTTCATCTTAACAGTCAATCTTTTAATCCTTTGAATTTGGCTAAATGTGTTTTGTCAAATTTGGTGTTACAGAGAAATGATGACTGCACGTTTTTACTTTTTCTCCAGATGCTGTCTTGAGGGCTCAGGCCAACGCAACAGAGGGGGCCATTAAACAGGCTGTTGCAGACAATCTGAAGCATGCACCTTCAAGGAGGGGGGCAGGGAGGATGCTTAGTTTTTTAGTAGTTTGTTTTATTTTTTGTGTAAATAGTTAATTTGTGTAAATAGTTAATAATAATAATAATAAATTTAATGTTACATTGATTTTAAATATGTTCTGTTCTTGAATCAACAAAATGCTTTTTTGTGGCAATTTTAATGACAATATGGTTTTTCTGCATTATGTCAAGCTTTTACTGAGAGGTTGTAGGTGCTGTTTCAAAATTATAATTACAGAAGTGTTAATACTAATTGTAATGCAAATATTGGAATTGGCCAATTTTCACCCCACACCCTCTTTTTTTAAACCTCAAATGAAGGGATAGAAAATGATAGGCGGCAAGTTGTGATTGTATATAAAAAACATCCATAACAATCTCTATTTGAAGGTAAAAGGTTTTGAAACTAAACAAAATGCTTGGATGGATGGTGTGATTATCAGAAATTGGGTTGATCAAGGTGTTGTTCAAATGTAATGTAAAGATCATGTGGACGTCATGGACATGTAACTCACGTCAGAAAACTATTAAATAGAAACTTTTTAGAAATTCTGCACGCCCAGAAGGCCTATGTGAACGTCCGAATTGGAGGTCGGCAAAACGTCGGAAACGGACGTCCATGCGACGTCAGAAAAAGACGTAATAAAAACTTTGATTCTGCACCTCCAGAGACATGATTTCGATGTCCGATTTGGACGTTCATGCGACGTCGGAAAAAGACGTGATTAAAAACTGATTCTGCATCTCCAGAAGATGTGATTTTGACGTCCGATTTGGACGTTCATGTGACGCCGGAAACAGACGTCCATGCGACGTCGGAAAAAGACGTAAAAACGCTGTGATTTTGACGTCGGAAAATTACCTGATTTCGACGTCATTTCAACGTCTCATTGTGCAGTGGGATGTAATTTTGTGAAAACTGGAATGAATATGGCCTTCCAGAAAACTGGAAGAAGCTCTCTGCGCATAGAAAGCAAGTCTCAGAATTTACAGGAAGGCCCTGCAATGCCAGAACCACCTATTACTCCTCACTAATAAAAACGGGCAAAAAAACCCTAAGTACCCTTTCATCACCTTAGCTAGACAAAAAGACACTACTCTATTGATCCATGTATTCCTACAACTCTTAATAGCAACAATTTCCCGGGCTTCTTTATTGACAAAATTCTGACAATTAAAGACAGAATTCCTCACCTCTTACCCTCAACTGACACCAATCCGCCCTTAATCACAGGGATCATAGAGTCAGACATAAGAGCTAACATCTATTGAGACTTATTTGTTATAAACTTTCCAAACTGGCTTTGTTAATTTTTTCACACATTTTTTTGGACCCCACATCACAACACAGTTGCCTCACTGGGCTTCACAAAATTCAGTCAGCAACCCAGACATCCCCCGCCTTAGACCCTCCTTCGCAGCAAGGAAAAATCCAAAACCCAGTGGGAAAAAGGAGAAACCTCAGGGAGAACCACAGTGAAGGCGAGATCCACTCCCATGGACGGACAGGCTATAGATGAACCAGGACTGACAGACATACATCTGATGATGATGATTTATCAGTCTGTGAGATGTAAAAATGATTGTCTGTAGAGAATCAGGGGGGCCTTGATGAGTCTCATCAGGAGTCGTCATCATTGGGCCTCATGTGGCTGAACTGAAGCAGTAGCCACTCCCAGTAATAAATGTGTAGTGGACGTTGTGCAGGATCACAGCAGCAGCCACGATCCACGAAAACCTGCTGGACGATAGAGCACAGAAACTCCAGGGAGTTTCGTTAGTAACATCCATCTGTGGACATGTAAGTCCACAGATGGAGGTGGAGAGAAAGGGAGAGAGAAAAAGACAGAGAGAAAGAGATGATGATGATCAGGATTGCATAAAGAAATTTTCCTTTGATTACCCCTTCCTTGCTGGAAATACTTAAATATCCATATTATCTGGCCATGTACCACAGTCCTTCAGAGTAGCTCTAATTAAACCTCCCCTCAAAAAACCTACGCTTGACTCAGGTGTTAGACCTATATCCAACCTTCCATTTCTGCCTAAGATTCTGGAAAGTTTCCAGAAGTTACCAAACAGCGGTGTGGCTTCATACACAACAATGGTTTATATGGGGATTTCTGGTCAGGGTTTAGAATGCATCATACCACAGAGACAACACTGGTGAATGTGTCAGATAAAGTGCTTTATCTCTATTCCTGTTCTCTTAGACCTTATTGCTGCATTTGACACCGCCAGTCTAGTTACAAACACAAACCAGAGTAAGTTCTGGTCTGTGTTTCTGTCTGTTAGCAGGAGGATCAACACACACACTTATACTCACACTTACACTTTATACACACACAGACACATGCACACACAAACTGCAGCAACAGCTAATCTGCACAGAGAATAGAAAACATCCTGTCTGTTAGGAACAGGGGGAAACGTATGTCGCTTCTGTGAGTATCTACAGTGACATTTTTAGATTCCAAGGACAGTGTTTCCGGTCTCTCTTTCTATTGTCCCTGCAGGAGCAATGATCCTCAGAGTAGAGAAACAAGCAGGACAGATTCGCAGACACTGATGCAGCTTCTTTTCTGCTTTGCTGTCATTCAGTAAATCTTAGATTTATAACATGAACTGTGAATGTTTTCATTTAACTCCAAATCAATGTTTGATGATGTTATTGACAAGCTTTTCCTCCCTGTTGAACGTGTGAGTCAGTGAAATCACAGCTGTTCTCTGATCTCTTCCTGTTCCCTCCCTCTGCTGTACATGAACAGAACACACACCAGCAACTCTACAAATATATCTGCTGCCATCTGCAGGAACCTGTGTGTGTGTGCACCTGAGCACGAAGAACGTATTGCCCTTTTTTGTCTGTTAAACTGTTAATTTCACTATGAACCTATAATTTACTGTGAAAAAAAAACAGAACAAAAAAAACCCTTACCATACCGTTTTTCACAGAAATCTGAAGTCAGTGAGAATCTTCAGGGCTCAGGGGATAAAATAATTACAGTTTGATTTGTAAATGGTTTGCATGGCAGATAACTTCACCTGCTGCTTAAAAAATGAATATTGTTCAGTGAGTTAAATATTTTTAATTAAAATGCATGAATATGAAATAATTGAAGATATCATTTGGTTGATATTTCACTTCTTTTTCATGTCATCTCTCCTGTTTTTTTAAAATTGAAGGTAATTCCTCATGTAAATATTTTAAATGTATTTCTTTACATAAAAAGGAAGATAAAATTGTATCGTTGTTATTTATATGTTCATTTTTTCTGCTCTAACCCACTAAAAATCAACCTAAATGGAATTTGACTTGCCTGGCAAACCTGTTCACGCCTCTGATGAAGACGGGGTTTAGATGTTAGGGTTGTTTTGTGTGAAGAACTTTTGATAACAAGGGGCAGAGATATGGATCTATGCTCGATATGATACCATCCATCGCTTATTGTGACATTGGGAATGCATCTCTGGAACCGTAGGTCATACAGTTAATCTGTTCAGTCACCATCACTCATTACTGTCTGAGTTTCTGTGCTGGTACATTAAGCAGCTGTTGGTCAAAGCTGTTTCGGGTCACAAAGCAGGTGGTTAATTTCTGTGTCCACAAGATTTTAGAAAAGAAAAACTCTTCTCAGATAACTGAAATATGTAAAGCTTTTATTGTAAATGTGTCATGAAGTAAAACATCCATCAGACAAAATTTGTGTATCTGTGTATTTATATTCATGTCACCAGCCTACTTGTCGAACCTGATGCTACATGTCATGTCTGAGTAATGTGGAACATGTTGCTCTATGATTTACTCACAATACACAGACTTTGTGCTGCTGGATCGGCACAGACATTATTGTCATAGGCTCATTGTGCCTGTGAGATGGAACAAAGCTGGAATTAAATATCGTAACCTCAAGGTCAACAAGCCTCTGTAAGCCAGAGAATTCTGGCAGCAGTTGCTTCAATAATAAAAATAGCAAATGTAACCATACAAGACAGTTTAGTAATTTAAGACTTACTGGCTTTTAAATCTATTAGCTACTGTTTATTTATCTTCCTGCATCTTCATTTTTGTCCTATAATCATTACAGTGGTTCTGAATGGTCCCAAAGGAAAATTACAATATGAACAAGCATATAGATCAAGTAATAAAGCTTGATGTGGAGATTTTGGAAACTTTTAATACAAATTGTGTGTAAAGTCTGAGTTTATTTTTTTTCAGGTGTTCGTTCTGATTGTGAAGAATTACCTGTCTGATCCCTCTACAGAAGCTTCATCAAATCGAGCTACATCTGATACACATTACAGTGGAACGAGTTCAGCAGGGCATGAATGTTGAAATGAAAAGGGGGTGGGGGTGGGGGGGTGCTGAATGTGGTCAGTAGAATTTATGGCAGGTCGCCCAGTACAAGAGGAAAGTACCAGTGGTGGTGGAAGTATTTAGATCATCCACTTAAGTAAAACTACCAATACATAAAAATACTTCTACATTGAAAATTCAACTTAAGTATTAGCAGCAAAATGTATTTTTTAAAAAGTCTAAGTATACATTTTGTGCCTCTGTCTTATATACTGTTATCTATACATTTTTAAATAATACATATTCAAATTATATATATTTGTAACTTTAAATATGATTTTCTTCATCCCAACAACTGTTAGAATAACTTAACGAAGAATAAGTTAACGATTTATTACTTGGACACTTAGTGTACACTGTAAAATGCATTGATCATGCATTCATAATACACTTTATATATTAATATAGTGTGTATGTGTGTGCATATGTGTATATTTATACATGTATATATTATATATTTACAGTAATTATTGTTGTTCCTTTACTCTGCATTTCCTGTTTTTTATTTATTTATTTATGATCTGTAACATGCAAATTTCCCCATTGCGGATCAATAAAGTCTAAATAAAGTCTAATTTAATCTTTCCCTAACCTGTCATGATAATTATCCCTTTCCCTTCTCCCTCACCCCTTAAATCCACAAACATTACAATTATTAACAACCGAGGGCAACTGATTTTTTTTAAGAATGTGATTATTTCACTCAGCATCGTTTCGGGCTCCACATAGACACAAATAGTGAAATCAGTGCAGAACATTTGTGTGTCACTTACAACTATGGAACACAAATCTATTATTGTCTTAGACATCACAACTTAATGTAACATTTGCTATATATACACATATTGTTATAGACATAGTATATGCATATTTCTTGCCTAAAATAAAGTGTGTAATAAAACAGTTATTAATAACTTGGAGTTTCTTTCCCACATGATTGAGGATGTAATGGTGTGTGCCTGCTGTAGTATTTCCATTGCACAGGTTGCCAGGGAAAATGTCTCGGTGGCCTGTGAGTGAGTAATGTTAGAGGTCTGTAGATTAGGAGGCGTGACAAACACATGGTGCTGAAGGTGGAGAGAAGCCTCAGTAAGGACTTGTCAACAAAGCGTCAGATGACACCAGAAAACCTTCCTCTCTTAGAAATACAGCACATAGAATGTTTGAGGTTTCACAGACCACCAATGTGGTGAAATACAGACAGACTAGTCAAAGTTTAAATACTATCATCTAAATATACTTTACTACATGTCCTGAATTGAGTACTATCAGCAAAATTGAATTAAAAAATGAAATAAATGTACTTACTAAGTATTAAAAGTAAAGTACTCTGATCTCTTGAGATTTATGTTCAAATGCCAAATAATTTAGATATGTGTATGGTAATATTTTTTCTATTTTTTATCTCATCAGTGTTTCACCAGATTTCCTGAAAATTGGTTCATTTCCATCGCTGCAGTTTGAGTCACATGATGCTGCTGGGTGTTTAGGTGGCAACTTTATCTTCATCTTCATCTCCACAGTTTAAGCTGCATTAAAGCATTATTGTTTTTTTAACCTAAAGTTTTCTTCAGCAAGACATTGCTGTAGACTGAACTCTGACCACCCTGCAAGAGAAGACAACAAGCAGTAGTGGAAAATACCTGTGTACATTTACTTTCACATTTACCTCTAGGTTCTCATACTTTACCTAAGTATTTTCTTGTGAGGCTACTTACACTTTACTCTACAAATCACTACATTTATCTAAAAGTGTTAACAACAAACTATTAAAATGCAGCACATAGTTCATATATCAGTCAGAAGACCTTTACTGCTGTTTATACTTTTATTGCAATGAATAACTTAAAATAGCAATGTTTTTTTTTTACTGAAATAATTTAAATAAATCAAGTTAATTATACTTATGTACTTTTACTACAATAATTTAACTAAATCAAGTTACAATACCTATTTACTTTTACTGCAGTACCTGAACTACATCAAACTCATACTACCGATGTACTTTTACTGCAATAATGTAACTACATCATTTCATAATACTTAATGCATGCCTTTTGATTATAATGGAGTTATTTCACATTATTCTATTGGTACTTTTACTTTACTTTTTACTTTTACTTTAAACATTTTTACTGTATTCCTCTCTCTCATAAAGCAAACTTGGTTTTGTAATATAATGGTGTTATTCAGGAATCTGATTCTCTGATATCACCTTCTATCTGCTGCAGGTCTGTGGTGTGATGATGTCTCCTCGCTGTGGGCTGGTCTCACTTCCTTCCAAAATAGGCCATGGAGACTCTGACGTTACTCTTAGTTTCATATATGCACCTGTCCCCCTGCGTCATGCCAAGCTCCCAGTATGAAAAGCGTGTGATTGTTTTCCGAATGAGCCAGTGTACGTAGACAGTAGAGTGAGACTATATATCCTCCATGAAGCCTCTTCACTCCATTCAACTACAAACAGGAGGGGTGACACACAGCTCTGCACGATACTGGGATTTATTACTTCTCTTCTTATTAACATGGAGGTAATAAATGACTTTATATATGTTTATGCAGCCTGTGTTGTAAGGATTATACCATTAACTAGATTATAATCAGAATCAGGAAGGGTTTTATTGCTAATCTTTTCACTAAAGAGGAATTTGTCTTCAGTTTTTGATGCTTTACAGTAAACAATAACAAACTTAAGATTAAGCATATCGAAGAATATGAGTAAGTAATATATGAAATAGAATAAAACCAAAAATAATTAGAAGAGGAAAATGTTTGTCGATCACTGCTTCTCAAAGCTGAAGATTCAACATAGTCCACAACTGAAAGATCATCAGTTTAATATTATAGAAGACTAAAAAAAAATAATGAAATAAACTAATCAAAATAAAAAAAAAAAAATCAGAATAGCAATTGGTGAGAAATGTAATGTTTGTAACTTAATGCGAAGACTGGTGAAGACTGGTTGATGCGTTAATATGTGAATGTGTCTATAATTGAAACTATTTGATATAATTTAAAGAGAAGCAGGTGTATGACAGTTTTACTTAGATGGTGTAAATAAAGAACTAAATATTAATCCAATAGCTACATACAGTACATTACCCTGCAGAGTCTGAACATATGTTAAAGCTTTGAGAGGGAATCCAACACTAAAACATCATGTGTTTACTATCGATTTGATTTAACCTTTTGCCAGTGCCAGTTCCATGTTGTCAGCAGCAGCTTTTTTACTACCTGACCTCTGCTGTGTCCAGGTACCGTTTACTGCCAGAGAAGTTTACAGCCACACAGCCTCAATGCTGAGAGGTCTGAGACTGCAGAGGGAACGAGCGCAGTTTTGTGATTGTGTGGTGAGACAGAGACAGAGTCCAACTCAGCTCTACCCTGCACACAGGTGAGCAACATTCACACACACACACACACACACACACACACACACACACACACACACACACACACACACACACACACACACACACACACACACACACGCTGACGCTGAAAAGGGACATTTGGCCCTCAATGGATATTTAGAAAAGGGACATTTAATACTGAAAATGATATTCAACAAATTAAACACTAAAAGGGGGCATTTGGCACTGAAAAGGGAACTTTAGCAATGAAAAGGACCATTTAGCAACCACAGAGACATTTGGCACTGAAAAGGGAATTTTAGCACTGAAAGGGACATTTAGCACTGAGGGGACATATGGCACTGAAGGGGACATTTAGCACTCAAAGTAACATTTGACACTGAAAAGGGGCATTTAATACTGAAAGGCAAATTTAACACTGAAAGGGAACTTTGACACTAAAAGGGACATTTGATCCTGAAAATGGACATTTGGCACTAAAAGAGCATTAGACGCTGAAAGGACATTTAGCACCAGATATGCCTTTTACTAGCAAATGTGCCAGTGAAAGGAACATCTGGCACTGAAAAGAGATATTTGGCACTAAAAAGGGGATATTTAGCACTGAAAAAGAGCATTTAACACTGAATGTAACATGTGACATTTGATTCTGAAAAGAGACATTTGGCATTATATATAGATATGATATATATATTGAGATATATACTTACTATGGGCACTGCACTACTGACACACAGGTGAGTAACATTCACACAGACACTCACACAGTGATTTTCAGTGATTTTCTGTATGATGCTGTATGAAGCTGTTCTCTGCTCCTCAGGTGTCTCCTGGCAGCTTCCAGCCCTGTCTTGGCCTCTATCTTGTCATGTACTGGAGTTCTGGTGGAACTTCAGGCTCCATGTCTGACTGACTTTGTTCTGGAGTTTCTCCTGGACTACATTTACACTGGGGTTTTACCATCCACTTGCAGCCCCCAGACGTTTTCTAGCCTGCTCAGAGCTGCCTGTTACCTGCAGATGGATGAACTGCAGGAGGCTCTGGACACCTGGAGGCAGACTGAAACAGAAACTGAGGAGTTGACGGGATCTACATGTAGAAAAAGCAATAGAAATTGTGCAAACCAATTCAGTATTAAAGATGCAAATCCTTATATATCTACAGTTAATTACATACAAGTAACTAATGTGACACCTCAGGATCTGCTTCAACACTCCTGCTGCACTACTGAGGAGCAGGAGGAGGCTCGAGTGAGTCAAAGGAGGAAAAACAATCATGGTGCAGGACCACATCAGGAGAGCAGAGAAGAGGAGGTCATGGAGAACACAAGGAACCCGTGTTTACCTGAGGAGTTGCAGGAGGAGGAGACGCAGCAGCTGTGTCTAACAGTGAGAAATGAAGCAGAGTATGAGCAAATTAACAGAAAAAATGAAGACAAAAGTCAAACCCTCCGTGTTCTCTGTGTAGGGAGCAGAGCTTCTCCCTCAATGAGCTTCTCCTCCTCTTCATCACCACTGGGGGCGTCAGTACCTGTCATCTGTCACAGCAGCACAGCTGCATGTCTCATCCATCCAACCATCATCCAGACCTCAGACTACGACTCCAGTCAAACTCAGGGTCACAGGGACAGAAATGAGTCTGCAGCATTGAGTTGGGACAACAAGGATCATTCAGGTCAGTGTGTGATTCAGGATTCATGCAAGTCTGCTGCTCAGTCTGTGTTTCAGCAGGATCAAAGCAGCTCTGTGGCTCATTTCACGGCTCAGGATGATGAAGGTGATGGATCCTCACATGTTTCACATCACCCTGATAATAACAGAAAGCGTCACAGAGTCAACTCGCTGCTGCTGAACTGGGAGGATTTTACCTCCACACATGAGCCACTGGAACATTCTGATAAACATTCTGAAGTCTCATCAGTTGCGGTGAAATACTCCTCCCATCACTGTCCAGGTCCCAGAACTGTAGTTTCACTTCCTGTCAGGGCCTTGGACAAAGGAAGTCACTATTTCTCTGAGGATCACACTGACTCCAACCGGAGAACAGATCGGGCAGACAGACACTGGAATTTTCCGCTGAACACGAGTAGTTTTACAAACTGGCACAGAGCTGAGAGACGAACAGAAGACATTAACTCATGGCTGCGTGAAGACAATACTGATGGTGTCTCTCTTCCTGTCTCTGCCTCAGGATGCCATGCATCTCATGAAAAGGTGAAGATTTCAGGTGCTGAGCTCATAGAGACAAATACAGTTCCTGCAAATAAAAGCAGGGTGAACGCCGAGGACGGCGAAGGACAGTGCTACAGCGGACATATTCACTACCACTGTCTCTCTCAGGAGGACACATACTCCAACACTGACCACACAGGTCATTTCAGTCCTCACACAGACCCGTCCAGCGAGGAGGAGGAGGAAGAGGAGGAGGCCAGGCCCTTCACAACTGGAACTAAAGACCAGGTCCTGCTGCTGAACATCAGCGACAAACCTGAGAAACTACTGGTGTCCCACAGACACAGAGTTGGGGATGAGGTGGACACACAGGAGACAAACAGAACAAAGGTTTGGAAAAATGACAGAAAGACATCTGAAACAGTGATTGAAGATGGGGGCCGAGCAGGAGCTGAGGCCTTGAAGACCCTGACACCTGTCTGCTCACCTCCTGTTGTTTCAGGCTCTGCCCACACCTCCAGGCTGCCCACCTGGTCTATAGCTGCTGCTCTGTCAGGCTCTGCCCACCAGTTGTTCCAGTGCTCACTGTGTGATCGATCCTTCAGCCAGCGTGGGTCCCTGAACAGACATGTGCGGAGCCACCTGGGGGTCCGGCCTTTCCCCTGCCCCCGCTGCCCCATGACCTTCTCACGCCAGTACCGTGTCATGGAGCACATGCGTGTTCACGAGCGCTGCACCATGGACCCTGTCCTGCAGAAGCATCTGGACACCTGACATGTTACTGAAGGACACTTCATCCTAACATAATTAACACATACTGTACATGGGATGGCAGTTTGGACAGATCCAGATGTTGATGTCGCAGCTGCTGGGTGCAGCAGTTTGTCTCTGACACAGCTGTGAACTGCTCAGCAGCAAAACTGAGGCAGAGCTAAACAGATAAAAATCTGACATGTGGAGACTGAAAACAGATAAGTTAAAAAGAAGATCTTTTTTAACTCATTGTTTTTTTGTAGAAACTGCAGATGAAACTGATGCTGAATTTGCTGGTATTAGTGAACAACGTGATGAACGGAGCAGTCTTTAAACTTCTCTCTGCAGAAATGAGATGTTATGAATGCAGAAGTGGAAAGTTACTAATTACATTTACACAAGTACAGTTTTGAGGTACTTCACTTAAGCATTTCCATTTAACGCTATGTTTTACTTCACTCGCTACATTTACGTGACAGCTTCAGTTACCTTTCAGATTGGATTTGATTTACTTTATTATCCATGGCAGTGGAAACTTGTCTTTGTTCTATTCTTAGAGACATAAAAATATAAAACATACTACACAGCACAGTTTCACATCATAAAACATAAAACACAAAATAAAGACAAAGTGCAAAATTAGTATATATCAAGTTAGAAGCAGATGATTTATTTATTAAGTTTATTAAGTTTATTTATTAAGTTCAGTATAAAAAGGTTTTGTTAAAAATATTCTGGCTGGTTCTTTGGACCCTGAACAACCTGGATGGAAGTGGCTCAGATGCTGAGTTCAGCAGGTCAAATCAAAATGATTTGTTTTCATGATGACAGCCCTGATAAAGATGAAGATTTGTTTTCCATGTGAAGCACTTTGTTTCTCTGTGCTGTGATAGGTGCTATAAGTTAGGTTTTACTATTTTACATAAAATAATATATTTTAATGTCCTTACTGTTCAAATAGTCTTTATTTCCTTTTTGAAATTTGTTGTGCTCTGTGTAAACTGTGCTATATAATGTATATTGATAAAACGTGATATAATATTAATCTACCCAAGGTATCTAAAATTGGCTCCACCTTCATGAAACACAACATAATGTACAAATGTGTTTGTTAGTGACAAAAACAAATATAACAAAGTCTGCATAACACATACTTTAACTCTTAGTAGTTTTAGTATTAGTACTTTTTTCCTACTATTTTCCTATTTCCTTTGTGTCAGTGTTAATTCTGTTAGATCTACTTTTTGACACCCTTCTATTCAAAACATGACATAGAGTAGTACAATGTCATGAACTGTGAAGTTTCCTTATAGTACAGAACTGAATGATTTTTAAATCAAGGACTTGAACCTATGACCTTCTTGCTATAAGGGCAACAGCGCTACCCGCTGCTCCATCATGTCACCCCTGCACAACTTTCCAGATGTTCGAATACAGCATTAATGTGAAATGTTATAGTATACAATGTACACTATTTTACATTTCACATTTTTATTCATGTAATTAATGACAAATGATGGTAGAACATTATTCAACACTATTTCCATTCCTCCTTTCTGCAGGTCAGTGTTTCCTAAAGATTCAGATTTTAATTATGACAGAAACAGAGAAACTGAGTCTAAGGTTGATGCAGTGGAGCTGGTGTTGCTGTTTGAACCTGAATAATTTAAACAATCACTATTTGAACAAGCTAATTGATAGATGATATCAGGTAATTTGGGCCACTTTTTAGTAAATCTCTTTGGACAATAACTTAACAAATATTAAATAATATTTGGTATTAAGTTATTGTAATTGTAATTTCTGATTATTAGTGATTGTTTCCAATCGTTTGTATTGGAATTATGTGCTAAATTTATTTTATTATCATTTATTTTATTTTCAACAAACAAACTGAACCTGTTGCAGCATTGAGCCTCATTCTGTCTATGTATGTGTGTTTTTGTTCTGCTGTGGGCAAAGTGAAAATGAGGAATATTGTTTTTTTTTCTGTTGCCACAACAGTGTAACAAAGCAGTAGTTTACTTTTCCATGAATCTTTTTGTATGGTTAACCCAGATATATTGTAAGCATTGACAGACCACAAGCTAATAATCTAGGAAAAACAAAATTTGTCAGAAATGGACACATAAACAAGTGTTGGTAATGTAATGTAGATTCACCCACATTAAAATGAGACTGTTTCAGAACCAAAAAGAGACTCCTCTGGCTACTTTCATTCTTTTTTGAATTATAAATCTTTATTTCAAACATGTAAAAAGAACTTATTGCAGAAAAGTCACAATTGTTCCACTTGCTGCAGGGATGTGCATTAGTTTTGGGATCAACAGAGATAGATCAATTACATCCACTGAGTTCTTAACCCACCCAGACATCGCTGCAGTTCAGCCAACAGAACCATTACTGTGCCTGTCTTGTGAAATTCTGTGGTTTCAGTGCCATCTACTGTCCGAGCTACACACCACATAGGTGAGGCATGAGGAAACCACAACATATTTTACCAGTTTAGTTTTCTGTTTTCAGTTTTGTTGCCTCAGTAATACTGATGGCAAAAAATTAAGGAAACCATCCTATTGATTTCTGTTCCAAATGTCCAAAAGAAGAAGGTACAGGATTCATAGGTGGAAAAAGAGTGAACAGATCATAGAAACACCATAAAGTAAAACATATTACAGTCTTATCAGTGACAGTGACCACACTGACATTTATATTTAACAGATACTTCAGTCATTATTCAGCTGCTGTTTCAGTGGGTGGAGGAGATATCACTATATTGGCCTAAAGAGAAGAGAAAGAACATAATTTACTTAATTAATAAAATGTCTAAAGTCATGTTGAAACTTTGTTTGAGTTCATAAAACATTCAGTTATCAACAAGCCATTGTGGGTTGGTTCTTATTAAAGTGTGTGTGTGGTGGCTGTACCTGACTCCTGGTGGAACGCAGAGCAGCTCCGGCCAGAGTCGACATTACAATGACAATAACTGCACCGACAATAGTGTAGAACAAGAAGATGGCTTCCATACACATCCCAATGTTCTGAAAACAAACACCCACACTAAACTTACAAATGTAAAACTTGCTTTAGATTTGTGCTAAAAATCATAATAGAAACATCCATCAACCAAAGTGCCAGATGATAATAACAGTAATAACAACCTCATAAATTACTGTCCATGCTGCTTCCTCTGCATCCTCGATGTAATCTGACCGGCGGCTTTGGAAGTCACTTTGCACAAAGTCCGGAAGGATGTTAATCGCCATCCAAAATGCTCCAAGTATAGTGACGATGCTCAGAGCTAGGGATATGGTGACCTGCACCAAACCAGCAGGTGTGATGAAGTACAAACAGAGAAGAAATTCATACATAATATGTCTGATGCTTTGTTATGAAATGATGTTATGAAATTCTTACTTCATACTCTAATTAAATTAATCCAGATTCCTTATGAGTCCTGTGTTAATGGGTACATTTATTGTAACATAACGTACTGTTTTCTTGGTTGGGTTGTGCTCTGTCACGATGTATAAGATCCCAGACAAGATGTACTGCAAGAGGAGGAGAAAGGTGTTTTATTATGCTGTGGTAGAATATATTGCAAAAAACCCCAAAACAAAACAAAAAAATGTTTTGCTGGTTCTTACCCTTCCTCTTGTGTTAGTTTGCTGTTTCCATCCCTTATGTTAATGATCGGTTTTGACGCATGTCTTAAATTAGCTCTAAAATACACTAAAACGATTATTTATCAACCAATTTGTTTCTCATCGTTTGGTCATCGTGTTAGGTTTCCTTAACCATAAAAAATGGTTTTAATATTTTCATATTTTGGTATGGGTCTCTGGGCCTTTTTTAATCAATATACCCCTCAATATCAATTTAAAAAATGGCAAAATGAAGCTGAAGAGAATCATAGAGAACTGCTTGTTTTTGTGCAGGTGAACTGGATAACAAGAAAAATGAACATCCCCTAAAGCTGAAAGGATTGGGACAAGAGCTGCTGTCATTGTGTTGGCTGATTTTATTATTATTATTATTATTATTGTAATTATTGTTTTAGAGTCTTATTTTATAACTGGGTCAAAACTGACCCTAAAATATAATTTCAACTAGAGAATTTAGTGAAAATGTCAAAAAAATCCCTAATGGAACAAACAAATTTATGTGGCTACTTGTGCATTTAAAGTCTAAAATGGGGTCAATGCTGACCCTAACTCAAAAGGAAGGTTAACTGGTTAACTAATATTATTTTGCTAATATTTTTGGTAGATATAAATGTAAATGTGTTGTTACCGACCAGCGTTCCAAGCAGGAATCCAGTTGGGTCTGCTGTTGATGTCCATATTTGTTCAATAGCGTTTTTTAACACGATGGAAAGGATGATGAACGATGCTCCCAAGACCAGAACAACGATCTGAGGAAACAAAAATAAATTTTAAAAATAACTACTAAATAATAATTAACATGACCTGATCCACTAATGGAGCATTAAAACAGCTGTGACTCAAACTGGCCTTAAATAAGAATTTCAGCATATTATTCTATCTTTAAGTGTCTGAATGATCTGACCTGGAATAGTTTTGTCCAGTTCTTTGATGCCAGCTGTGTGTGTATCATCTTTGTCAGGCTCAGTTTTTATCGTAGTTTTTATCGAGTCGTTTTCACACTAAAATATATTCATATTCATGAGGTGTGGGAGACTTTTAGCTTGTTGAGAAGCAAATGTAAAAAGAAATAAATGTTTTAAATTACAAAATACAAAAAGTCCAGTGTGGCAATATGTGTTAAATCCTTCAGACTCTCAGCACCTGTCTGCTGTCAAGTCTCAAAGACTTGACATGACTTGGAAAGTCTTCAACCTCACTTCTTACTTTCTGATAGAACCTAAACCTGACAAGTACATTCCATTATATCATGATATCTGTAACTATAACTGGCTCAATACTGGATTGAGCTGGGAAATTCTCCTTTAAATTGGTGAAATGTATGTTTTTCTCACGCCGATGATCTTCGGCTGTCCCTTAATGAAGCGGTGTAAAGGTTTGCTGCCGCCCACTGTGGTTCCTTGCAGACTTGCATTGTTTCCACCCGATTCACCAGCAGAGTAGAGCTCAGACGACATCTGCTGCAAAAACACACAACATTCACATTTTTACATTTTACTTTTTCACTGTTACATTGCTAGCAAAGAAAATCATATCAATTTGAATCTCAACATCAATTTGTTTTTTTCAGTGAATGCTGGTGTAACCCTAAAAACTTTTAGGATTTAAAAAAACTAAAAACACACACTGTCTATAAGTTTTCTATTCTAGGTGAATTATATATTTAAAATGTATTGTTCTTTTTTTGGTCACACCGTACATCGCACACAATTGTAATTTTTGTTTTTGATTTTCTCATCTTGTCAAACATTATTTGTCATTGACCCATAAACAGCAAAATGAAGGAAACATAAACCCTTTTTTAAGAGCTGCAAAACATAAAAGAACAAAACCAAAAAGCTCTGTAGGTTTCATACATAATATAATGATGTTTGTCTCCATCTGTTTTTTTTAAACATACCTTTTCCTAAACATACGAAAACATTTTTACTATGTAAAACATCATTTCTATATTTTAATCAAGACACTTTTTAAAGAGACAGTGTAAATTTGATGAAACTAAAAGTACATATTTCTCATTTGCTACTTTTAATCTAGTTATTATAAAGCAGAAATGTACACACTTGTTTTTACATGTGTATTCATTTCTTAGCATTAGTTGTTTGTTTTTCAGAACATTATGACATATGTGTATTATACAACATGTGTGTAGTTTCTCACTTCTCTGAGATCATGTTACAGGTACAAACTATATGCACAAGTCAAACTTCTGCACACTTGAGTAAAACCATATGTTCATGCAAAGTATAGATGTAGATGCACTAAGGCAAACATTTGGCATCAAAAGCTCATTTTAGGATTTGCTAAGAAAAGTAAACACTGTTCTCTGCCTCAGGAGATTTTAGTCTAATACATTTTTACACTCAACAACACTAAAGTATGTGTGCATGTTTTTAATTTAACTTAAAAACTGCAGTCTCACAGGAAATGTAGAATACTGACAAAAGATTTGTCATTTTAAACTTGTCAAAATAAGAAGTTATTACAAAACTTTGAACATGGACAAACTCCCTCACGAATGTTTAAGCTTTTCAGAACAACAATTTATGTAAAAACTCAGGTGCTAGAAAATGGGAACTGAAGGTCTGTGAGTGTAACTTCATCCTGTCACACATTGAACAAATCATGACTTCAAGAAAAACTGATTATCCTGCACTGAGGAAAACACTAAACATCTGTCTCAGAGGAAAAAAGAATGTTCTCCACCAAGTTACAAAGATTCAAAAGTTTTGGTCTAAGTTAACTTTGTTTTGTTATGTCACAGGCTATAATGTGGAACTGGCTAGTATTACCTATTATTTATTATAGTTAAAATATAATTGTAAAAGCATAAAAATCCAAATAAACGATGAAAAATGAAACAGACCTTGTACAGTTGTGCGTTGCTGCTGCAGCTCGCTGTTGTTATGCCTCAAAATCACATCTGGAGCAGTGAAACAGGGACGTGTGTGTTTTGTGAACAATCAGTTACTTTTGAACACATCAGAACTCTAACATAGAACTCATCATTTACAGCAGTCAGTGTTCAATGGTTGAGCTTGATATTATTGAAAAGCTTCGGATGTGTTTTAGATGGGAGGACGTGTGAGAGTCAGGAGGAGAAGTGGATGATCCTGAAGACAGGAAAGCTGCAGCAGTTCAAAACATTCAACTCCTACAAGAAAGTCAACTCCCCTTTGCTCTGTGTGTGTATGTGCGTGTGTGTGTGTGTGTGTAACACGCCCAAAAAGGAATGTGATTAATATTTTAATAGCCGTATGATTTCCTGTCTTTTCAGTGACAAGCTGCTTTTGTCTCAAGGGAAAAAGAGAAGAGAAAACATGAAGGAAAAATGTCAGCTGCAGTTTACAAAGATCCGATCTTAAAGGTACAGTGTCCAAACAAAATACCGGCGCTAAGGGCAGTCACTCACTTTCGCCTCCTGAGGTACAAACAGGTATTACAGGACAGCACAGGATGAGCTAGTCACAGCTGCAAACACCTGTCCCTCAAAGCTGCATTTCTTTAATTATCTTTCATTTTAAGCCTTAATATAATGTAAATGTGTAAGTTAGAAAAACTTTTTTTTTGTACCAGGATGTTTATTTCTGCTGTAAAATCTGTGGTCTGTGGAGACCGACTCATTCTGGAGCCTCTAGTGGCCGTTAGAGCTTTCACTGCTCAGAATTAGAGCTGCAACGATTAATCAATTACTTAATTATTGCCAACTATTACATAAATAAACCATCTATTATGATAATTTATCAATTTGAGTCATTTTGAAGAAGAAATTTCCAAATCCAAAATCTCTGGTTCCAGTATCTCGAAACTGATTATTTTCTGGTTTCTTTAGTCTTCTATAACAGTACACTGATGATCTTTGGGTTGTGGACTATTGGTCTGGACAGAAAAGATATTTTAGGTTAATTCTTCAGCTTTGGGAAACAGTTATCAAGAGTTTGATGTTTGAAACAAGAAAAGAAAGTTTAATGTGTCCCTTTCTGATCTCATCCCTTCTTCCTCCTAAAAGTTGCTCCTACTCAGTTGCTTTGTTGGTGGATGAACTTCATATTATATCATCACATAAATGATAGGAATGAAACAAAAAAGTATTAACACATCATAGCAGTTACCTCTGAGTTTATTGAAAATGTGCTCATCATAACGTTTAATATTGTTAATAAGTGGTTGCTGCTTAGTGCTCAGAACATCACATTACAGGTATCGGTCATTAGAAACTGGATCAACATTGACTGGAAAACTAGTCCAGAGATTTAATAAGTCTTTCATAGAAAGAATTAAATAATAACCATCAAAAATGATTTACTCTAAACAATGAAAATGTGTATTGCTGTGAATGTCCTGACTTAAATATCTTATATATAAGATATTATTATAATTAGCAGATCATCATTGACATAATAATTATAATATTAATGGAAATCTGTCTAAGTCTCAAACTGTCATAATAACAGTTTTGCCATAATCACCAGGATTTTCCTTCTAAGTATGAGATACAGAATCCATTCCTAAAGAAATGTTCTTTTCTATAAAGTTGAGGCGATGAGACAGTGATCATTACATCATGTTCTGTAAAAATGCATTTTAACAACAGCATGCATCTGACTCTTCTCTTACACATATTACACTGAAAAGGCAAAAAGGATGTTGACGGGTACAGATTAAATTAATCTGTTAAACCCTTTAGCTAATCACATACAGTAATAGACATTTAATGTAGAATATGACATATGACAGACTCAATCACAGACATTTAACACTAACTGCACACAGGCCTGTTTTACCTCCATCTTTACATTTTCAAAATAACTGAGCACCACCAACAAAATCTTTTAAACATCGTGTCAAAAATTCACTTCATATGGTCACAAAAAAATAACAACATTATCTATTATTTACAGTGGTTTCCCCAGTTTTTAGGGTTTACATGAGGCACAAATAAACAGTCTGGTTTTATTATTGCAGTCGTTATTGGATCAATCAATATATTAAATCAGTATATTATATACTAACAAAAAATAGACATGAAGAGAAAACCTTACAGCATCCGATAATACCGCATTTAACCCTCCATTGCATAGAGTTGCCATATAGCAACAATTACTTTATATTCATTTTTCTAAAAAAGCTATGATAGAGAATGTTTGTTGTTTTTACAGTTAGATATGAAAAGGGCTTTTTTGACATACAATTTATGAGGTTAGATGGCCCCTTTAACTCATAGACATGGAACATTTTCAAAAATAAAAAAATTTAACTCATTATCTGGGGCAAGTAAGCTTTATTTTTTTTTTATATATATTTAATTCACTTTTGAAGTTTTAAATCTTTTTCTAGTATGCTGATAAAAGATTTGTTGCCATATTGCAAAAATATGCAAAGGGAAATTCCGGGTGTATACCACTTAAAGCATGAGACTATACTGAGACTATGTTTATAACTTTAATAAAAACATTCAAACATTTTTTTGCCATGTCTAAGTAATATTTCATGCAATAGAGGGTTAATCAGTTACAGTTCAGATTAGTGCTGAATAGAAAATAACATGACAAACTGAAATATATGAATATATACGAACGTAATCCTGTTCCTTGTACCCTATCCTTATAATTGCATTGAAGAGCATCAGTCATTAGACTAACAAATACTGAGAGTGACTTATCTCCATTTAATGCAGCTGCACATATTAAAACAGACAGAAATAACAAAGACTGATGTTAATTGCACTGTGCTGCATTTATCTTGATTATAATCATTGAACATTAATTAGGAAATGTGCATCTTTCACAGTAGCACGGTCACATGACCACGTACATGTATGTGGACCTGCAGAGGAGTCTGACACAGGCGACAACAGGGTTCAGTTTCTGTGCTGTTTTTGCATGTTCTGGATGTTTTACTGTGATGTTCTGTGTTTTTTCTGCTGCAAAGTGCATCTGCTCGGTCAGTAAAACCTAAACCTGGATGTCTGAGTTCAGCTTCTTTTATAATAAGAAATGAGGGAGGTCACTGACTTTATATGAGCTGTGAGGAGGTATTTGTTTATGTACAGGCCCGTTAAAATACACAAGGTATGTACTTTTATTAAAAATGAAAGTGTGATATACATAAATCCCTGGTAATATTTTGAGACTGTTTTGACTGTTGAGGTGAAGAAGCAACTTTGGAAATATAGTCTATAATAACTGACATGATTGATATTGAAGTTTTATTTCCAAAGCAGTATGTGTAGGTAAACTATAGTACAGTGATACTTTGGACACTTAATAAGCATGTTGTGCTCATACTGGTACTGTCATTTACACACACACACACACACACACACACACACACACACACACACACACACACACACACACACACACACACACACACACACACACACACACACACACACACACACACACACACACACATTAAAACTCCCTTGTTGCTTTGTCCCTTTATATATTTTATTTTTCTTTCTCTGGTGCTGTTCAAGGTTTATATATAAAATTTCAAATCCAATCAAGTTTAGATCATTAAAAAGAAAGGGCTGGAAATTATCAGTCACCATTTGAAGCCAAATTCCTCTATTTTCACTTGGCTAGTTATAAATAAATAAATAATTAAGATTCCCAACACTGCAGCGACTGTTGTTGTCTGAATGAAGCAGTCACCATAGCGAGCTGTAGTTTAGCGAACTACAAAACAACCACAAGAGAAGTGAATGCATAACATTAAATATGCAACAACAATAACAACAAGCTGCCATGTTTAAGTTAGTAAACCAGGAGGAAGCTGCTTTGCTAAAGTAAATGGTAAATGTATAGTGAATAAAAATGGCCGCCATTTTGGGTTTGCATGGCATTTCTTGTTGCAGTACCACAAGTGGCCACTGGGAAAAATCGGCTGAGAGGCGGCGCCATATCCAGGTCTATAATATATCCATTGCTAAAGTTCAGTTTACTCTGGGATCTATGTAATATGGAAAATTCCCAGTGCATACAACAGATTTGGAGTATCATTGACTTACATAGCATGAAACTATCCTGAGATTATTTTTACAACCTTTTCTTTTATATTTTTTAATATATCTATTATTCAGGCCATTTTAAGTAATAAAAGCATTCAAAACACTTTTTACCATGTCTAAGTAATATTTCATGCAATGATGGGTTAACTAATTTACATTATGATTTGCAGGGCGACATTTTGTCTATGAAATGCTGATTTATCTTGTGTGTTTGTGAGTTAATGCAGCAGTAAATATGTGTTTGTGAGTCTATAGTGTTTTCTTACTGTCTGATGACAGCGCAGTGATTATGGCAATCTGAAAACATTCATCCTTCAATTTGGATCAGTAGTCATTACTTATATGTCTTTTAGGTCTGAAATAGCCGCAGCGGTATTAATGTACCATGTTGTAGCTGTTTTCCACAGGTCCTGGATTTTAATCCTGAAGCTGTCGGCTGCCGGGTCCTGGATCCTAAAATCACAGACTGACTCCACCATGGAGACAAGCTAGATTTAGTTTCCTCAGCTGGTCTCGAGCAGCTTTGGATCATCGTCTTCCTGGCTCCAATAGCTGCACTGACTGAAGCTATCGGAGCAGGAGAAGTCTTCTCTGTTCTCTGGTAGCAGGACAGGAAAGATGTGGTCTACCACCTCACATAGACCCCCGTAGCTGAAGACACAGTAATAGTCTTTACTGCAGTGAACCAAAAAACCAAGCGACATGTCCAGAGTGAGATTACATGAAGAGAATCAGGAGAAACTTACGAGGAAATGTTGGTTTTGGCATGTTCCTGTATCAACTCCCCCTTCGGATTCACTGTGAAGATTTTGTTTAGAGGAACCCCCACCTCTTTATAGGAGTATACATCCTGACACACACACACACACACACACACACACACACACACACACACACACACACACACACACACACACACACACACACACACACACACACACACACACACACACACACAGTCAGTTCTATACATATTGTATTTTAGAAATGTGTCACAAACTGACATTAAAGGGCTAATGCATTACATTTTTTAATTTTATAATGTAAGTATGTGGGTCAGTGACAGATCATGGTTGGCAAGATGAGAAAGTCAAAAAATACCTTTTAAAATACAGTTTTAAGAAGCATTCATCAGGTCTCTCAATATGTACATTCTGTGTTCATGTTGGTTTCTTGTCTTTTAAAAGTCCAATTGTAACCCCCCCCCTTTTTTTTATAAAATCATGATTTTGAAATGTGAGAGTGTAATTTTAAATTTTAAATATTTAATCCACGTAGAATATAAAATTGTTGATAGCATGTGTTTGTGTGTGTGTGTGCAGTAGTCTCACTGTAGCTCTGTTGCCAAAAGCAGCGTAGAAAGGTTCAGTGTTTGGGTAGAAAAGGTTCTTGATGTCTGAGAGACACTCAATCTTAAACTTCTCTGGTTTCTTCTCAATCACCTCCCTATGTACACATACATTCACATGCATACACATGCACGCACACACGCACACAAACATCATCATCATTGTTGTCTATTTTTACTTTTGATACTCTAAGAGCATTTTGCTATTTTATACAAGTATATATAATATATAAGTATCTTAACACACATGTATCCATAGATTCAAATCTATTGTGTACATTAAAGGTGTGTATAGTGAAATGAACACATTAAAATGAATGAACAGGATATGGAATATGTTATATCTTTTTTATAGAAGTTAAAAGTGTTAAAGTAAATTGACCTGTGCAGGGCAGAGAACAGGCTGCTGGGGCTCAGCAGCACTGGACCCACAGGCAGCATGGTTCCTCTCTCGTTGACCCAGGTCAGGTACCCCCGGGTCATGTCGGCCATGCCGATGGCCCTTGCTGAGCAGTACATGAACTTATATCCATTCCTGTAACACACAAACTCATTTCGCACTTAAACCGATTAACTGATAATGAAAGAATTTTTGCTAGTTTTTGCTAGTTAAAAATAAGCCTATTGTTTCATATTTTGCTCACATTGAAGTCTTTTGACTTCAAATTTAAGACACTCCAGAGGCTCTGTGCCAAATACAGTACAGATCGGCTCATAAGGGATGCTATAAACCTACAAATATCAAGTCTCCAAAAAGTAACTCAGACTCATTTGAAATTCACTGAGCAGGATGTAGGGCCACTCCTGCAGTTCTAGTTTTATTTATTGCTCATAAAACTGTGGTACTGTATGTTCATTTGTCTGAAAGAAAACATGTTATAGAAGTAAAATAGCCCAAAATCCAAAAACTGATCAGTGCATGAAGAAATAGTTTTTGTTTCTGTCTCAACTTAAAGTGAACAGCATTATTTCATGTTCAGGTTTTAACACTCACTGACTGACTTTGTGGTAAAGTCGTGCGATACCCTGGTGGGTCCAATCTTTCCCCAGCGTTGGCAGGATGTGGCCTAGAGTGTCTGACCTGCAACACAGGAGCCAACAGAGAATCTCACACACAAAGGTTCTTCATCTAGCACAGGGGTCAGCAACCCGCGGCGCTAGAGCTGCATGCGGGCTCTTTCGCGCCCCCATAGTGGCTCCCTGGAGCTTTTTCAAAAATGATGAGGGGACATATTTTTGTCTTAATATGGTTTCTGTAGAAGGACAAACATGAAAAACATTCTTAACATATTCCAATGCTGTAAAAATGTGTATAATAAATATTTAATTTCAACACATCTGTCAATGAAGATTTCCATCATAGGCTGCAACGTTTCAGCGCCGCGGTGTCAGGCAAGTGCTGCTGTAAACAAACAGCTGGATGTAAAATAAGTAAGGGCTTGTTTTTGTTTTGTATAGCCTACTTACGCTGCTATTTTATTTTTTATAATTACAGGCTGCATTTTATTGCACTCTGTTGCCCAGATAAGGGAAGAGAAGGGGATTCTACTGTATTTTTTTTCTCAAATCCTTAAAATAAAAATCAATGAACCAAAAATCAGATTTCTTTATTGTATTTCATCAATGCAACAAGACATAATTCATTATGGAAGTTAAACTTAAAGCACTAAATATTGTACAGCAGAGTAGTCACGTGGTGTGTCATTCTCAACAGGATGCAATGCAGGAAAAATAGACCTTTAATTATGAATGCTCACTATGTATTTGTAGCCTTATTAATCATTTTGATAGCAAACTAATATAGCTAATATACACTTACAGCCTGTGTTGCCTTCATATAAGGCTTTTATTTTTTTGCGGCTCCGGATAGATTTGATTTTTGTTTTTTTGTCCACTATGGCGCTTTGAATATTTTGGGTTGCCAACCCCTGATCTTGCACATTAGAGTCAGAAGGAATCTGAAGCCTGAGAAGCTACGACTGAATGTGTTTGTGTTGTAGGTGATGAGACAATAATATGGATTGTCAGAGATCTTTGTTACCTAGTGATGGTTCCGTCTATATCTGAGATCACAATCTTGTCGTCCCAGCTCCAAAGATAGATCGTACCATGACAACGACATGTGCCCTGATACTGAGTGGTCACGCTGAAAACCACATCGTTAGCACCCTTCTTCAGTTCCAGGCTAGCCTACAGAAACACACACACCCACACAACACACACACCAAAATAAAACCTCTTTCATGTGGCTTTAAACCTTTCTTAATATGAAAATCCAAATGAAATTGTAACTTTCTGTCTCACCCTGATGTAAACATTGTTCAGTGAAAAACACAGGAAATGTTCACAACTACTACAACTTATTTTACTTCACGGCTTGTTTTTGCAGTGTTGTGACTCTGTGAAGTCACACTTTTCCATTTTGGTCAGACTGGTCTTGTCTTGGTCTCGACAGCCTTGGTCTTGGTCTTGTCTCAGTCTCAGGTCTTTTGGTCTCGCAATGTCTCGGACTGGGAGGGATTTGGCAAACACACTTTTTTTTCCTAGGATATTAGTATTGGTGGTGGTATCGCGGTAGTTCATTATGTCCCTGACATCTACGGTGGATGATTGGAGAGATAAATTTGCATTCATCTTACCCAGTTTCATTAATGAAAGGGGAGGTTCTGCCATCTACTGCCTGGTTAGAAAAGGTTGATAAAAGTACTCAAAAACGTTGTAATATTCCCCCATAGTGCTCGTCCGCTGCAACCCAAGTGAATGCGTAATATCCAGACTTCACTCAACGTCAACAACGTCATTTAGTATATTTTTATAACATAAACAGTCATTATACCAGAGGCGACTGGGGGTGCACACACATTCACGCACTGGGAGCTGTGCAGTGATAACGCGCTCTGGTGTTTGTTTGGTTTTGCTGTGATTTTATCTACTGTGAGTGAGCTATCCTCACTCAAGTGCCCATTTACATCATCATTATGGTAATGTCTGTAGACTTTGCAATGTTTGATATATAAAACACTGTCGTTATAGTGTGTGATATGTGACTGGTCATTACAGAGCCTCAGAGCTACTAAAGCAAATATATTCGTTGAATCTGTAGGAATATGATCCATCAATCCATCAATTAGGGATTACCAGCTGCTCTGATGTGAGGCGAAGAGTCTTCTTGTAATAAACACTCGCTGAATTCGGCTGTTCTGACTGGCAGGATCCTGACACCTGATTGGTCGATCTGTGATCCTCATCACTCGAAGACGACTCGTCCTTCATCCTGAGAAAACAAAGACAATTTCATGAATGAACTATGAAAACTGATAAAATGATAGAAAACACAACAAGACAACAATTCACCTGTTCACTGAAGCCATTGACAGCGAGTTCTCTCCCTGCTCGGCCTCAGTCAATGAATCCTGGAGGATAAAAGGTCAAAGGTCACAGGCGTTTAAATCAGCTGAAGCCTAAAGTGTTAATGTATTAATGTGAGTAAATCACTAATGATTTACTCACAATTCACTAGTGATTATCTGTGCATACATTTTTTATTGTCAAAGAAAACCAACCAAATAACAAAAATTTGAACTGAAAAAACATTTTCATTGACTAAAACAGAAATAAAAACTCAGCTTTAGAAAAAAAAAGTTCAATATTTGACTGATTATCTTTTGTTTAATGATAAGTTATTTTAATAATATACATTTCTGATCTTTTTAAATCTAAAAAACAAACAAACTAATATGAATTAAAATGAACAAAACCAACTGTAAAAAAAACGAAACTGAAATTGTTAACAATTAAACAACTAAGCTAATACAAACTCCTGAACAATGACTTGTGTGCGCTCACGGATTTGGAGTCGCTGTTCCTGCGTCTCCATGAAAACCACCAGCGTCCTCCTTTCTTCGGCATCTTCTCCTTCATGATGTTATCCACTGACGCCTGGAGACAATCATGCACATACAACTCAAAACTGATTGAATATGTAACTTAAAACTGACAAAAAACTCAAAACAGAAAAGTAAACTACAGAGAAACCTACAGTACAGACAAATGAAAAGAAAAAAAGGAAAAATCCCAAATGCAAACATCACATTTCAAAACAAACTCAGCTGATGAAGGTGAAACAGCAGCAAGCAACCAAACAGAGAAAGAGACTGACAGAGACAGGGACAGAGAAGAAACGAAGACAGGGACAGGGACAGGGACAGAGACAAAAAACAAAACAGAGACAAGGGTAGAGAGACAGAGTCAGAGATAGCGACAGGGACAGAGACATTCGCTGATAAGAAGTGAAGCTCCTACAAGCTGTGGAGTGGTGGAGCTGAACAGAGCAGGGAGGCAGGAAGAGAAAAGGCCAAACACAGAAAACACTGATCTCAAACACCAACACTTAGCACACAAACACAAAGCAAACATTTTAAATAAAAGGGGAGAGTAAGGAGGAATAAAGACATTATCAGTGTTAGAGTTACGTTCAGAGACATTTCACTCTCCTATGCTAAAAAAGGTAAAGGTAAAAAATCACATAAATAATTAAATTTGATGCTATAACTGTCATCATTTGGTTTGGAAATCAAAGCTATTCATTTCAAAATTCCAGACATCTGCAGGCTTCTCTGTAAATTATTAAGACATACTGAATAAGTATGATTATACAATTTTTCCTCATATTGTCTAGTCTCTACAAATAAGAACCAAGTTTAACAGTTAAGGACCTTTATGCAAATCTGGCCCTCCAACATACTTCCACTTAATTTTAATTTTCATTCAGTACGTTGTCTGTCTCTGTCTCTGATGATATTTGTATCAACAACACCTACAATACGTCTGCTTTCTCTCTCCAGCCATCAAAATAAGAGTTTTAAATATATTGTCGTGGCAGATATAACAGGAAGTTAAAATTACCCTAAGGGGTAAGTCCAGAAAAATAGGCTACAACAGTAAAGGCCAGGACCCATATAATAAATGACACACAAAGTTTAAGCTGCAACAAAAACAACATAAAACAAAGCAGAGTATGTATGTCTCACCTGCGGTAGTGGTTTCTGATACACCTGCATGGCCAACATGACCGGAGCTGCTGTGGTCCAGTTGTAATACCTGCAGCAGACAGCACAAGGCGCTATAACACACACTTTTTTTACTATGATATAATAAGTCTCACTTTGTTACTGGTAAGATTTCATTGCAAAGGTTTAGTTTAAAAAAATTAATCAAGATAAACAGGGGTTAACTTATAACATGTATGACAGAATATTAGCAACTGAATCATACAAAAAGCAGATGAAGAAGAACCAGGTACCTGGAATAGTAAATACTTTACCTGTATATTGATATAAAATATATAAATAAATATAGATATAAAATATATAAATACTGCAATAAGAGTTTCATGAGCTTAAAAAATAAAACAGGTGTTAAATCAGTGGCTCAGTTGGGGGCGCTCTTGAGCATGAGTAGTGAGTAGACATGTTTTTCATGGCCACAGAAATAAATTGAATTCATATACGTTTTGGACCCTGTAACTGTTAAAACTTTGTTGAAAATATTTATTTTGTGACTTTATTAGAATAAAAAAATGATACGCTGGAAAGTTAAGGGTCTGAATTTCTCTCTCATTTAAAACATCTCTGGGTTGGTATTGCCTTCATACAGGAAACCTACCTTTTAAATCAAGCCCATTTAAAAAATCACAAAGAATGTTTCACACACAGTTTAACTGTAAAAGTAGAGTAGCTATTCTCATTCATAAGTGAATTCCCTTTCTTGTGTCAAACACTATCTTGAACCTGAATGACCAGATATGTGATGGTTGTGGGAGAGTTGATTGGATCATATCCATGGCCCAAACCTTGAACATCTTTTCAAAAGGATACCAAGCACCATCCCTAAATTAAATACTCAATAATTGATTATGTCTGGGGATTACAACTTGGTGATAGATTATATTTGGGATTGTTCTTCTCAGTCTGTATTAAGACTGTCTAAATCAACAGAAATAGTCCAGTTGCTCATAGATATGTATATATATACAAACTTGTAGACCTGTGGTTATATATATATATAACATCCCACCAAGAGGGAGTATTCATATTGCTCTAAAGTCATTCAGTCATTATTTTCAGGATAGATATTTTTTAGTTGACCCCTCTCCATTGAGTGTTATCACAGTATGTAAATATGATCAAATTATTAGTGAATATTAAAGGAACTCTCCCATCTTAAGCCTAGTTTATACTTATACTATACTAAAGTTCAGCACAAGACAGAAAAAAACAGGCAAAAAACATATCTCCTTAAATAACACTTTTTTTTCTTGTACCAGACTTATTTTTTGGCTTGACCCTAATAGTACAACCAGGAAGGAACATGTGTATTTGATACTCATCAATATCGAAAAGCAAATGCTTTTATGATGTATAGGAAGATTAATGATTTATCCTCAGAATTTAAGGCCCCAGATGGACCTGCCTCTGATTTGATTAGGAGGAGAGTATACAAACTGAAATTAATCTCTGAACTACTACCCAAGTGATCAAATCTCGTAGTAGATTCCATGAAGAAGCGTATAAACCTTCCAAACTGTTCGCTAGCCAACTCTGTCATAAAGTGGCATCCTGTAATATTTCACAAATTATGCTACCTGATGGCTCTATTAACAATTGCTTTATAGTTAAATTCTAAATCATATTCCTCAGACATAATACTGGATCATAACCAATTTGACACATTTTTTGTAATCTAAACATTCCAAAATTGGAAATGGAACAAGATCTGACATTGGAGGAGATTAATAATGCAAGAATCTCTCTTTAAATTGGAAAAATTTTACCCGTTTAGGTTCTCGACTGATTTTTATAACAATTCAAAGATAAACTTGCCCTTCTTCTCATTTCGTTCTATGCAAAAGTACTGGAGCATAACATTCTTCCGCCCACGCTTCACTAGGCATCTATTACATTGTTACTAAAGAAGAATGAGAACCCTCATGATTGCTCATCTTATAGACCAAATAACCTGACAAATTGTAATGACAAAGTGTTCTCAAAGATCTTTGCTTTCTGACTTGAGACAGTTCTTCCCTTATATCATCTCAGCGGACCAGAGTGGATTGGTCCAAGGTAGACTATCCTATTTTAACCTGAGACAAATGTTTAGTATCATTTATACAGAACCCAGCACTCCATCCCCAGCAGCATTATTACTGCTTGATGCCGAGAAGGTGTTTGATTGGGTTGAATGGAATTACTTTTTTTATACACTTAGCAGATTTGGTTTTGGACCTAGCTTCATTCAACGTATAAACTTAATCTACACTGATCCAACTGCCTCTATTCATACTAATGGTATCTTGTCTAAGTACTTCTCTCTTCACAGAGGAACAAAACAAGGGGATTGGTAGCTTTGCATTGGAGTCTGTTGCTTTTTGTTCTAGCTATTGAGCCCCTCTCCAAAATAATAACAGAATACCACGTATCTCACATGCTGGCCTAACTCATTCTCTCTCTGTCACCAACCATATTACCTTCAGCTTTAATCATACAGGAATTTGGGTACCTATCTGGATACAAGCTTAATTTCAATAAAAGTGAATACTTTCCCACTTGATCAGCTTGCATGAAAAAAGAATTCATGGATGGACCAAAAGATGTAGGTGGGCTTTCACTTCCTAATTTGTTCACATACTATTGGGCCACAAACCATATTGCCTTTCTTTAGGGTTGTTTTGTATCCTCTTTCGCCATTTTGTTTGTCGTGGTGATTTTGGTCTATTTTTGTCCTTTGCAACAAATTTTCTATTTATTCATTCTATTATTACTATTTTTAGTAATAGTAGTAGTTTTGTTTTTCTTGACTATGCTGTTTGTAAAACAGAAAATTATTAAAAATATGACAATTTGGAAATTACAAATAAACTGTTTAAAAAAAATCATTGCCTCAGTTATTGTTAAGTTAAGTGACAAATGTATTTGGGTAGGAGACAAATAATATTTGGCAAGATAAGAAAGTAAAAAAAATACAGTTTTAGGAAATATTCATCAGGTATTCATGTTGGTTTCTTGTTATTTAAAAGTACATTTTTATCATTTTTTTTCCAAGTTTCTACAGTGTAAATGTGCAAATCTCGAATGTGCTATAATGCAGAACATACTTGTTTCCAATTTTAACCACCAGATTTGGATCATCGATGAGAGAAGGATTTTCAGAGAAGTGCTGGTAGGAAACGGCCCTCTCCTTAAAGTCCTCTGTCCAGAAAACACACAGACACACACAGACACGTTACAGCCGGCTGGTTTCAGAATATCAGTCAAACACCGTCTGTTGTTTTCTGCTTGTACCTGCTGTGATTTCCCTGTTGTCGGTGAGTCCTCCACACAGAGAAATGGCAACGTGTGGCAGGTCGCCAATCTGATCAGACAGACTGTCAACGCCGCTGTCCATCCCACTGCTGCCCACTGACTGTGGCGACTGATTTGCACTTCGCGCCCCTGTCATCATCATCTCCGAGTCGCCTTTCATTGAGCTGCAGCCTCCCTCGCTGAGGAGACAGAAACATATGACGTCACTCATACCAGCAATTGATGAAATGCAGGTTTGGAAGATAAAAATATTAACATATTGTTTGAATTTTACTTTTTTTTTTTTTTTTACTAAAATTAATTGCTGAGATGTGTGAAGAAAAGTCTATTGGAAGAACTGAGTAAAAAATAACCCTGCATGAAATATTAATTAGACATGACATCATGACATTCATGACATGGTACATAAACATGACCTATTGCTGCCTATGTAATAGAGGGTTAATTACACATTTTGAATGTAATGTAGGTCACAACTGTAAACAAAACAGATTGATGTGAACAATTGTATTAATTTATTATGATTAATAATAGAATTTTAAAAATATTTTATATTAATGTAATTTATTTATTTAATTGTTTTAAGTGTACACTTGCTTTTGGGGTAAATAAACGACCAATAAAATCTCTAAAAAATACTATTGTCTACTACTCAAAGTAAAAAAGCAGCTGGACTGGTTGCTCCTCTACCTTTTTGGGAAGTAGCGAGCAGCGACTTCAGGTTCCAGCTCTGTGATATCATCCAGGTAAATGCCGTCAGTGCCCAGGTGTTGGCTTCTCTTCTCTAGTAAGAGACTCGTCATCAGCAGGATAATTGAAGGGTGAAATAGATGCATGTGGACACTGAATGTTTGAGTTTTGGTACCTTTCCTCTTAGAGGGTGAATCGGTTCTTCTGGCGGGACTTTCTCTGCTTCCAACTTCATCCAGACATTCAGAGAGAATCCTTGGAGACACTGAGCAGCCTGTTAACCCCTCGACCTCTGAACATGAGGCCTCTGCAGCATCCACCTCTGTTTCTCCTGCAAGTTACAAAAAACACCTTTTATACCCTCTGATCTCTACAGGAGGAGTCTGCTTCATTTTCAGAAATGTACTGCAGAGCCTTACCTCTAGCTCCTCCACCTCCAACCTCAGGTTTACTGAGTTCAACCCTGTTTCTATCATGGCTGTCAACAGCTTCTTCACTCCCGTGGTGGGCTGCGGCCTCCCCCGTCAGGGGTCCATTCTGGGGGAGGGAGGAGCTGGGGTCTCCGATGGCTCTAAAGTGTGTGCTGGAGGACACAGGGACGGACACGGCTGCTGTAGCGTCCTGCTTCTGGTGAGATGTCAGGAAAGATGGCTGCAAGAAACACAGAGAAATCAGCCTCTGCATATTATTTCCTTTGTTTTCACTTATTTCTCATTATTCATGTTAATATTTTCATATGCACCTGTGCAGCCTGTGGCAGCTCCCCCCATGTCCACTGCATCTCATGGTTTTCTTTGCTGCGATTGGCCAACACAGAGTCGCTCTTTGGTGTTGACGACAGAGACCTGTCACTGCTGCAGGGAATTAAATGCTTATTTTTTATCATAATAAACTTAAATTCTAGAATAAAATCAAAAATAGGAATCATTTCAATGCTGCAGACTTTGTGCTTTTCCTTTATTGCTGCATCACTTCTTCAGAAAATAAAACTGAAGATGAGACCTGATGAGGGACGAGAAGTGAGACGTCTGCTGAGGACAAGAAATGGACAGACCACAGGAGGGGAGGAGGGACAGAGTGTCCTTCATCACAGGACTGGGAGAGGAGACAGACAGGAAATTTGTATTATTACACTGAATTTTGTGTGTGTATATGTGTGTGTGTGTGTGTGTGTACCTCTGTGAACTAGTCCATTCAGAGCTGGGATCTGGGACATTTGTTGATCCTTGATCATCATAAACAGGCCTGATCAGAAACACACACATTTTGGAGACATCAATCACACACACATTGTTTTACAATATTCACTCACACATATGCACACAAACACACTTACACAGACACACACATTCCTTCATGTCTCCATGGTTTCAGGAATGTTTTCAGCTTTCCATGTGGTAAGGTTTCTATAAAAGATGGATAATGCTGTAAAAAGGTTGGTGTGGATCTGTGGGAATAGGATGAGCCTCTGAGAAGCTGATCTATTTGTTGCTTCAAAGGCTCCAGAGACATATAAACAGACGAGGATTAAGTAAAAGTAGAAATACAGTCATCTAAAAATGCTCAAAAACAAGTAAAATCCCTTAATTGGAAATCTTACTGGAGTTAAAATACTGAAGAATTAAGTATTGAGTAAAGGTTTATTAATCTGGAACATGGAAGCTCTTTATTTCGAAAAGACACCAGGTTCAATTATTAACACACACATGCTCACACACACATGCTCACACACACATGCTCACACACACACACACACACACACACACACACACACACACACACACACACACACACACACACACACACACACACACACACACACACACACACACAGACCTGCCAGTTTCCTCCTCTCTCTCCTCATCAGAGCTCAGGTCAATGGTGAACATGTCCTCGACCTCTGAGAAGTCCTCCCCACTCTCCTCTCTCCTCACCCCCCCTCCTCCTCTTCCTTCTTCTGCCCGCTTCCTTTTCTTCTTCCTTCTCTTTTTCATTCCTCCATCACTCTGTTGCAGTCCAAGACTTGGAACAGGAGCTAAGTCTGTGCAATAGGGAGACAAACATGAACACAGCTGGAAAACAACCATTAAACACATTAAAACATTAAACGTCATATCTTCAGATGGTTACCATGGTGACGGGACCCACTCCTGCCCAGCTGAGACATCATCAGCTCCTCTCCTGTTGACACGATAGGTGATGTCGCCAGGTAGGATGGAACCACTTCCTGTCAGAGGAGAAAGTGATACGATGATGTCATGAAATCATATTTAATTCCAGATATTAATGCACAAGTCATTAAACACAGGAGGAAGAAAAAAGTATTCTGTACTTTACTAAAGTAAAAGTCTTAATATATTCATTCATTCATTCATCTTCTATGCCCGCTTATTCCTCATTAGGGTTGCAGGGGTCGGCTGGAGCCAATCCCAGTGCATTACAGGCGAGAGGCAGGGATACACCCCAGATGGTCGCCAGCCTATCATGGGGAGTATCAATACACTTATAGAAAAATACTCTACACTCTAAAAATAAATACAGCATGAAATCCAACATTATGAACATGAGCAATTGTAAATCAATAAAATTCTCTGCAAAACTGGATCTATGCATTTATTCTGTTTATAGACACAAACGTAAACACAGAAGAGCTTTATTTTGAAAAGACACCAGATTCAGGTTGTTTGCAGTTAATACATGAACTTGAGTAATCCAAATTATTAAAATGTGATCTTCAAAATAATAATAATTACAATAACTGTAGAGTTTCTGTGATTTTCTCCTCAGGTTCTGTTTGTTTCTTGTGCTTTAACTCCTCTGTTTTTATAGAGAAGCTGAATCCATCAAAATTAGTAATACTCTGGCGATTTTAGTTATATTAAGAGAATTTGGCACAAACATAAACTGTCTGAAGTTTTACATCAAATTTCATTCAGGACTGAAGCTTTTATACATTTCTAATAAATATTCTTGCAGGCTCATTCTAAAAACTCTGACTGGTTGGACTGTTGGAGTAGAGCCTGTACCCCTCCCCAAGCAGAACATTGTTTACATTCTAAATGCCACTGTCATGTCATCGCTGATCATGTGACCATGTGACTCCTGTGTTTACTGCAGTTGGTTCATAGCTGGCTTCATGTCTCAGAATCAGATGATGCAGGATGTTTTCATGCTTTGTCAGTCAGACAGTTTATATCAGTTATAATATAAAAATATAGTATTTATAAATATTAAATTATAATATATATAATATAAAATAATATAAATACATGTTGATAATATAAAATAAATATTTCTAATTAATATATAACATAAGGTTATAAAAGTAAAAACTAAACTTTAACAAAGAGAAACATAGAAACCAACAATGAGAGAAACAATCAAACAATAGCTCAGTGTTTAGCCCAGAATTTCCTATGATGTTTGTGTGTGTGTGTGTGTGTGTTTGTGAGTTGTGAAAGTAATTATGTAGTTGACTGTTGCTCCAGGAAACAGTTTAAAAATAGTATTTGTGTTAATTTTTTTAATCTCAATTAGGTTTTCCTGATTAAATATACGTTAGATATTGATTTAATATAATGCATTTTGCCCTTGGTGCAATTTGATGAGGTCAGAGCCATGTTCATATTCATGTCTCAGACTATATCAGAGGCTCAATATTGCCTGATTCTGGCAGGAAAATGGCAATCTGAGCCTAAAGCTCAAATAACAAAGATGTATGTGCTTCAGCAGGAAGAGACAGAACAAGAATCTAATGATCAGCTGATCAGGATGAGAAAACCAGCTGTGTTCTTCATGTCTCTGAATTCTGTCCTATGTTTGTGTGTTAGTATGTGTATGTGTCAGTGTGTGTTTACAGTGTATCTGTGTGTGTGTTCTCTTACCAGTGTGTCCTCTGTCTCCTTGACAAAGAAGGCCTCTCCGTTCTCTCCGAGCTTCATGTGTAAACTCACTGGTTCCCCATTTATCTCTATGTCCACCTGCAGGAGTTAACGTGTTAAACCTGGTTTAACATGGGTTAATGTGTGTTAACATGTGTTGTAAAACCTCAAATATGTTATTTATTTGCAGTCCTGTAGGTTTTGAGTCTGTAACTCACCAGTTTCTCTCTGGACCTCAGGACTCCCATCTTTCCGAAGCGGACGTGGAACGGCGAGCAGTGCAGGGATCCATCTGGCTGCCGCACCACGATCACATCGATGCAGCCGGACAGCGTCGCAGGATTCAAACCACGGTACAACTCCTTCACCTGCACCAGCACCTGACCTGCCAGCTGACCCACGTAGTTCATGGTCTGCAGCTGGACAAAGAGGCAGAGACAAACTCTTTAAATTGTACTGAAATCAGACACCACAGTATTTGATATATGTACTATGTAATATAATAACAATATACTAATAACATTTATTATGGTAGTAATAATAATAACAATATGTAATGTATAATACATATGTACTATTAATATGTAATATGAATATGAGACAGATATGGGTGATATAAATTGTATGTATTGTATTGCTTTGCAACAACATTTTCAAGTGTTCATGCTGATAAAGCTAATTGAATTTGAAATTGACAGGAGGGGGGGAAAGTTTCCTATTTAAAAGGAAAAAAAAATTATATATATTTCACAGTACAGGTCACATGACATTAAATAACTTTTAATGAGGATCAAAGTCTGACGGATGAAATGATGAATTGTTTCTTCTTGTTTCATAGATAATTTGACAATAGGCTGATTTTCCTTTGTCCCCAGTTAGGAACTAAACTCACGACAGGAATTCTAACACTTTTCCTCTTTGTGATGCAGATTAGCGTCAAAACAGCTGCAGTAATACTGCAGGAAACATGACAGGAGCCTCAGATCCAGGAGAAATAAATAAATACAGCACCAAGAAGGTGAATAGAGCTGCTTCTACTTGATGGATAAGTTCATATTTCATGTTTTACCCGTTACATACTTTTTTCCAGACTTCTCATAAAAAACAAACAAAAAAAACATAATTTGTAAGTAGTATGATGTGTATCATGTAAATCCATTATGTTATGCTTGTTTTTACTGAGATGTGTGTGTGTCAGTATGTTTATATCAGTTTATGACACTTGAAAAAAAAACAAATTATTGCCTTAATCTGAATATAACTGGACAACTAAAATGTATGTAAACACATTACTCTGATTAATAGCTCGAGTGAGTAACAGTGTTGAAACACAAGCAAAGAAACATTTTTTATGATGTCACATCCAGTTACTGTGATGTCACATCATAGAATACTGCTATGTTCCATTGCATTCAGAACTTGGAAAGATCCTACCTCTGAATTGGAGTGCAATAAAGTGCAATAAAATGGCCCTAGAACTCGGATCACCTAATTGGGAACTAGGGCGGGATCACAGCAGCCCGAGTTGGAGGGAATGACATCAGAGTAAGGCGGCATCGCACAACAATTCCTATTTTTACACACTACATGCTTAAGCAAGTGGGAAGAGCGGCATATTATAGTGTTAGCAGCAATAACAGTGTTACCAGCAACAGCAGCAGCGATAGTGTCAGCAGCAGCAGCAGTAATAGTGTTATTACTGCTACTACTGCAGCAGCAGTGTTAGCAGCAGCAATGTTAGCAGCAATAACAGTATTAGCGACAGAAGTAACATTGTAAACAGCAGCAGTGTTACTAGCAGTAGCAGTGTTAGCAGCAGTAGTAACAGTGTTAGCAACAGCAGTAGTAACAGTGTTAGCAACAGCAGTCGCAGTGTTAGCAGTAGCAGTGTTCACAACAGTAACAGTGCTAGGAGCAGCATAAACAGTGTTAACAGCAGCAGCAGTAACAATGTTATCAGCATCAGTAACAGTGCAATCAGCAGCAGTAAAAGTGGTAGCAGCAGTAACAGTGTAAGCAACAGCAGTAACAGGGCTAGCAGCAGTAACAATTTTAGCAGCAGTAGCAGTGATAGTACAGTGTTAGCAGCAGTAAAAGTGTTAGCAGCAACACTAAAAATGTTATCAACAGCAACAGTGTTAGCAGCAGCAGTAGCAGTGTTAGCAACAGCAGTGGTGTTGACAGCAGCAGCAGCAGCAGTAAAAGTTCTGGTAGCAGCAGGAGCAACAATATTATCAGCAATAACTGTGTTAGCAGCAGCAATGTTAGCAGCAGCAGTAGCAGTGTAAGAAACAACAACAGTAACAGTGTTAGCAGCAACAATGTTAGCAGCAGCAGTAATAGCAGCAGTAACAGTGTTGGCAGCACTAGCAGTGTTAGGGGCAGTAACAGAAGCCGAGTTAACAGCCGTAATACTATTGGCAGCAGCAGAAGCTGTATTAACAGCAGTACGAGAGTTAGCAGCAGCAACAGTAACAGTGTTAGCAGGAGCAGAAGCCGTAACAGTGGTAGTAGCAGTAACAATGTTGTGCCGTAATGACATTGTTAGCAGCAGCAGTAATGGCATTGTTAGCAGCAGTAACAGGGTGAGGCTCTGCAGTCGAACCGCAGCTCTGCTTCATTCAACAACAGATCATAGAGCTATAGACATTATATTATACAATATAATATTTCATTATAGAGTCTTTGCCCTGACGCGCAGCTTTAATGGTATTTTTTCGATGTTTTCGATGTTAAAATCCTCTTATAAATTCAGTCCTGCAGATACTCACGTTCAGGTTCTGTCCACCATCAGCGTCTTCAGTGTCTAAGTCCCTGTCTCTGTCCTCTGATCGATCAGCTGCTTTATTCCATCAGTGTGATCATTCAGCTCATCATACACACACACACACACACACACACACACACACGGGCGCGCGCACACAAGTCTCAGCTGACGTTGTGTCAGTGATTTTCTGTTCTTGGCTGGTGCTGGGTTTTAAAGCGCAGTTTAATTATTCCTCCCACCGACCCCCCCACCGCCCCTCCGTAGGCTGGACCGGGAATGACGTCATACATCATTGATATTTATATCACTCATTAAAGTTTTAAGATTCTAACTTATCAATTATTATTATTTCGCCTGATTTTTTAAAACTAATTATTCTTGTATACTTATACTGTGTATTTCTGTCTCACTCTACTATAATTTATATATTTATATTGTATATTTTTCAAATGATTTTGTAACTAATTACACTGATTCTTTTGTCTATCTTCTATTATTCAATTAAACAAGCCCTAAATGCCTCACGCACAGACTGTTGATAGAAGTAATAAACATAAATATTAGGGTCAACAACAAATGAAAATCTGAATCACAGTAGAAACGACAGAACTCATAGCAGCTTCTGTAACAACCTAAGAGATGATGAATATAAATAATCTGCATGATTATTATATTTTTTATGTTTCCTCCTGTGACTCAGAGACAGAGATGATGGCTTTGTCTAAAGAAGAAGAATCTGAAATGTGGAGTTGAGAAGACAAGAATAGCTGTGGCCTTCATGCTGCAGGAGGAATCCTGGCCTGTGAAACACACTCAACAGGTCTCAGCTGTTGAAATGTAGGTCTGTCCTCTAGACAATTGAGGTAAAGGTTAACTCTAACCCTAACTCTAATACTAATCCCACACCTGACTTTAACCCTAACTCTAGCCCTTAACTCTAACCCTGACTCTAATATAAACTCTAATCCTGATTCTATCCCTAACTCTAATCATGACATTAACTCTGACTCTAATCCTAAACCTAATTCAGACTGAGACCTTGTAGTAATATGATGTTCAGCATGTGGTAGCAGATTCAGGACTGTAAACAGGACTTATTGTTCACTTCTGTGTTACGTGAAGTTGTAATGCCACTAACAAAATAAAAAAATATAAATATAAAAAAACAAAATATTTTCTATATGCAGTTATTCCTCACTAGGGTCATGGGGTCTGTTGCAGCCAGTTCCAGCATACTGCAGGCAAATAGCAGGGATACACATACATGGGGCACACACACTATCATGGGGCACAGACACCATTCACTCATACCTACAGGAAATTTAGAGCCTTCAATTAACCTAAACATGTTTTTGGACTGTGGGAGGAAGCAAGAGAACCTGGAGAAACTGATCAGTACTGTGATTTTCTTCCCAATCACACTTCTGATCACAACAAATCATTATTCCTGTTTATTTTCCTGTTATAAGATTTTAATCTATGGCTTTTAACTACATGTTTTGTTCTTTTGTAATAATAATGTGAAAGTTTGAAACTTTTCTCCTGCGCAAACAACAGATTCCTTTCTGACTGACTTTTGCAGAAAACAATGTTGAAATTGAAATTTCTGGATTTTTTTCTACCTTTTAACCATCTTAGAAACAGTTTGAGAATTTAAAGTATTGTCACACATAAGGAGGTTGTTGATTATAAGTTGTGAATGTACACATTCATGACTTCTGTAATCAGATTACTGATTTTATATAACATGTTATAGTGTGACCCCAGTTGATCCTGGACAGAAAGTCCCAACAAACTTCTGCTCTCACGACGTTTGTGTTGTTGCACAATGATTCTAAGAAGCAGCTCAGGAGAAAGTCAGACCCCAGTACCCCAGTACAGTACAGCCTGTTTTTAGAAAGTAATAAAACAGAAACTTTCTTAACATGTGAAACTCGAAACCATATCAGTGATATAATGCTGCAACAACTCCAGTCACAACATGTTCGATAACCTTCTGTTGTCAGTCAAAACATACACACACACACACACGCACACACACACACACACACACACACACACACACACACACACACACACACACACACACACACACACACACACACACACACACACACACGAGACAGCGCGGGAACAAGGAAACACGTGTAGTGTTTTCTAAGAACTGAGTCAATTCATCAGGGAGCAAAGAGAAGGGGGAGGCGGGGCGTGAGAGAGGGAATTTGCTGTGTGTATGTGTGTCAGAGGGAAACAACTGGTTGTTTTCAATAAAAACTGCCTGACCTGGGGGTCACTGTGTAAAAATTATAATATCAGCAAAATTTCAGGATGTGAAAATATAAAAACTAAACTTTTCAACAGTCTTATTTTATTCATTAAGTCTCATGTGTCAGGTGTTTGTATGTGTGTACGTTTGTGTGTGTTAATATGTTCTTTATGCACATGAACTATCTGCTGCTGATGTGTCTCTGTGTCTCTGCAGTAGGACGACCTCATGTCAGACACGTGAGAGGACAGAGGGACACGGTGGACAGACGGGGGCAGATGGGACGGATGGGGGGTAGTATGTTTCTGGCTGTTCCCTGCAAGGAACTGTGGGGCAGGAATGTGTTTGTTTCATCACCAGGGAGGAGGAGCTGTTAGTGAGGGGCTGGGCTCCCTGAGCCAATCAGAAAGCTGCGTAAGCCATATCACAACTGAACTGTCCAACACTGAGTCCAACACACAGCTCCAGGGAAACTAAAGACAGGTTTTCTGTAACTGCAGACTTTCTCTCCTCAGGAAACAGAGCAGCTTCTTTGTCAGTCAGCAGATTAAAAAAAAAATTGTTAAATGTTCTAACGTTTCAGTTTCCTGCCTTGAACATTTACTTCATCTGCAGATCTACAAATAAACTTTATAGATCAGAGCCAACTTTTCACAGAAAGTCAGACAGCGAGGAGGGGGAGCCTGGGTGTGACGCCGTTAGCACAACAAACAGAACTAAACTGACAAAGCAAACGGAACAAGAAACTAACAACAGAACAGGTTAAAATTTGACTTTGTGTCTATAGTTAATCTTCAAGAGGAAACGTGAGGCACACAATTGGTTTGAGGTCATGAGGAGAGATATAGTTATAAGAGGCACACCCAAACATATGCACACGTGTGCAGGGCCAGCACAGATAGGATTATATATTATATATAAAGAACAAACCTTCCAACAGAAGGCATACAGAGGGGAACCTAATCTCAGATAATGCAAACATGAGCAGAGTAAACAAGACACATTCTTAAAGTTTTCTTTAGACTCAGAATTTCTGGGAACTGACTGCGACATTGACATCTTTTCACTTTAATTATATTGATCAAAACAATAAAACAATAGTCAGTGATGACATAAATTACCGAAATCTGTTTCTCAGAAGCTGTCAACTTGTTCTTCTGAAAACCACCAGGATCTAAAAAACTTCATCTTAAAATTTTGACATAAAACTGGATAAAAGATCAAAATGCTGATGCAGGGACAGAGAGGATATTGATACTTTTGATATTTTTTTATTAGTGCTAATGACAAATTTTGGCAAGTATTATTCTTATTGATTTTACCAGAGACCAGCTTTCTCTGTCTCTGAGCCAGTTGTCCTCATGGTAGTGGCTGTAGGCTCGATCTCGAACATCCATGTGGGTCATGATGAGGCCATGGTGCACTGTTCGGTTCTGAGTCTGAGATCAGATCCAATCAGATCAGGTCAGAACAGAGCAGATCAAACCAGATCAGATCCGATTAGATCTCAGTCTGTCAGAGGAGACAGAAAAAAACAGGCAAAAGCTACATAGAAGAGCTCAGAAATGTGGATGTTAAGCTCCCTGGGCCACTTGCATTAAAATCTCTGTCTATCACATTCTAGATGAGTCTTGAATCTGGCGGACAGTTTCTTTAGTGATTAACATATGCTTCCTGTTTTAGACTCAATGTTAAGACTGTTTCTGGGAACCAAAGAAATCTGAGATTTAGAGAGGTGCAGGATCCTGCTGCTGCTGCAGAAACGCACACACACACACACACACACACACACACACACACACACACACACACACACACCCCGCACGCACACACACACACACACACACACGATCCAAGTGAGGACAGAGGAGCATCTCAGGGCAGCATTCGTTTCCCATATTTCATAACTTACAGTTTCTTCTTCAGTTTACAGAACACAATTTAAGGATTATTAATATGCATTGGTCAAAACTGAAGCTAAACTCTTTACAGTCTGTGCATCTTACAATCACAAACCACTGAAACACTTCAGATTCATGATCAAGTCGTTTCTCCAGAAGCTGAATGACTCTCAGAAAACACTCAACAAATTGATATCAGCAAGATTTGAACCTTTATGTTGCTGAAGCCCAAATGGGAAACCAGAGCAGAGGGAGAAAAATGCTGTTTTTCTCCACATTTCTGTCTGCCTCTATCTGCAGTGCAGCCACCATCATTGGCACCAGCTCAAGTGGTAACCTTTAAGGCTGGAAAAAAGCATGGAATTTTGAAATATCAAATGTGTAGAGCACACCTGTTGATGGGGCATAAATTGCTTTCAAAATTTCCCTAGAGGAAATTTAATAAGATGTCAGTGTCCAATAATGTGTTGGACACTGTGAAGCTGGATTTTGTTTATAATAAGTATTCCTCTTATCAGCACCTGATAAAGATCAATAAAAGTCTGTAGTGAGTGAACAGTTTGTCTTTCTATTCTTCTTCTTCAGTAACATCAAGTGTGCACCAAATGTCAGATCCACTTTTAGTTTCTGAGAATCCACTCAGATCTGTATTAGAAAAATACAGGAGACACAATGCACCAATGCACACTGAGAATGTCTGTACATTTATACAATTAAAGCATATAAAACTGTACATTGTGGGACTACGCTGATTCTCGGTAGATATGTGTTTCTACACACATCATCATCATAAAGTTCATGCAGCATCACACATCAAATACATCTTCACCACATGTTTTTCATAATAGCAGAGGATCAACTCCACAATTTTTTACACCATCTGTCAAAGTATATTCAAAATATTTCATATGTAAAAACATACATGCCAAAAAAAAAACCTTTACAAAAATGTCCCTGTAAAAATGTCTGTCGGCTTCCATCATTCATGAGGATGATGGAGTCGACTTCATATTGTTTTCAGAACAAAGATTTTGCAACAAGAAATAGACATAACTTAAACCTGCAAACACATGCCAGGAATAAAGAAGCAGAATATCTATTTACTGAATCTTCACAGGATAAAACAGATTTTTACATTTTGCTTACACCTCTCCCTCAAATATACAGAAAATTGAGATACTGCATTTAATTTTCTTTGGCAAAACGAATTCTTTAAACTGTTTGACACCATTTTACATACAGATAATATTTTTTAATTTCACTCCATTTCAACATATTAGCAGGTGGAACAAAACAAACAATAGGTCTTTTCAGATATGTTTCCCAGTCAGGAAGAACAATGGTCTGTCCTCTTTGGCGTTGGCTGTCTGGAACTCATCACTGAGTCTAAACCTCCACTCCTCCTCCAGCTCCAATCTCCCGACGGTCTGCCTCAAGGAGCTGCGATCTGCACTGATCACACACAGGGTCGCTCCTGAGGAGAAGGAGGATTTTAATTCTGAGAATTACAGTTACTGGACAATATGGTAGGTTTGTAACAGCGCCACCATCAAGCCAAACAGATTATGTGCTTTATATATAGAGACAGATTCAGAACCAGACCTATAATCAGCCAGTTCTGTTATGTCTCTCTTAGGCTTCATATTACCACACACATTCATGTAGTTATTGTCACACATATTTATTTATTTGTCATTTTTGTACCTTTGAGGAAAGTAAACTTCTTGAGGAAGCTAGATGTCACAAAGGAGTCAGCAAAACAGAGCAGGAGGCCACTGAACAGCAGCCCAGAGGTGCTGATGTTCACAGAGTGAGGTCTGGAACTCACAAAACACACAGTCACCTGCAGGGAGGAGGATACAATAAATACCTGAACATTGGGCAATAACACATAAGACACTGGACTCAAAACTAATTAAATGCTCCATGAAATGAAAAATAGATTTTCTACTTTACTCTTGTGTTCCTGTAATAATTGTTTATTTATCTTTTGGTATTTGGATCAGTGACAAAAATGTGATGTAGTGTAATCCCAAAAAACTTGGCATCAGATAGTTTAACTCTCTTAAAAAGGTTTTAAAAATTAAAAACACATGCTATCAACAAGTTTTATATTCTAGGTGGATTAAAAATGATTACATTTATCATTCTTTTTCAGTTACACCATTTGACATTTTGTGTCAAAAATCACACAAAATCACAAATAAAGTGATTTTTGTAAAAGATAATGATACAATGGGCTTTTAAACAAGAAGAAACCAACATGAACACAAAATGTACATTTTGAGAGACCTGATGAATGCTTCATAAAACTGTATTTTAAAAAGTTTTTGACTGTCTTATCTTGCCAACCATTATTTGTCAGTGACCTTTTCGCTGAATATGTCAAAATGGCTTTTTTTTCTCTTTTTTACATCAAAATTAATTAAATATGTTATATAAGCACTAAGTTCCACCAAGAAGTTTAGTAAGTGTCCAACATGTGTTTAATATAACAACAGAACTCTACTTAACATCTAAAGGTTAACGTCTCCTGTTAATAATTTACCAATGTGCACCATGATTTTTTTTGCATTCATGTCCAGATCAAGGCCTACACGTGTGTGTGTGCGTGTGTGTGTATGTACCTCAGGTCCCAGGTTGAAGTAGCAGTCAACAGACAGGACGGGATGTGTGTAGTTCCTGGTGCTGAGTGGAAACAGCTTGTGGCTGGTGTGTTGCAGGTATTTCTCCAGCAGCAGCTGAGCAGGTGTCGCCAGGAACAGGTGTTTGCTGTCTGGGGCACAGACGTACTGAGACGGACCCACTGAGGTCGGAACATCTGTCATCTGGACAAAAAAAATGACTGGCTTATTATCAGAGACAAACATTATCATTTACATCTATTAAGAAAGATTAAATGGTAGAAAGGTAAGATTCACACTTTGAATTAAAAGATGCAGACGTGTATGTGCCAGTGACAAAACTGCCATGTTGTGTAACCCGAAAAACTAGATACCAGATAGTTTAACTATCTTAAAAAAGGTTTAAAAAAATTAAAAACACTTGCTGTGAACAAGTTTTATATTCTAGGTGGATTATATATTTAAAATGTGTCATTCCTTTTTCAGTTACAGCATACGAAATTTTGTGTAAAAAAACATACAAAATTGAGATTTTTGTTAAAAAATGATACAAATGGACTTTTAAATAACAAGAAACCAATATGAACACACAATGTACATTTTGAAAGACCTGATGAATTCTTGTTAAAATAGTATTTACGTTTTTTTAAAGAATTTTGTTGCCAAACACTATTTGTCACTCACCCATATATCTAAATGATTAGGACTTACAATCAAATGTTAGAAATCAAAGTTTTTTAAGTAAAGTCATTAAAGTAAGAGAATATGACAAAAAATAGATAAAATGAGATAAAACCGAAATTAAAATACAAAAAAAACAAATAATAATAATTATTATAATAATAACAACACAAAATCAACATTATAATATAGAACAGAAGAAAGATTTAATATACATGGTGATGTGGTGTGTGTAAAATTTGTATCTGTTGTATATTTATGTGTAACTCAGTATTTAGACATTTTTATCTGCTAATAACTTTGTGTTATCAGTAATAATAATGTGTTTCTTTCCTCAGCTGTAACGTTTGTTTGTTTCTTCCTGTTTGTCACCTTAGTTTTGATGATGAAGGTCCTGTATCCTCCGATGGCAATTTGCTTCTTCATCACACTGAAGCAGTTGAACCTGCAGAGCAACAACCCGGCGCTGTGCAGCCTCAGGTTGAAGTCTACATCATGGCAGGTGAAGCGATTCTGGTCGTACTGGATGTTCTGGCTCCGGTCCACGTTCAGCAGCAGGAAGTCATGGAGGTGACCTCTGGAGAACGGCTCCCACTGCTTACCTGAAGCAACAAAACAAATCACACAACATCATGTCTAAACAATGTCCACACGATTTCATAAAAACTACTGAAGTCTAAATTATTTTAAAACAATGTTTGAAAGATGATGCTTGTTCATGTGTCATATAGGACAGGACAGTGTTTACAGGAAGTTAAATGGTAAATGCACTGCATTTGTATAGCACTTTTCTAGTCATTAATATGGTGGCCAACAGGAGCAATAGCAGAGCAAATGGCAAAGTGCTGCAAACACTGAAATGATGCAAAAAACATTTGGGTTTTGCAACATTTCTGTATTTGCAGCATTTGCCCCTGTCTGCCACTGTAAATGTTGACTACTCAAAGTGTTTTACACGTGTTCATTCACACAAATTCGTTGAAGCTCATTATATAATTCTGGAGTTGGTGCTTTGCTCTCAGGAGGATAAAGAGAACTGAGATACAGCTGGGGCCTGAATTACAGCATACAACACAACATATCTGTACAATCTGAAACCTAAACATGTGATGTCTGAAGAGCTGGAGACATAACAAATTGTTTACAGCTGCAGGTCTGAACAGCTACCACATCTACAACCTGAGAACCAGAGAATTTTGTATGTATGTGTGTATTGCTGCTGTTTTGTTCGGTCCATGTTTTGTGCATAAATATATATTTTCTGTTATTTGTAAAAAGCTCTTTATCAAGAAAATGTAGATATGTCATTTGTTTTGTATGTATTTAGTTTTCTTTTTTCTCTTTTCAAATATTATTTTGTTTTTTGTTATTTTGTTATTTTATTCTTTGTTGTTGTACATGTTTTTGTAAAACTTGAAGATATAGGATGATATCAGATTAATTGGGCCACATTTTGGTGAATTGCTTGGGACAATAACACAATATCAAATATGCCTTTTCCATGTATATTTATAATTAATAATGACTGTTTTTGATCTTTTGTATTGGAATAATGTGATAAAATATAATTTTACATATTTAGCCCCTATAAATATTGAAATATCTGCTGTGCCAATTTTTTTTGCATGAGCGGTTTCAGGTAAAATTGGCCATCTCATTAGGTAAAATGGGTTTAGTTTGATTTAGGATGCCAGGCTACTTACCATGCACATTGCTGGTTCAGTCTAGATTTGAAGTGTTGTCTCACCCACCATAGAAACTAATCAAATCACCCTTTTTTTGTCAAGCACAGTTTAAAATCTTTTGTAATCATTGGCTCAAATTTCCAGAGGGAATTTCCTTAAAAGGGAATTAGGGAATTAAGGGAATTTCCTTAACTGGTCCATTTTACCTGATATCACCCCATCTCTTAAAAAGTCTTGTAATCTCCTTGTTTTCACCATATTTTTCACAATATTTAAATACCATACTTTTATATTGTTTAGTTTTATCCTGCTCTGAGTCACAAATCTGTGGAAAAGATTCTCATCTTTCATGATGACCACTGACCTGCGAGTCCACGGCTGCACCACTTCCTGGTCCCACACAGTCCGTAGTGGGCCAGGTCTGGACAGGCCTCCATGTGCTGTAGGACGTGCTTCAGAGACACAGAGTGCTCCACTGGACCACTGATAAAACACAGAGCAGCAACATAAACTCATGACCCTGACTCTGATATGAGCAGATATGTGTCCTTCGCTGGACAGAAGCGGTCTCATGTACTTGCGTGCGTCCAGGTCCACAGCGTTCCACATCACACAGGAGTCGTCAGCCAGGATGATGAAGGGCCAGACGTCTCCTCCAGGGCCGCCGCCCTCCAGCCGCCGATTGCGCTCCAGCTCCAGGTTGTGATAGGAAAGTTCTTTAATCAGGAAGTGAGCAGCACCTGCAGGAAAATCAGGGACCAGGATGTGATAATAAATAATAATAAATAAATCCTGACAACTTCTGATATGTGTTGATTTTGTCCTTTTTGTCTAATAGAAACTAATTACAGTAAAATAAGCCAGACTGAACACCAAATATTCATTCTTATCATTGCTTCATTTGTTTAAAATTAAAGAATAAAATAAAAAGATTAATAAAATCTATTTGTTTATTGACTATACATGTTACAGTTAATAATGATCAATTATAAATGTTTATACTAGCATATGTACATAAATCTTTTTACTATGTAGCGGTCTCTGTGCTGTCATTTAGTTTTTATTGTCATACAAACTATTTCCCTGCTGCAAATAATAATAATTTATTCTTGGCCTTACTGTGTTCATCTAGAGGTTCTGTTAATGTGTGTCTAAAGAATCAGTTACTGAAATAACAACTTTACTCAATCTTGACATTTGAACTTGTGTGATGTAGCAACAGAACGAACCGATTCCAGCTCCATTGAATATGGTCGGCAGCACAAGCATGATATGGTTGGGCCAGTACTTCTTGTAGACGGCCATTTCATACTCTTTGACCACCAGGATGTGCAGGTGTGAAGCTCCATCCATGGCGTGATACAGGTTAAACAGGCCGTGCTCATGGCGGCCGGTGGTTGGGGTGAAGATCGGGCTCCTGATGCAATCTGGGCTCTAAATAAATAAATTAACCTTCATGATTTATAGTGTAACTGCTCAGAACATTTACTTAATTCAACACTATCTTTAAAAGGCAAAAATATTTTCAGATGACTACAGCTATAAGATGAATTACTGATTCTAATAAAACTAAAATCTTTCAATCAGATATTGTCTGGCTGTGTTTTAGTATATCACTAAACAGAAATCTATGAGCATACACTAACGTTCAAAAGTTTGGGGCCACTTAGAAATGTTCTTATTTTTGAAAGAAAAGCACTGTTTATTTAATGAAAATAACTTTAAGCTAATCAGAAATACACTCTATACATCGCTAATGTGGTAAATTGCAAAGTTGCAAATGTCTGGTCTTTGGTGCAATATCTAAACAGGTGTTTAAAGACCCATTTCCAACAATTATCACTCCAGTGTTCTAATGGTACAATTTGTGTGCAACATTATATCTATAAATAAATAAATAAGAAACACCAAAGCCATTTTCCCATAAGAGCAATTTCAGTCACACTCAAGTCTGTACCTCCACCTAGTGGTGGAATAACTCTGTTGCACTGTAGTCACAGCTCTGTAAATCATTTCTTTAATGATGGTCATGTGATTCATTGTGTCTGCATCTCAGAGAAATTTACTGTGATTAGTAATAGGCTCCTCATATAAGTTTTTAAATTGAAACTGTATTTATATGTGAGAGTTTTTAAAACTTAACTTGGAATTTAAATGAATGAACACAGTTCTTAGTTTATATAATAATTTCCACATTTTGTCACTTTATTTATCTTTATGAGCAGTTACTGTGGCTCAAAAAGGCTCACAGGATGGCACTTATCACTTTATTCTTATTTATACTTTTTTTTAATCAGATCCGTGCCTTTTGTCTTTGTTATGAGACAAACAACAACAGAAATGTTGGTTTACAGCAGTGTTGGTTACAGACAGACGTCCTTACTAACTGTTGTGATGTTGGTCGACTGTAGGAAAACTTACTTATCTTCCTGCTAAATTATTCATCAGTCTGAATCTATACATCAACTGAAACAGGAAGTCCTAGTTGTTGACTTTTATTACCCAATCAGAAGTGAGTGGCAGCCGCATGCTCTCCAGCTGGCCTCCGGGTTGGCTGAAGCTGAAGTAGTGTTCTTTGGACTTGGGGATGATGAAGTAGAGCTGGATTTCTTCTCCCAGCAGCAGGTGAGTGAATGTGAAGGCGTGAAGTGTTGACTCGTACATCTGAACAGTCATTAGAGCAGAAATTCAGGATCGACTGTGACGGTTTAAAGCAGCCTGAGAGTCACTGATCATGTTGAGTGTGTGTGTGTGTGCGTGTGTGTGTGTGTGTGTTGCTGACCTGGTATCTGGGGTTGAAGCCCAGGTACTGATGACACTGTTCACAGTGGTGATAGGTGTTGTACGCTGCATATTTAGACAGTTTGATCCTCGACGTTCGCCTACGTAAGTAAATGTCCTCCTGGCGCACAGGGTTTCCTGGTAAAGGCAACAGGAGGAAAGATCAGGACAGTATCAGGACAGGACTGAATGGTCTGATCATTTTTTAAGACTATGTAACAATGAAACACAGCCTCATTTGGCCAAATATAAAAAAATCTACTTAAGCTTCCAGTTTTCTATAGGAATACATACATAATGCAATTTTTCTGGTATTTATTGTAGTTGTGATATTTGTTGTATTTGTAGTAGTGGTCTTTGTTGTAGTAGTGGTATTTGGTGTAGTTATAGTATTTCTTGTAGTTGTGGTATTTGTTGTATTTTTCTGGTATTTATTGTTCGATCATTCGTTCGTTCGTTTGTTCGTCTTCTTCCGCTTATCTGTTGTCGGGTCGTGGGAGCAGCAGCTTCAGCAGGGAAGCCCAGACTTCCCTCTCCCCGGCTACTTCCTCCAGCTCTTCCGGGGGGACCCCAAGGCATTCCATCCTCCCCCCACTCGTGAACAAGACCCCAAGATACTTGAACTCCTCCACTTGAGGCAGGATCTCATCCCCGACCCGGAGTTGGGGAATCCCCACCAGAAACAAGCCCGACTTATTACCGGTAATGCAGACCGAGCTACGGCAGGCACCGAGTGTACAGGGACCGGATAGCCAGTGTCAATGGGTGGGGGACCCCATATTCCCACAGGACTGCCCAAGGGACACAGTCGAACGCCTTCTCCAGATCCACACACATCCAACACATGTAGACTGGTTGGGCGAACTCCCACGCACCCTCGAGCACCCTGCTAAGGGTATAGAGCTGGTTCACAGTTCCACGACCAGGACGAAAACCACACTGCTCCTCCTGAATCCGCGGTTCGACTATCTTACGGACCCTCCTCTCCAGTATCCCCGAATAGACTTTCCCAGGGAGGCTGAGGAGTGTGATCCCTCTATAGTTGGAACACACCCTCTAGTCCCCCTTTTTATAGAGGGGAACCATCACCCCAGTCTGCCAGTCCAGAGGCACTGCCCCCGATGTCCATGCGATGTTGCAGAGACATGTCAACCAAGAAAGCCCTACAACATCCAGAGCCTTGAGGAACTCAGGGCAAATCTCATCCACCCCCGGGGTCTTGCCGCCGAGGAGCTTTTTTACTACCTCGGCGATCTCAGCCCCAGAGATAGGCGAGTCCACCACTGGTCCTCCAGACTCTGCCTCTTTGACAGAAGACATACTGGTGGGATTGAGGAGGTCTTCGAAGTATTCCCCCCACCGATCCAAGACGTCCCGAATCGAGGTCAGCAGCACCCTGTCCCCACTTAACACAGTGTCAACGGCGCACCGCTTTCCCCCCCTGAGACGGCGGATGGTGGTCCAGAACTTACTCGAAGCCGTTCGAAAGTCTTTCTCCATGGCCTCACCAAACTCCTCCCACGCCTGTGTTTTTGCCTCGGCAACCACTGAGGCTGTGTTCCGCTTAGCATGCCAATACCCATCAGCTGCTTCAGGAGACCCACAGGCCAAGAAGGTTCTGTAGGACTCCTTCTTCAGCTTGGCGGCATCCCTTACTGCCGGTGTCCACCAGCGGGTTCGGGGACTGCTGCCACGACAGGCACCGACGGCCTTATGGCCACAGCTCTGGTCAGCCGCCTCAACAATAGAGGCGAGGAACAAGGTCCACTCAGACTCAATGTCCCCCACCTCCCCTGGGACGTGAGTGAAGCTCTCCCGGAGGTGCAAGTTGAAGCTCTTTCTGACAGGAGATTCGTCCAGACGTTCCCAGCAAACCCTCACAGAACGTTTGGGTCTGCCAGGTCTGACCGGCCTCTTCCCCCACCATCGGAGCCAACTCACTACCAGGTGGTGATCAGTTGACAGCTCCACCCCTCTCTTCACCCGAGTGTCCAGGACATGAGGCCGCAAGTCCGACGACACGACAACAAAGTCGATCATCGAACTGCAGCCAAGGGTTTCCTGGTGCCAAGTGCACATATGGACACCCTTATGCCTGAACATGGTGTTCGTTATGGACAATCCATGACGAGCACAGAAGTCCAACAATGAAACACCATTCGGGTTCAGATCAGGGGGGCCGTTCCTCCCAATCACGCCTCTCCAGGTCACACTGTCATTGCCCACGTGAGCAAGTCCCCCAGGAGAACGAGGAACTCCACAGAAGGGGCGCCCTCCAGCACCCTCTCCAAGGACTCCAAGAAGGGTGGGTACTCTGAACTGTCATTTGGCGCATAGGCACAAACGACAGTCCCCCCACCCGAAGGCGAAGGGAGGCTACCCTCTTGTCCACCGGGGTAAACCCCAATGTACAGGCACCGACCTGGGGGGAAACAAGCATTCCCACCCCAGCTCTGCGCCTCTCACAGGGGGCAACTCCAGAGTGGTAGAAAATCCAATCCCTCTCGAGGAAACTGGTTCCGGAGCCTACACTGTGCGTCAAGGCGATCCCGACTATATGTAGTCTGTACCTCTCAACCTCGCGCACCAGCTCAGGCTCCTTCCCCGCCAGAGAGGTGACATTCCACGTCCCCAGAGCCAGTTTCTGCCGCCGGGGGTCGGACCGCCAGGGTCCCCGCCTCTGACTGCCGCTCAACTCTCTCCGCATCCTCCCCCTGTGGCCCCCCCCATGGGTGGTGAGTCCATGGGGAGGGGTCCCACGTCACCGCTTCGGGCTGAGCCCGGCCGGGCCCCATGGGCGAGTCCTTCCCCCAGGCCTGGCTCCAGAGGGGGGCCCCAGTAACCCACACCCGTGCAGGGTTAACGCTGACCCAATTTTTTTCTTCTTCATCAGGAGGTTTTGAGCTGCACTTCGTCTGGTCCCTCCCCCAGGACCTGATTGCCATGAGTGACCCTACCAGGGACATAAGCCCCGGACAACATAGCTCCTGGGATCATTGGAACACACAAACCCCTCCACCGCGATAAGGTGGCAGCCCCAGGAGGGGCTGCTGGTATTTCTTGCTGGTATTTATTGTAGTTGTGATATTTGTTGTATTTATTGTATTTGTGGTATTTGTTGTAGTTGTGATATTTGCTGTAGTTGTGCTACTTGTGTCCAGAGCAGAGTCTCTGTTGCTGTGTGTTATTATGTCAGCTGGTGTATCAGTGACTCACTGTGTCTTTCATCAGCAGCAGGTTTGTATCCAGGACAGTAGACGGTGCTGATGTCATCATATTTAGGGTCATGGATGGTGTAGTCGAAGGGCATCGACCTCATACTGTCCAAGCTAGGCCAGGAGGCGTTAGGGGGGTTGTACTGAACCCCCTCCACCTGGGAACCTGAACACACCACAGGTACAAACTGGTAAATCATCTGCCATCACAGCAGCTGTGATATTTAGACCTAATCTTGCAGATGATTACATGTTCCTAAAGGCATAAAAACATGAGCTGCTGCTGATATACTGACTGAGGTTTATGTCCTCATCGTCGTAAATGTCCACCTCCATCAGCCTGATAAGCATCCGGGACAGAATTCCCAGAAAATGCAGGTATGCTCCTGTTTTCCCCACCTGACCCAAGACAAGAGGACAAAGAAAAATAAATATGTTATAGGTTGAAGGTAAAATTGGCCATTTAAAGATTGGGGCCAGTGACTACAAAGGATTTCAAACTGTTGACATAACTGTGCTTGACAAGAAACATGTGATTTGATTAGTTTATGGTTTCTATGCTGAGTAAGACAACACTTCAAATCTAGACTGAACCAGAATATACATGGAAACTATACTATACTTTATATATATATATATATATATATATATATATATATATATATATATATATATATATATATATATATATATATATATATATTAGACACACAGACAGATATACAGTAACACAGATACACAGACAGACAGACCTGTGGAGGTCCACTGAGCAGCAGCCTGCGAGGGTGAAAGTTGTCACTTCGTCCTTCAGTGCGGTTGCTGCTGTCCATGTGGAAAGAGCGAGGAACTGTCCACTGGCGATAATACAGAGATTGTTCTGTACAGGTCATCATCTTACTCAGGAGGGGCCTACACACCACACACACACACACACACATGCACACACAAACATTACTATTGATAAATTCTTTCATTACTTTTTTATTATTCATTTTATAATATTAGTTTTTGCATGCTGTAAGCTGAATTGTGTCTTTTATCTGCTTCATCTTCTTTTTCTTCCTAATCCCTGACATCAAATGAAGAATGTACCTGAAGCTACTGGCCCAGGCAACGGACATATTGGGCAGGAAGGAGGTGCACCGTGGCAGCCCGCTGCTGTCGCTGGCTGTGATGATGTCATAAAGAGCACGGGGTAGGAGCACGGAAGGAGGTCGGCTAACTCCTCGAGCCCAGGAGCAGCTCAGGTGAGGGGAGGAGGCTCGGGGGGACAAGGATCCGGAGGAAGTGGACTTGGAATGCTGACGCTGGGACTGGGCGGGTGGCTGTGGCTGTGGTGTTGGTGTCTGGATCTGTGGGAGAGTTTGAGGTAACAGCTGATTCTGAGCAGGAGGGGGACGATACAGGAAAGAATGAGATGAAGGCTGTGGCTGCAGGTGAGTCTGGCTCTGCGCAGCAGGCTGGATGCCGTCCAAAGTTTTCTGGACGTTTGGAGACATGCTACTCTGGGCAGTGAAGGGGTCTAACGCTGCAGTGTCTGACTGCAGTGGCTGGATGGACGACAGGGGGGAGTCCCCTAAAACACAAGGAGACAGATTATATTAATGATTCAACATAAATAATCATAATTCATATTTACTTGAGAACTACCAACAATTTAACAATTATTGTTTTTTGTATATTCTATTGTTCATTAACTCTATTATTATTTATTACATACACACACAAAAAACACACACACTACGCTATTTTTTATCTTAATACATTATATCTTAAATTATTATCTTTAATTTAGGCATTGTATCCTTTTTATTGATGCTTTGTTGTTCTCACATTTTTGCTAATAAAGCTCTTTTGAATGTACATTCACTCCTCTTTGTTCAATGAATTACTTATCAGTGAAGCCTCTCTTCAACTGAAGTAATTATTATTCCTTTTTCTCACCGTTCTCCTGGCCCTCCTCTTCCTCATTGTCAGTGCTGCTGAGTTTTTCTGCGTCACTCTCCAGCAGGTCACTTCCTGACCCTGAGTTGTGTGGTGGTTGTGACTCTGCCTTCACCAGGTAGGCAGCAAGTCCAAGCTCCTGTTCCAGTGTGGTACGATGAAGGTAGGAGCAGCTTATCACCCGGAGGTCGCAGTACTTCAGGGACCTGAGGGTGGAATTTATCAGAGGTTAAACTGAAGACAATTTGATTACAGCTTAAATAGCATGATATGTAATATTCTGCTGCTGGTTGTCTCAATGTAATCAAAAACAAAAGATAGAGTCAATGACATCATATGTTGTGAATTCACTGTGATATGCTGTTGACATTAGTTCAGCTTGGTTCTCTAATAACTAAATATACCGATGTGTTTAGACATTTTAATCTGGAAATAAGATTGGGTCTAAATAATATATTTTTAAGAATAAGAAGTAAAAATTTGTAGAAAACCGTACCTATAGAAACAATGATGAATGTAGCCACATATTTACTTTCTTCATAACAACATTACTGGATAACTCATAATTGTTCATTTAAAGCTTAATATTTGATTATTGTGTGTATGTTCAGCTCAAAGATATTGCTGCATTTTCTTTGAACAAATTTGCAAACACAATATTTTACACTTACTCATTTCTTTTTTTTCCATTTCAATCCAGAAATTACTAACATTACAGACATTTAACAATTACTTTTCCATACTATGTAAGAATGTCTAATGAGGAACCTCATAATGCCTGTGACAGTTTCATAGAGATTCTGTATTTTAGTAATTTTAGTTTTTTATTGCGGGCGACACAGTGGGGCAGGGGATAGCACTGGTGCCTCACAGCAAGAAGGTTGCAGGTTCAAGACCTCCTTGGTCCTGGGTCTGGAGTTTGCATATTCTCCCCATTTCTGTGTGGGTTTTCACCAGGTACTCAGGCTTCCTCACAAAGTCCAAAAACATGCTGAGGTTAATTGGAGACTATAAATTGCCCCATATGAGTGAGTGAATGGTGTGTGCTCCATGATAGGCTGGTGACCATCTGGTGTGTATCCTTGCCTCTCACCTGTAATGCACTGGGATTGGGTCCAGCTGACCCCTGCAACCCTAATGAGGAATAAGCGGGTATATGAGATGAGTTATTATTGCTCCTACCTGGGCAGTGACTCTCCCAGTGGCTCGGCTCCAGACAGGATCAGGATGCAGGGCAGAGCCTCTAGCTCCAGGTAGGTCCTAGGAATCCAGTCTGCATCCTGGATCTTTAACCATGTCTGCAGGAAACATGCATGCACATACAACTTCATTTTACATATCTGTCCATGAGCTAATTAAACAGATATCTGCTGATAACTCCTCCCCCACCTTGATCTGATTGGTAAAGCTCTGTGCGATGTTCAGAGCTTGGCTTGGATTCCCTGGGATGATTTCAAAGTTCTCTTCCAGACCCAGCTGCCGTCTGACCCTGGACAGCCGGCGGTGTGCCCAGGCTGCCAGAGCCAATGACGGGATCCGCAGCAGGACCATGTGACCGTGGTGGGCAGGGCACTGCTGGGCAGCAGTGAGCAGTGATTGGACAATCTCCAGCGTCTCCACAGATGTGTGTTTGTGGAGGTTGTGGGAGCCACTGATTCTGCCAGACGCAGCCATCAGAGCGACACAGTAGTGTTGGATTAGAACCGTTGTTCGGATTACAGCACTGTGCAGCTTCGGGAACCTGTGGACATAGCAGACAGAGTAACTAAGTACATCTACTCAAATACTGTACTCATGGGCACGTTCGAGGAATACAAGTACTTTACTTAACCTTCATGTGGTGTTCCAGGTCAAATCTTACAAAGGTTTTGTCTCTGAAAAATGTGGTTAATTTGATTCACCTAATTACATTCACCTAAGATTCCATGACTTTGTCCACAAAGAGGATTTCAGCACACAAAAAAGTGTATTATTTACATACAATTTTGTGTGTTTTTTCCACTTTTCCACATAGTGAGGCTCTTGATGACATATTTGATGAGTCTGATGAACATTATAATTTTATTGTTCTTGTTAGTTGCTCTTTAGTGTATTAAGACATGACTTGGAACATTGTGAAAAGTGTAGTTTTGGGATAATTTTCTTTTGAACAAAATCTTAACAGGTGTTACTTTTTGACTGAATATATATGCATTTAAATTTCTGAATGATTGACCAATAATACTGAACTTTTTCACAATATTATAGTTATTTGCAATTCGCCTGTACTTTATTATTCTTTTATCTATATCATATTTAATTCTCTGTGCTTTTCTTAAAATTTGTACTTTGTGTGAAGGCTCCCAAATATTAGTTCTTTTATTAATAATCTACACAAAGTATCTCAAACTGACTTCACACTGATAAACTAAAACACTGAAATGGGGCGTATATTACAGCTACAGTTCTCAATGCAGGCAACCTCGGATTGAATCCTATATTGGATGGTCCTTTTCTGCACTTTATTCCCCCTCTCTCTGCTTACTCTCTCCTGTCTCGCTCTACTAAGGCCCAAAAAATACACTTAAAAAAGTAGTATAATATAGTATAATAATAAAACAGTCTCTATAATCAGTCATTTTACTTTGATACTAACATTTTACTGATACTAATTGTTATTGAGTGATTTAGACAGTATTTCTACTTCTGTTACAAACAGTAGAGTGTGTGTATGTGTGTGTGTGTGTGTGTGTGTGTGTGTGTGTGTGTGTACCTCTCCTCCAAGGCAGACACCATGCTTTCAAAAGAGGAATCATGACGCATCAGCGGCAGGCTGCTTCCTGAACGGGTCGACTCCAGCAGCTCTGAGACACCAAAGTAACGCTTTCGCTCATGGTACAGGTCCACGTCCTACACACACACACACACACACACACACACACACACACACACACACACACACACACACACACACACACACACACACACACACACACACACACTGTTATAGATATACACACTCTCTGAGCTCTGAGTGTGTCTCACACAGACATGTGTCTTACGTTGCTGAAGGCAGAGGGCCAGTGGATCTCGTTGTAGGGGCTGATACGCGTGTGCTGTGTCTGCAGAGCGAAGGGGAAGGACGTGACGTGAAGAATCAGGATGTTGGAAGCATCTCTGACCTGTCTGGAGTTCAACAGCTGATCCACCAGACCTGACCCACTGTCTGAGCTGTAGGAAGCACTGAAGGACACATGGAGACAGACACATGCAGGTGCTTCTATCAGCCTGTTGTCAAAAGTCAAAACGTGAGTTATTGTCTTTTTTTGTCCCAGACACACACATACCTGCTGATGTCCCAATGGGCGTGGTCATGGACCAGGATGTACAGAGTGTAGGAGTTGCTGTGAGCTTCCTGGATGAGGCTGTCAATTCGAGCCTGAGCGCCCGGATCCATCTTCACTACGTAACGCTCAGCGTCCCGCTGAGACAAACATTCCTGATCCAAACCCCCCAGCTCCTGGAGGACACCTAAACACACAGAGACAAAGACAATCAAATATATTTTATTTTATTCTATGTCTGTATATGACAAGGGAAATATAGTTAGTATAAATGCACATATTATTCCATTATTTCCTGTTAGTTCTCAAGTGAAGTTTCCACTTCCCCTAGTAGGAATTAAAAACAGAATCTGTGCTGTCACTAACCAGAGGTCCAGAGGTGAAGAACAGTTTGCTGAAACGTGACCTCCGAGGGTGGGACCAGGATCAGAAAGCTGACCCTGTCGAAGGAGCCGAGGTCCAGGTTCTGAGTGCTGGAGTCGGCGATGGCACAAACATGAGACAGCAGCTTCCTGGCTACGGCCAGTTGGATTGGCCGCACTTCCCGCCACTCCACAGAGTACTCTATACACACACACACACACACACACACACACACACACACACACACACACACACACACACACACACACACACACACACACACACACACACACACATTGATTAATTATCTTTGGTTCAAAAACATGTGCCTAATGTTGTATCTGAATTTCTAACTAAAATATGGGGATTTTAAAGAGGCTAAACATTCTTAATCTGGAGACAGATTTACTTTTATATGAATAATAAAATCCAGGTGAGACAATTAGAAATTAATTTAATATTAATCTTGTCCAAGCAGTTACAACATTCAACACTGTAAACACTAAACACTGTAAACACTGCAAATACTATAAACACTACAACAACTTTAAATACTCTAAACCATGCAAAATGGGTTAGTGACAAAACTGCCATGTGGTGAAACCCTAAAAACTTGGTACCAGATAGTAAAAATCTCTTTATAAGGTTTTAAAAAAATCCTATCAACAAGTTTTAGGTGTGAATTATATGTGTGAATTATAGATTTAAAATGTATAATTCTTTTTCAGTACACCATTTGCAATTATGAACATAAAATGTACATTATAAGAGACCTGATGAATACTTCTTAAAACTGCATTTTAAAAAGACTTTTTTCATCTTGCCAAACATTATTTGTCACCTGACCCGAATACTGCAATTAAATACTGTTAAAGGTGTGAATGTGTGTCTCACCTGAGCAGGAGTCTTTGAGACTCGGTGCTTCTTTCAGGCCAAGTGAGTCTTTGGAACACTGTGTGTGTGAATCCTTTGGATTGTTTGTGTCCTTCGGACTACGTGTTTCTTCCAAATTGCATGTGTCTTTGGGACTATGTGTGTTTTTGGTGGGACTGCGTGTGGCTTTTGGACTTCGCGTGTCCTTTGGACTTCTTGTGTTTTTGTGACTCTTCTCTTCAGCTGATTCCTGGCTGCTGGATAAAGGAGATGGCTCGTTGCTGTCAATGGTGGCACTATCCAAGAGAGAATCCATATCCCCATCTGAGAAACAGGAAATCAATATCACCAAACCATCATTCCTATTGCTGCACTGCACACATCAGTATGTTTTTAGATGACTCACCCTGTCCGAGGGAGTTGCAGTAGTGGATGAGTTCCTGAGCGACACCAGTGGAAAGCTGCTGGGTGATTTCTCTCTGTCCCTCACTGGGGGAGAACATGCTCTCCGCTAAGGCACGACACTGGTGTTTTCCTGCAACAAACACACACACAAAAAATTAGTTAAAAATCAGATTTATCATTTCAGACAGACACATTTTTTGCATTTGCATTTAATTCTAAACATATTTCTTAGTGTGTTTATATATATGTTCAATTTCACCATGAAATACCAGCTATTGTATTGGTCTATAATGGGTTAAAATCATGAAAATATTAATATTAATATTCTTAAGATCAACACTATACTTGTAATATATATATATATATATATACACACAGTATATATACATGTATATGAGGGCACATCACGTGAATATTATGTGATTGATCAGCCCCACCTGTAACGACCACACAGGACTGGGTCTCCTGTCCTGCTGCGGTTACTATGACGACCACGTAGCTGGTGTTTTCCAGTCGTTTGTCCATTAACTTGCTGAATGTTTGCTGTAGGCCTTCAGCCAGAGATGTGAGCTGCTCCCCCAACACCACCACCCCCTCCCCACAGGATGACGCGGCCAGCTGGGCGAGCCATGGCAGCTGGCTGGGGGTCAGCGGCTGCTGGCTCTGCACAGGTAAGGACAGATGCTGGGGCAGCCCGGGCAGGGAAGGGGGGGGCTGATGATCAGACAGGAGAGGAGAAGACACTAGTTCATTTATTCTGTTTTATAACATCAACATGCTGCATTGTGTATGTTAGTATTATTTAAGTACTATTTAGAGTAATTTTAAAACTCAGTAATTTTACTTTTACTTAAGTATATATTGTTGTAGTTATGTACTTCTACATTCTAAATAGCTTCTGTTATAAAGAAAGTTTTCTCTGGCACTGGAAAAAAGAAAAAAAGGAAAAAAAATATGTCCACCTGCAGGAGACACAATAACCAAGGCAAATGTCTTTTGGCCTATAACTCCCACATGTTGCATATTCAAAAACCTTTTATCCCCGGATTCCCTGAATGCTGATGAATCATTTGGGCCAGTCCACACCCACTTCCACCTAGAAAGATTTTCTGGAAAAACGGAAAACCTATTTTTTCAATCTTGTTCTTGGGACTTTGTCTGATCTGTGTGAAACTAGGCACTTACACTCTTCACCTTGACCTGATCTAAAGTTAACAAAACAATTTATTGGAATTAGAAATATGCAAATTTTTAATGAGCAAAATTTTGCAGCTTGCTATGAAAACACCAACTGTTATCATTCTCTTTCAGTTATGTGAACTGCATATCTCGTTTAAAATAAATGCTGTTAGCACCAAATTGGACATCCTTGGTTGCCATAAGACTGTGAGGTTATGAACCGAATTGGGTGAATTTTGGACACTAGGGGGCAATACATATATGGGAAGTTTATATCTCTAGAACGGCTGCACCGATTTCCACCAAATTCAGTCCATATGATTTAGGGCCAGTTCTGAGACCATAAATGTGAAGGTGGTCATGACTGGTCAATGTGGGTGCGGTTTATTACAAGATAAACAACAAACTTTAGTTTCCACAGACGTGGGCCCTGAGGGATGGTTCATAACCGGTTCATAACTGCTTGCAGTTCTAGTTATTTATTGTACTGTGACTGACCTCAATGCTGTAGCTCCGCCCCTGGGTGCCTGGTGTTTGAGGTTGTTGATACTGTCTAATCTCACTGAGGTGAGACTCCCTCCAGGACCTCATGAAGATCTGCTCCAGGTCCTCGACTAGGGGAACCTGGTCCGGACCTTTAACATGTTTTCATTGTTAGTTAATGTTACAGTTAATGTTTAGTCAGTCAAAAACAACTCACTGTTAATTTACTTTAAAAACAAGACTAAAAAAGACAGCAGATTAAACTTTAAACATTTCATCCATGTGCACCACAATCAGTGATATAGTAGAAGTATCAATTAGCATAAAGTGGAAATACTTAAGCAAAGTACAAGTACCTAAAAACTGTACTAAAGTGCAGTATTTTTCCACCACTGATCAAGTATGAAGTCACACAGTCAAGAATCTGACACAATCATGAGTTATTTCACTGATTAATTGTGAGAATTTCTGCCTCCTGGTGGTTATTAAGAGGTACAGCAAAGATAAATCACTTTATTATTATTAAGACCACACTAAATCAATTCTCTTTATTATTTTATGAGTTAAGTCTTTATATTATAAAAATAAAGTCCAATATTACAATAATAAAAGTGTGATATTACAAGAATAAAATCATAATATTATGAAAATAAAATTGTTTTATAAGAATAAAGTATTAGTGTATTATAAGAATAAAGTAGTAATATTGCATGCATAAAGACATCGTCATATGAGATTAAAAATGATCATCAGAAACAGAACATTGAAATTGATTTTGTTCTATTAAAGCCTTTTTCTCACAAAATAATTTTGTTCTTGTAATAGTACTAATATAATCTCATAATTTCAAACCAATAAAATTATGATAATACATTTCTTTTCTCTTTGTGTGGCTCTAACACTCTAAAGGTTGAACCCACCAAGCTGAACCAGGTAGTAGACGGTGAGCAGAATCTGCATCTCAGTGGACAGTGGTTGGATGGGTGAGGGGCCATAGTGCTGATAGACTCTGGGCAGCGTCTGGGAGCTCAGATAACAACTCTGCAGCAGACAACTGACGAGCACTTCATTGACATTACCAGTCAGCTGAGGCAGTGGGCCGTGACCTGTCAGACAGAGAAACATTCAGGTGGGTGATAATAACCTGGAGCCTATGTCTGCTGCAGCTCAGGTTGCAGATCTAGCCATTAACCATCAGGTTTTTCTTTCAGCAGATTTTCATCTCCTTCTTTACACAAGTCAGAGTGTCAGTGAACAACACACTTAACCTTCATGAATTCACAATGTATTTGTATGAGAAAAATGTAGAAAATAACATGTTTAAAAAGCATTAAGTATTCTAGTAACAGACAATCAACGACACTGAGTGTAAGGAGAAACTAAAACATTGCATTGTGTGAATGTGTTAGTGCGAGTTAGTGTCTTAGTTTGTGTTAGTGTGTGTCTGTGTGTGTTATTGTGTTAGTGTATGTGAGTGTGTTATTGTGTGTCTGTGCGTGTTATTGTGTTAGTGTGTGTGACTGTGTTAGTGTGTGTCACACATCTTTGAGTCATTAAGGTGAAACGCAGCGGCAAAAACATGGATCAATTTTAAGTTTTTTATTCTGTTTGTCTGTGGATTTCCCCAACAATGTAAATGTTTTTGGGTTCCATATCATGCAAATAAAATGTTCTTATATTGTAAAAATAAATGAAATATTTCCACTTTTATTTCTGTCTATCTTCTGAAGGATTTTATATTTACTTTTGTTCATATATAATTTACAACCTATTGATACATTTACACATAAAACTAAACCTACACATAACACAAACCTGTTTTGACTGTTGACAGTTTTTATCATTGTTGAAGTGACAAAACGACAAATCCTAACCTTTCTCTGTAAAAACATTCTTATATGTCAACAATAGGAAATAAGAATTGTATGGATCTTAAATAATGCATCATCTTTTATCTACTGTTTTTATAATAGAAATTGGGTCCTAATTATATTATAATTATATAATTTTATCATAACCCATGTTATATTCTGGATTTCATGAAACAGGAAATGACAAGATGGGTTAAAGGTGAAGTAAAGGGTTAATAATTTTGTAATAATAATTAATAAGTAGCGAAAACAGAAAAAAAAGTGAAGATACAGTAAATACAAGAAGCTGCTGAGGGAAGAACAGATGACCGACAGGTTCTACAAATAGGTGAAAAGTTGGAGGGGGAGGGGCTAAGAAACAACTGACCTCTGACCTGTTAGGAGAGACAGGCTAAAATGACCATCTGTTAGTTACTATAAATACTTATCTGTTCACCTGTTCATCTGTTCACCCAGTTCACTTGTTCATCTGTTCACCTGTTTATCTATTCGCCTGTTCACCTGCTCATCTGTTCATTTGTTCACCTGTGCACTTGTTCACCAGTTTACCTGTTCATTTGTTCATCTGTTCATCTGTTCACCTTGTCATCTGTTTATCTGTTAACCTGTTCATCTCTTTACCTTTTCACAAGTTCATCTGGTCACCTGTTTATCTTTTCATCTATTCACCTGCTAATCTGAGCATCTGCTGGTCTGTTCACCTGTAGATCTGTTCTGCAATTCACTTGCTCATCTGTTGGTCTGTTTACCTGTTCATCTGTTCACCTGTTCATCTGTTCACCTGTTCATCTGTTCACCTGTTCATCTGTCTGTATTGATGTGTTATTTTATTAGAAAGTGAAAAAAATCGAACTAATCAAAAAACAGTTATCTCAGATTACACCCAGCTCTTTTGGTGGTGCAGGTATTGTGGAACACCATATACGGCAACTGTAATAGAATTGTTTTTTTGACCTCTGAAGATGACCGGTTGCAGTCCGCAGGTGTTAAAAAGCTGATCAGGCACCGTCACAGACAGCCCTGGGGGTGACAAAGGGGTTAAGGACCCCTGAGAGGAGCTCAGAGCAGCTGAAGACTCTGGAAGGTAAGAAAGCACAAAACATATTTAAATTTCCACACATCCAAATATACATAACAGCACACAAATGTCTCACTGATTATAAGAATTGTATTATGATAGTGACTATAATGAGTTTTAACGCTTACTATAACGAGTCATTCCAGTGATTATAACAAGTTATGACATTGAATATAACAAGTGACTAAAATGAATTATGATAGTGATTATAACAAGTTATGACGACTTTAAAGTTATTAGTGATTATTACCATGATTAGATGTATTTACACTGCTTATAAAGGCTAAATCAGGGGATTTAGTGTAAAATTGTGAACAATAAATACCATCACATCTCATCTTTTATCATTTCTCTCCCATTTTTACCTGATCTGGCTCCTTTGGTGGCAGTAGAGGACACAGCTGAGGAAGATAAGGCTGATGCAGAAAAGGCTGATAAAGAGAAGGATGATGAAGATAATGTGGACGCAGAAAAGGCTGACGAAGATAAGGATGATGATGATAAGGCTGATGAAGATGAAGCTGATGAAGATGGTGGAGTCTTCACGGTGTTCCCTGGCAGACTGTTGGACTCTGGTGACCAGCCCTTGTGCCTCTTCTTTGGGGGTCCAGCGTTTGTGTGTGGCCCTGGAGTACCAAAAAAAAGGAGAAAAGATTTATTCATACTTTGAATGTTGATCATTTTACATTTTCTGCAGCAGGAAACAGGTCTGTAAATCTGTTAAATGATTATGTTAAAATATAATTTGTGGCTGAATTGTTGGAAACTTTTTTTTAACTTACATTTTTCCAGCTCTGATTTTGTTTGATTACAATGCTATAATAGTTCTAACCTAATCTAATTATTTTTTTTACTGGCAACATATAAAATATTTATCAAGCTGGTTTGAGGAAAACTTTTGTTCTTGGTCCTGGTTGCTGTTTATCATCATGAAATTTAAATCCCAATAAATATTTGTTCAAAACATGATTCTGTCTCTTTTCTAATTGTAATAACCCACGAATTAGCAGAAACTAGACTTAGACTGTTTTACAATCAACCTCTGCTGATACAGTAAGGAGAAACAGTTGTATTGTAGTCATACATTAACCCAGTATCTTCCTCTTCCTCTCAACTGTCTGTTGAAATGCAGTAATGAGACTGGAGTCACATAAAAAGTTCACGAGTTAAAGAAGCCAAGAAAAAACATTGGCAGGAAGGAAGCTTTTCATTCAGCGGGAAAGCAGGAAAAGAGATGAGACAGAGAATTTTACAACCATAGTTTATAGAGGTGACGGGAGGGGGGGGGGATTTAGAGCCCTGAGTGTTGACAAATGAAAGCAGGAGAAACAAAGAACTACCTCCAGCACACAATGCAGCTGGGTGTAATAGCACACGCACGCGTGCACGCACGCACGCACACACACACACACTGCTTTAAACTGCTTTAATTTTACTTTTCATAAATTTAATCTAACCCCAAACAAACATGAAGTCAAACTATTATTAATAAGATAATATAACATCTGGTAGATGCATTTTTGTTCTTTTCCAATTTGAGTAAACTCAAACTCCATGAAATGGAATTGTTCATTTATGTTTAAATGCTGCTTTCAATTGTTCAAATTTCAAATCATTTCTTTCCCTTCAAAATCTGTATCAAAACCTGTAACTTCAATTTCACCTTTGATAAAATATTTACTTTTCTTTTCTAAGGGTGTGAGAGGTTAATTCATGATGACTATAAAACACATAATGAGCTGTGTCTTTTGCATTGCACATTTTGTTTTGCAGCACATGTGTGCAGGTACCAGATACCTGTAGCTGAGGGTCTCCCAGGCCCTGATTGGCTGAGAGGTGGCTGGGAGGCGGAGGGAATGGCATGGTTTCCATTTGTCAGGGAGTGAGGGACGTAGGCGATCTGTGGCAGAGCAACCGGGTCCACATGAGACGCTGCTGCAGACACACACACAAAAAAAATAAATCAGAATATTCTGACTTATTCTGTGGCACACTGTGATGAGCAGGGCTGCAAAACTCCAGTTAGCTTAGCATTAAAAGGTATGGTAAAATCAGCTCCTCATTTTACAATCAGCATTCATGTATTTTGCTTCACTGAAAGAAAACATAAATGTTCCACTCACAAATAAATAAAGTCAAAAATGAGCCTAACTTCTCAAAGAAAAGTGTGTGTGTGTGTTTGTTTGTGTGTGTGTTACCTGTGTAGGTGCCAGCTGTGTGTGACGGATGAGTGAAAGCCAGGTTTGGTGGCTGTTCATCTGATGTCATATGACCTTCTGAGGGGTTGGACCCAATCTGTCTCATTCTGCCATCTGGAACACACACACACACACACGCACGCACGCACGCACACACACACACACACACACACACACACACACACACACACACACACACACACACCCACACACACAATTGTAAAAGAATTGATAAATAATAAAATACTGTAAAATAACATTAATAAAACATGTTGTAGAAAACTGTATATTTCAGTTTATAGCTATAATTACACAAATAGCTGTTGATATTTTATAACTTTTACCACTGTTTCTATTATAACCTTGTATTTTATCTGTTTACTTTTAAAACACCTTGTAACTTGTTCTTGAGAAGTGTTATAAAGTAGTATTAAGTATACATGTTTTTAAATTATTATTGTTATATTAATTCTTGTGTATTTCTTTGGCTTGTTAACAATAAAGAACTTAATTTCCTAAGCTGCTTCTTCATAATACAACAGATCTGAGCAGCTGTGGAGAAAAATTAACTGACAGCCTGTGTTAGAAAACTAAACCAAATAATGAAGTAAATAGACATGTTCTCTGTTCATAAAGAAATAAACAGCATGTTGGAGCTGGTCTGAAGCAGTTGGGACATTACTGTTTGAACCCCGACCTGTTTGAATTCTCTCTGTTTGGCTTTGGTATTAAAGGTGATCACAGGTTTCTATAACAGACGTCATGTTTGCGCACCCTATGCACACACTGCCCAGCAGCAGGAGCCAACGTTGCATGGCAACATGCATTCTTTACATTTTCCACAGACACAGAGTTACATCTCAATACCAAGACTTGACCCCTGAGCTCCAGACAACAGCAGCAGAGCCAGAAAGTAACTAATAGCATTTACTCAAGTACTCTACTTAAGTACAGTTTTGAAATACTGTACTTTACATATATTATATATATTTTTCCATTTGATGCTACTTCACACTTCCATTTCATTACAATTCAGGGTAATATATTGTACTACCTACTCTATTTTCGTTATTTCTTACAGCGAGAGTCAACATAAAATAATACAAATAATATTCTTAATATTATTATTGTTTAAATTGTCATTCTTTTTGTGTTATGTGTTATGCACTTGGGTCAATATGCTGTACAAAGTCTATTAAAAACATGTGATACACTTCTTTTACTATTAATTGACCCAAAATATCTAAACTTGGCTCCAATACAACATTAAAATGCTTAAGTAAATGTTTGTACTTTAAATACATTATGCTGACATTTTAGTTGTAATACAACGGTATTTCTACTTTCACTTCAGCAAAGCATCTAATGCTTTGTCCACCTCAGAAACTAAAGTCATCTGTAATATATATATATATATATATATATATATATATATATATATATATATATATATATATATATATATATATATATATATATATATGAGGTTAGTTTCCTTTCACCAAGATGATTGCTTGCAAGTGTACATACAGAGGCTGTGGCCTCTGTATGTACACTCTCACTGCTCTGACCTTTGACCTTTCACTTGTCCTTCAAGCTGCACTACCTGTCCATCTGGTCTGACCTGTGCACATTTCTCTCATAAACAAAGGCTCCATTTTTTCACTTTGACTTTACAACAGTGAACATCTGCTGAAACACAAAACACTTAAGCTGCTGGTAAATGAGTGTTTGTTAATATGCAATCAGTCCTTTAACTTTTTTATGTGTTAAAACACTCTATAAGTATTAATAACAGCATTTTAAACATAGTTAGTTAGATAATAAGGTATTTATAAGAACCTACAAGTTTTTAGAAGCTGAAGAACATTAATAAAAACAAGATAAATTAAGCTACTCCATTCTCCATTAGTGCTCCATTCTGGCCACTAAAGGACTATGTAAGTGTGAAAATAGACCAGTTCCTGTTTATTAGCAGCAATCCACAGATCTGCCTGTGTGTCCCTCTGCTCCTACCATGTCCCCTCCAGCAGATGGGCGCTCCTTTGACCAACATGCCTTGGCTGTTTCGGTACAAATGGTACTTTAAGTGCTTCTGTTTCTTGGGCTGGGTGCTGAGCTTCAGGTTAATGTGGTTTGAGAATTCTGTGAAGTAGCGAAAGCCTTTCTCCCCACAGCCCATACAGTTCCCTGAGAAGCCTGGAGGGAAAACACAGGATTCACAGATCCACATTTGAAGAGCTTTTTACTTTACAAACAGGGATTATTTTTGTCTGTGTTCAGACTCCTGACTCACCCAGCAGGGCGTTGCGACCCCGCTCATCTGGCAGGAAGCGGCAGTCCACGGCGCACACCAGCAGGGTCTCAGGGAGGGAGGGGGACTTCAGCCCCACCAACATGAACCCGGGAGAAACATCCAGGGAATCTGATGCCAGCGACGACAGACGCAGATCTCTGCCTGCCTGACAAAAGCCTGCAGGAGTGGAGACAGTACAACATTATCTGTTAGAAATCACCCTAAACGTATGACTTCTACAGTACAGCTGCACCTAAAAACTACTCTGATATCGGATTCATCTATCAATTATTGAAACAACTAATCGATTAGTTGTTTGGTTCATCAAATGATGAAAATCAGTGGTACACACTCACATGCACATGTGCACGCACACACACACACAGACATACACGCACACAACATTGTAAAAGAAATTATAAGTAACATTAAATAACCGTTTTTTAAATTTCTGTTTACATTTTATAGATTTAATTTGACGTAATATAATTTAATATAAGTATTAATGTGAATTACCATGAAACATTTTTTTTATAAAAAATATATTGTTTCATTTTGAAAGGAAAATCAAATGTTTTATCAGTGGTACACTGTATAAAGCAGGCAAACATGCATCATGTTCCATTCATCAGTGGGAGCAGCTTTTCCAGGTTGGTGAGTATATGTGAAGAGATCAGCTGACACCAACCGTCTGTGGTGCAGCAGCCTTCAGGTGGCGGCTTCATCTGATACGGTATCGGAGGACTGTTTGACTCGGAGCCATCTTCTTCATCCTCATCCTCATTCTCTGTCCGGCCTGTTGGGGACAAGATTGTTATTGTCAAAATATGATGACTGAAATAAAGGAAAACAGAAGTGAAAAAACATTTTCATTTAAATGAAATGAAAATAAAAAATAGAAATAGCACTGTGTTTACAAAACCAACTAAAACTAATTCAAACCAATTCAACTATTAAGAGGCTTCTTTTGTCAACTAATTGTGGTTTTTGGATGTTTATTTATGTTTAATTATTATATAATTATATAATCCAACTAAAACTTATAAAAAATTAACATTTAAACTAAACAAAAACAAAAAAAACTAAAACTAGAAATTAATAAATCTGATATAAAACTAAGCCAAAACTAAAATAAAACTAATAAAAACTAAACTAATTCTAATACAAAACAATAATAAAATACACATTTTAAAATACAAGCATTTTCAAAAACTAAAAACTAGCAACAACTTAAAAAACGAGTTAAGCAATTTAGTGAGAGTTGAACATTTATTGAGCTTTTTTTTGCTTTTGTTATTCTATTTTGGTTCATTCAAGAACAATCTGAGAGTGGATTGTTCAAAGATTAAAACTGTAAATATCTTCATTAAACCTTGGCACCAAACCAACTAAAAGTAATTCAAACCAACTCTATTAAGGTGCTTTTTTGTTGACTAATTGTGTTTTGTAGATGTTTATTCAACTGTCCACAGTGAAGACATTTAAAAGCTTTAATGATGTTTAGTTGAGTTTTTATTACACAATAACTTTCTGGCCTTTTTTAAACTCACCTTTGCAAAAACCTTATATTACAAAAATTAAAACTAAACTAAAACCTTTAAAAACTAACATTTAAATAAAAAAAAATGTTTATTGAGCTTTTTTTGCTTAGTTTAGTTAAGCCTAAACTAAGAGTTAAGCAACTCAGTGAGTGAACATTTATTGAGCTTTTTGGCTTTTGTTATTATTTTTTGTTTCATTCCAGAACAATCGGAGACTGAAGAGTTTGGTATTGAAGGATGAAACTGCAGAAATCTTCATTAAACCTTGGCCTCCGTATGTTTTGAACACACCATCGTGAGGCAGTGGCTGCTCCGTCTCCAGGAAAAGCTGAGAGAAGACAGGTCGTGGCACCACGGTGTTGGACCTCAGAGACGCCTCGATGGAGCTGTGAAGAACCTCCTCAAAACGAGTCGTCCTCAGCTGACCTGCATAGGAGTTTCCCATCGCTCCTCTGAAAGTGACAAATCTGTGTTTGCAAAAACCAAAAACACCAAGCGTGTTATCAGTGGCCATTTTTCAAAAGTTTGTTTCAAAACAAGTATTAAATTTAGTTTTTATATAAATCTTTGTCAATAATATGTCACCGATAAATGCATATGAAGCAAACTACGTAAGTAAAGAAAAGTATTTTTTTCCAGAACAAAGTCCAGAACTGAAAGATCATCAGTTTACTATTATAGAGACTAAAGAAACCAGAAAATAATCAGAAAAGAGAAGCTGGAACCAGAGAATTTGGACATTTATGATGGACATTTATAAAAATGATGATTATCAAAATAGTTTATCAAAATAGCATTTAGTGTACTAGTTGCGAACTAATTAATTAATCCAGTAATCGTTGCAGTTCTATTGTTCTTACACATTATCCAGTTTAAAATGCAAAAGATTAGATTACTGTGTTTCCCTCTCTTTTTTAATTTCTTAAAAAAAGCAAAATATGTTTAAAAACATTGTCATTTTCATTGCATCTGTGCAGCTTTTTATTCACGTCCATGTCCATGGAAACAAAGATGGATGAAGACATATTTCTTCATACAATAAAGACTCTGTTTACTTTCTGATAATCTGCAGAAATCAGAAATGTTCAGTCCAACTTCATATTTGTGATGATATTATGTAATTCAACGATATTGCTGTGTTTTCTTCAAACTAATTCAATCATGGCTGTCTGGATTTGGTGGATCCCACACAGCTGTTCACCCTGCTACTAATATCAGATTCTGACTCACATTATAGAAACAGAATAGAGTCCAGAAACACAAATATTTTCCATTCTCTCTTTTCTTTTGTCTGCAGACCTGGAAACAACTCAAATCAAATTCCATATTTTCCATACTGCTGAGGAAATAAAAATAACCTGAAACAGGGAAAAAAGATGAAAAACAGTCTCCTGTGTATATTTCTTAAAGCCCTCTGAGCATCAAAATGGTTCATATTGTCGGGTCAAAAACACACACACACACACGCACACACACACACGCACACACACACACACACACACACACACACACACACACACACACACACACACGCACACACACATGCACAGACACGCACACAGACACGCACACACGCACACACACACACACACACACACACACACACACACACACACACACACACACACACACACACATACACAAACAAACTGTTACTATTGGATGTCAGACAGCGTGCCATAAAATCTGCTGCTGACAGTCAGGGCACCCTGACCTAGACACTCCTCCCTCTGATTTTCTACTTTCTCTCTCTCTCTCTCTCTCTCTCTCTCTCCCTCTCTCTCTCTCTCTCCCCGGTTCACTCTGGTCCTCTGCTCTCCAACAGTGAGGAAGAAGAAGATGAGGAGGAAGGGATGAAGGCCACAAGAAAACAACTGTGTGAACACTTTTTCAAATATGGACGTGAAAACTGTTTTTGTGTTTGTTAAGCCTATTATCATGAATTACCATAAATGTCCTAATTTACTTTAAACTCTTCACTGATGATATGATACATCATGAAAGTGTCTACGCCAATGTTACTGTCATCCTGTTAAAATCAGTTTAAAAATAAATGTAAAGATCTCTCAGACATAATATGCTTATCACAAATATAACTCTCACATTAATCACCACTTTGATAATTGATTAATGGATTTGAGTCATTTTTAAGGAGGAAATGTCCAAATTATCTGATTCCAGCTTCTCAAATCTGAATATTTATAATAGAAAACAGATGATCTTTGGGCTGTGGACTGTTGGTCTGGACAAAATAGATATTTTAGGTTGAATCTTCAGCTTTGGGAAGCACTGATCAACATTTTACACCATTTATGAATCCAGGCATCTAATGGATTAATCATTTAAATAATCAGCAGATTAATCCACTATCATTATAGTCATTAGTTACAGCTCTACTGACTAATAAACACACACACTGACACACACACACACACACGCACACATACACACACACACATGCACGCACGCACGCACGCACACACACACACACACACACACACACACACACACACACACACACACACACACACACACACACACACACATACATGATGTGTTACCATGATAGGGTGAATCCTCTGAACAACAACAGCATGTTAGGTTAAATTAAAGATAATTTTAGTTACAGATCAACAGTTTTTTGACTATAAATAAAAAAACAAAGCAAAGTCTGACAACAAAGTCTGTCTTCATCATACATAATATGATGTATTATTATTATTATTATTATTATTATTATCATTATATGTCAAACTTAATTTGAAAGTTAAAGTCTCTTCAGTCAAACACTTTTCCTTCTCATTGTGCAGAATAATTGATGTTAATTATTGTGACATCACAAATAGTTCAATCCAATACTGAGGAAATGAGGGAACCTGAAACCTCCAGTGCAGAAACACTATGAACAGACTTTACAGTGAAGGAGGAAATGTGCTGTGTCCAACAGTTAAATTTCTGACAGGAAATATATTTATAGATTCTAGATGTTTACAGAGGGAGAAGGAGAAAATGCTTTTTTAAAGACTTTAACAAAGTAACTGAATAACTGTCCCTCATTTTATGATGTCAAACCTATACAGTCACCACCCACCCCCATTCACAGCCATTCAAATCAACCAAACAGAGGAGAGGCTCATTAATATTAAAGAGATAGACACCAAACGCCCTGTTCAAAGCTGCAGAGAGAAGATGTTAAAGTATACTGATAAAACCACAAATATATCTTCTTAGTGACATCATAACTTCACAATAAACATGTAAAAATGGAATATATGGGACTTTTAGAAAAGATCTGGATGGGATCCTTGAAAAAGTTTTTTGCAGTCTTAGACTGACTGGAATTAGAAATGAAATGTGAAACAATTCTCTACTTCTTCAACAACATGAATTAATCCTCTCTTTACATGGCTCCAAGGGTTCTGAACAGACAATGGTTCACATGTTGCTGTGAGTTAAATCATGTTCAAACCACAAATATACTCAATAACTCCCATTTTAACAAACTCACTAACTCCCATTTTATCCCACAGGTATAAAACGGTTCACAGGTGTAGTTAAATGATGATGAAGGTTTGTGCTGTTGTCATTAAAGGGAAGTGAAGGTATTTGGATGTTAAAACCCACATCAGGTGATGTTTATCAGCTGGATTTTTGCTGCTGCATCTCTACCACCATCTGGAATTTAGCATCACATCAATGCTGTCTTTCAAGCTGTTTAAACAATTCCAAAACCTGTGGAGTCCTGGAGGGTCCAGGTTAACCCACATTGTGATTCAGATCCTTCACTTACACTTTAAGCTTAGTGAAGAACCAAAAATAAATGTTCCTTCAGGTTTGAGCTAGTTTAGGTCAGGTTGTGTTAACTAAATGAGCACATCTTCACAAACAAGAGCTAGTTGTCATTTAAGTGAGTTCTCATACATAAATTCTGTTCCATTAATGTATGCAAAATAGTTTCCAATTAAAATGGTGTTAAGAGGTTAAATTTACAGTTGGCAGATGTCAGTTGACCTCAATTATGCAGGTAAATATTCACCAATAAATAATCAATAATAAACCAGTAAATACTATGTTATTATTGAGAGATAAGGGATACTGACAGTTGTGCAACAAACACACATGCATGCATGCACGTGCGCGCACACACACACACACACACACACACACAAACACAATCAATTATATCTTTAAGATCTATCTTTTATTTAGACAATTTTCCTTATCTTCCTTCTGCTGTGAGGACTTCATACTGATATAAATACAACCAACCCCTCCCCCACCCCACCCACACACCTTAGCCACCTTCTGCTTCCACACTTTCATATGTAAAGAGGCCTGAAGACAAAAAGCTGTGTCATAGCACCGCCGGCACAAAGAGGAAGTAATCACACCTTGTACCAAAGAGCAGACTGATTTTACAACCAGAAAAAGGGGAGGCAGGGAGGGAAAAGGAAAAAAAGGGAGGAATGAGATGAAAGCAGAAAAACTTATTCCACCTTTTATTGAATCCTGACCAATTGTGAATCAAACAACAAAGCAGGTTTTTACTGCTGGTTACAGGAGGAAGGAAATATGACGTTTGTCACTTCCTTTCAGCTCTTGTCTCACTCTGTAGTTGCTTGGTAGATTTTGAAATGTTAATGTGGTTCATTACAGCCATGTGCATAAGTGTGTGTGTGTGTGTGCATGTGTGTGTATTGATTGTGTGAAATTTCCTTTTAAGGGCAGTAACTGAACACACAAATTAAAGTTTATCTTTATTTTAAGTTTATCTTTATTATCACCAGGAGATCATAATCCAATACAAACACTGAGTAAATGCATTGAACAAATTAATGATTGGATGTGCCAGAACTTTCTCCAATTAAACAAAGATAAAACTGAGGTAATTGTTTTTGGAGCCAAGGCAGAACGATTGAAAGTCAGCGCTCATCTTCAATCAGCAATGTTAAAGCCTACAAACCAAGCTAGAAATCTGGGTGTAGTTATGGACTCAGACTTGAATTTCAATAGTCACATAAAAACTGTTACAAAGTCAGCCTACTACCACCTGAAGAATATATCAAGGATTAAAGGCCTGATGTCTCAGCAAGATTTGGAAAAGCTTGTCCATGCTTTTATCTTCAGTAGACTAGACTACTGCAACGGGGTCTTTACAGGCTTCTCTAAAAAGTCAATCAGACAGCTGCAGCTGATTCAAAATGCTGCCGCTCGAGTCCTGACTAGGACTAAAAAAGTAGACCATATCAGTCCAGTTCTAAGGTCCTTGCACTGGCTTCCTGTCTGCCAAAGAATTCACTTTAAAATACTCTTACTGGTTTATAAAGCCCTGAATGGTCTAGGGCCTAGGTATATTGCAGATCTGCTGATCCCTTATGAACCATCCAGACCTCTTAGATCATCTGGATCAGGTCTGCTCTCTGTTCCTAGAGTCAGAACTAAACATGGAGAAGCAGCGTTCAGTTTCTATGCCCCACAGATCTGGAACAAACTCCCAGAGACCTGCAGGTCTGCCGCAACTCTCACTGCTTTTAAATCACAGCTGAAGACTTTTCTGTTCAATGCTGCCTACTGCTAATATCATTCTGAATTACTCTACACTGCACTGTAACTTGTTCTTTGTTTTAATTTCAAAGTTATACATTTTAATTCTTAATTTTTATTTCTTATTTTCATTTTATATTATATCTATTTTTTTATTTTAATCAACTGTTTTAAATTGTTTTAATCAACTGTCTTAAATTGTATCTTGATGCTTTTAATGTTTTATGTAAAGCACTTTGAATTACCTTGTTGTTGAAATGTGCTATACAAATAAACTTGCCTTGCCTTGCCTTGCCTTTATTTTTAATTATATGTGTTACCTGAATTTATTTTAGAAGACTATTTTTGCTAGAACATTTTGCTTATGTCTTAAACAAATCCCAGACAGCAGCAGATGAATGAAATGAGTACAAAGTAAAACTTTTTAGGATCTTTATTGATCCTTTCTCCTCCCATCTCCCCCTCCTTCCTCTGCCTGACATGGAAGTGAGATCCTTTCATCCCCCTCCTCTTCTCTTTCTGTCTCTCTTCCACCCTGGGGAGAGAGAGACACTATTGTGGTGTTTTATGACCCTGTGGACCCTCTTCCCACCACACACACACACACACACACACATACACACACACACACACACACACACACAAACCTGGATTCAGGGATTTAAATCTGTGACTATTTTACTGTGATTACAAAAGACTAAAAAAATGAAAATAATAAGATTTGAGAAAATCAATAAATGAATTATCACAGTAGTTGGCCATTAATGTAATAAAATAATCAAATTAATCGACTAATCATTGCTGTAATTTGTAAATTCTGGATGTTTAACAAGGGAAAAGGAGAAGAAGTTTTATTTATTTTAATAAGATAATTTATGTTTTTGTGTAAATAAAGTAAATTAAGTTGAGTGTTTTATATCCACCCTAAAGGTCTCACATCATGGAAATTGCTGTTTTCATTGTGACTATAAGTAGAATCAATATTGTCCCACATATCATTACTTATTAAATATATTTAACCTAACAAACCAAAGAAAGCTCTGGTTACATGGAGTCACCGCACACACATACACACTCTCTGCCTGGATATATAAGTGGAGGGACGTCTCATGACCACAAGGTCAAAGGTGAGTCTGGATAACAATGTTTAAGCCAGACTTTGATGTGGCCTATACTTCCAATACACATGCACACACACGCTCTCCCATGGGCTGCAGCTCAGAGGACACAAAGGGCTGATTCTAGGGGGTTAAAGGTCGTCCTGGGAGAGGTCAGAGAGGAACCCCAGGCTCTTTCTCTGTCAGCCAGGCCACATACCAGCCACACACACCCATACATGCAGTATCCAGCTATTCTTTCTGCCCTTTCAGTCTGAGAAGAAGGGGTGCAGCTCAAATCTCCATCCTGCACGGTCAAAAGCAGATCATATTACACACATGCAGACACACACACATGCATGCATGTGTGTAAGTGTGTGTGTTGTGTGTGAGTGAGAGAGAGAGAGAGAGAGAGGGAGAGAGAGAGAAAGAGATAAGGCAGAGGAATGTGAAGTAGTCAGCTGGTCAGTATAGACCCTTTAGCTCTGAATAGTAGAATTAAAAGAGAAACACTGTGATGCAGATGTTCTGAGAGCATTGACCCACACGAAACACACACACACACACACACACACACACACACACACACACACACACACACTCAGGACCCTCAGATGCGCTTGTCACTGACCCGTGTGACCCGCAGCAAATGTTCATTCACAGTTTGCTCATCAGCCATGAGATTGATGGCTGGACAGACAACTGGCCAACTGCTCAGTCCACACACACACACACACACACACACACACACACACACACACACACACACACACACACACACACACACACACACACACACACACACACACACACACACACACATTGGCACTTCTGCCCCGTTTTCCAGCACATGGTACCTGTTCCCCACTTTTCAGGTGCTGTGAAAACACTGCAGACTACTAACAACTATTTTGATAGTGCATTATTCAGATTTGAGAAGCTGGAACCAAAGGACATTTCTCAAATCCATTAATCAATTATCAAAATAGTTGGTGATCACTGTAATAGTTGGCAACTAACTGATTAACTGACCAATCATTGCAGATGTACTGCAGACCGGTAATTGAACAGTTATTTGTTCAAGCACTGATTTTTTACTCAGCAGTATCAAAACACAGAATTCCTGCAAACACACAAATATATGTCTCAAATGAATTAACAAACGATCATGTTTCTTTCTATAAGCACCTGAAATTACTGTCCAAACAATAAATTGTGTAGATGGGAATTCATCTTGTTTCAGATTTCATAAATCTGCATATTATTATTTTGATGAATCATTTGGTTTATAATACACCAGATAATAGTTACCAGTCAATATATTCCATTTACTATGAAGTCAGGACACTTGAATGAATTTCAAAATGGTCATATACTTCATTGTATTGATTCTGTGTGGAGCTGTAAATGTTCTGTCTGTTGAACATGTATAATCTGCAGCTTCAGCTGCTTGACTGTTCAGCCTGTAGCTTTGTTTTTATTTCACAGCCTTGACTAGTTTCTTCTGTTGTTGTTACCTCTGTCTGATATAAATGCTGCACATGTGTCGTCTACAGGCTACACCAACACTAATACACACTAATACAACACACTCATACACATTGATACACACTGATAATACACACTAATACGCACTGATACTAATACTACGCATTAATATACATGAATACACACTGATATACAGTAATACTACACATTAATACATACTGAAAATACACACTGATACATATTAATACACACAGACACACACTGAAAATACACTGATACATATTTATACATGCAGATACACACTAATAATACACACTAATACACAATGACACACACAAATACACACTATTACACTGATATACACTGATACACACTAACACAACTAATACACTAATACTAATACACACTGGTACACAGTAATACTATACACTAATATAAATTGATTCACACTAATATGTACTAATAAGCACACTAATACACACTGATACACACTAATACATACTAATGAGCACAGTAATTCACACACAATTAATACAAACTAATACTACACACTGATCCACACACTAATATCCACTGATACACAGTGATACACACTAATACTACACACTTATACTCACTAAAACACACTAATACACACTGATACAAAGTAATGCGCACTGATACACACTAATATACACACTGGTACACACTAATACTACACACTGATACACACTAAAACACACAAATACACATAAAAAATACACACTAATGCCTGCCCTGTGTTGTCTCATTCACAGACCATGCTGCAGTGCTGATGTTGTCCTAATGACATGGAAGCTTCAACGGATCCTGTCACCTCATCCTCCACATACACTATAAATCAATAATTTTAATAATATATTAATATTTTAATTGTATTTCTGGTATTCTAATTAATGTCAGTCATAACTCTTTTCCTGTTCTATATGTATTGTTTCCATCCTGTGCACACATCATCTATTGCACACCTGTCCATCATAGAAGAGGGATTCTCTGTTTCTCTTCCTGAGGTTTCTACCTCTTTTTTCCTAGTTCATTTTTTGTTAGGGAGATTTCTCTTTCACGATGTCAGGGTCTAAGGACAGGGGATGTTGTGTTGCTGTTGTACAAACTGTGAAGCCCATTGAGGCAAATCTGTGATTTGTGATTTGACTTGATACACACCGATACACTATGATACACACTAGCATAAACTGATACACACTGATAAACACTAATACACATTAATACTACACACTAATAAACACTAATACACAGTAATACACACATTACATAAGTACTAGTACACACAACTAATTCACACTAATACATAATAATACATACTAATGCACACTAATACACAGAACTAATACAGACTAATACACACTAATATACACTAATACACATTGATACACACTAATACACAAAACTATTACACACTAATACACACTGATACACACTAATACACACTAATACACAATACTAATACACACTAATATCCACTAAGTAATACTTATACACACTATAATACACACTAATACATACTGATACACACTGAACACTACAATCAGTCCTATATGTCCCAGTGCACCACCCTCCGGGCCCATATTTTGAATTTTTATCTGACTTCTCAGTGTTCCTATCATGTCTAGTTCTTAGGAAAGATAAAATAATCATTGAAGGTGATTTTAATATTCACATTGACATTCACATTTACAATCAACCCTGCCTCACCACAGCTTGTTGAGAGTGCTGCAGGTTCACTCTTGACACCATCACTGACCAAAAAACTTTGAAAAGGTTCTTTTTCAGCACATGTTCCTACAAATCTCAGTAGCAACGACTTCATGGGCTTCTTTAATGACAAAATTCTGATAATTAGAGACAGAATTTATCACTTCTTGCCCTCAACTGACACCAGTCTGCCCTCAAACACAGGGATCATAGAGACTGTGCTACTCATTTTCTTTATTCAACCTATAAACCAAATCGTCAACCTGCCGTTTGGACCCTATATCACAGGGATTGCTTTAAGAATTTTTTCTTTGGTTAGCACTTCTTTGCTGGAAATGCTCAACATTTCTTTTTTTTTATCTGGCTATGTACCACAGTCCTTCAGTGTAGCTGTAATTAAACCTCTCCTCAAAAAACTGTGCTTGACTCAGATGTTTTAGCCAACTATAGACCTATATCCAACCTTCCCTTTCTCTCTAGAATCCTGGAAAAAGCAGTCACCAAACAATGGTTTATATGAGGATTTCCAGTCAGGAGTTGCACTAGTGAAGGTTTCAAATGACATTCTCAATGCCTCAGATAAATGCTTATCTCAATTATTTTTCTGTTAGACCAGGGGTTGGTAACCCAAAACATTCAAAGAGCCATATTCAACCAAAAAAAAAAACCAAACAAACAAACAAATCTGTCTGGAGCCACAAAAAAAAAAAATAAAAACCTTATATGAAGGCAACACAGGCTGTAAGCATATATTAGGTATTTTATCCTACTATCGAAATGATCAAGTAGGCTACAAATACATAATGAGCATTCATGATTAAATGTTTATTTTCCCTGCAGTGCATCTCGGTGAGAATGACACACCACGTGACTACTCTGTTGTACATTATTTGGTGCTTTAAGTTTAACTTCCACTTGTATTATGTTTTGTTGCATTGATGAAATGATATAAATACAATAAAGAAATCAGATTTCTGATTTTTTTATTTCGAGGATTTGAAATAAAATACAATACAATCCTCTTCTCTGTTCCTCCTTATCTGGGCAGAGTGCAAAAAAATGCAGCCTGCAATTGTAAAAAACAAATAAAAAAAAACAGCAGCCTTTTGAAAAGGTAAGTAGGCTATATAAAATGAAAATAAGCCCATTTAATTTTGATTTCATTGAATTTCTGTGCATTATACTTACTTATTCCACATCCAGCTGTTTGTTTACAGCAGCACATGCCTTCTACAGAAACCATATTAAAACAAAAATATATCCCCCCCATCATTTTCCATACATTTTTGAAATAGCTCCAGGGAGCCACTATGGGGGCGCTGAATAGCCCCATGGGGTTCTGCCGACCCCTGTGTTAGACCTTAGTGCTGCATTTGACACCATCGATCATCAGATCCTACTACAGAGATTAGAGTATCTTATCACTGGTTTAAGTTCTTTCTCTCAGACTGTTTCCAATTTGTTCATGTTAACAATTCTTCTTCTAACAGTACAAAAGTTAGACATGAAGTTCTGCAAGGTTCTGTGCTCGGACCAATACTTTTCACCCTTGCTTCCTTTTGGTAAAATTATTAGGAAAGACTATTAATTTCCACTGTTATGCAGATGATAAAAACTATATCTGTCAATTAAGCCAAATGAAGCCAACCAATTCGCAAAACTTCAAGCATGTCCTAAGGACATAACATACTGGATAATCTGCCACTTTCCATTGCTAAACTCAGACAAAACTGAAGTTATTGTGCTCAGGCCTAAACACCTTTAAAAAATCAATATCTAGTGATACAGTAATTTTGGACAGCATCTCCTTGGCCTCCAGCACCACTGTAAGAAATCTAGGATTCATCTTTGACCAAGATATGTAATTCACTATCCATATTAAGCAAATTTCTAAGACCGCCTTCTTTCATTTAAGTCTAGTTTATACTTTTGCGTACGTAGCTATGCAGTCAATGCGACGCAGACCTTGTACATTCAAAGTTCTGCATTGAGAGAACACATTGATCTGCAGAATAAATGCTTCCTCTACACTTCCTCTTTTTTTTTGCCTGGTCCTAATACTCTTTCAGACAACCGGAATGGAGCGCACATGTTTGGGGCTCATTGATATCAAAGACAAAATGCTTTTATTGCAAATGTTGAAGGGGAAGTGACAGAGAAACCATTTGCAGAGGCAACTTGTAGACCACCACGGCTGAGCTGACCAATCACAGCCCTTGTGGTTTGCGTCGATGTGACGTGTAGTTTGGATTTTTTGGAAATGCGTGTCAACCTACAGTGTAGGGGTCTGCATCAACACCATAGCTTCAGCATCACTACATATGCATTATGTAAGTAAGTATAAACTAGGCTTTATGCAACATAGCAAAGGTAAGGCACTTATCATCTAAAAGATACAGAAAAGCTTGTCCATGCACTTATTACTTCCAGGCTGGGTTACTGCAATTCTTTATTGTCAGACTGCTCAAAAAAGTCTCTAAATACTCTTCAGTGGATTCAAAATGCTGCTGTGTGTATGTTAACAGACACTAGAAGAAGGGATCAGATTTCATCAGTATTAGATTCTCTGCACTGACTTCTTATACAATCAAATATAGAATTCTCCTCCGGGATCAGGATCCATCCTATCTTAAGGATCTCATAGTTCCGTATCAATTACTGGTAACACTGTGCTCCCAAATTACAGCTAATTGGAGGTTCCCAGAATTTCTAATATTAAAATGGGTGACAGAGCCTTCAACTACCAGGCTCCTCTTCTGTGGAATTGCCTTCCTGTTTCAGTTCAGGGAGCAGACACCCTTCCTACATTTAAGAACTGGTTAAAAACTTTCCTTTTTGAAGAAGCTTATAGTTTGAGCTGGTGCTGGCTGGACTACAACATTGTTATGCTGTTATAGGTTTAGACTGCCGGGACCTCATGAGATACTCCTTGAGCTTCTCTTTTTTGATACGCACTAGAACACAATAATACATACTGATACACAATGACATACACTGATATACAATGATATACACTGATGCACACTGATATACAATGATATACACGGATACACACTGATACACATTAAAATGCACTGAATCACAATAATACACACTGATACACAGTAATACACTATAATACACCATAATACTATATACTGATACACACTAATACAGACTATTACTACACACTTATCCACACTGATCCATACTAATCACTCTAATACACCTACACTACACATTGATAAATCTTAATACTACACACTGATACACATTGATACACACTCCTACTATAGACTAATACATAATAAAACTACACTACTACTCTACACACTAATACACACTATTCCACTATACACTAACACACAATACTACACAACTACACTACACACTACTACACTATTACACTAGTACACTACACTCTTATAAATGATACTACACTACTATACCAGTACACTACACACAACAAAAATATACACAACTACACTACAGACTACGACACAGAATACTATGCTGCACGGTACTACACAATACTCCACTACTCCACTAGTACACTACTACACACATCTACTCAAATTAGCAGTTATAGCAGCAACACAAACAAACATGATACAACAACTTATGACAGTTTGACACAACACATCATCATCATCATCATCATCATCATCATCAGCAGCAGCAGCAGCAGCAGCAGCAGCAGCAGCAGCAGCAGCAGCAGCAGCAGCAGCAGCAGCAGCAGCAGCAGCAGCAGCAGCAGCAGCAGCAGCAGCAGAGACAATGAAGTTCTGCTGTTCATTACCAGAGCAGGAAAGTAACTAAGTACATTCATTTAAGTACTATACGTAAGGACAACTGTGAGGTATTTTTGCTCGAGTATTTCCATGTAATGTTTATTTATACTCCACTAAACTACATTTATCTGGTTTTTATCTGGGATTTTCAGGTGCAGATCTTAATATTTTAAATTATATGATTTATATGATATTAAATTGTCTCTTTTTAAAATTTTCACTATGTGTGAAAGCTGCCAAATATTATGTTGCAATACTTTTATTATTAATCTATACAGTAAAGTAACTAGCTCTGCATTGATAAACTAAATCAATAAACTCTATATACTCTACTACTATATTAGGTTTTACATATAATATATTAAATATATTTTAATATTCTTTGTTTAAATTGTTTCTTTCTTAAAAAAAACATGTTTTGCACTTTTATGCAAAAGCTGCTATATAAAGGTTATTACAGTAACACATATGTGACATGTATATAATATATTATGATGCAGTATTTTACTATTAATCTACTCAAAGTACCTTAAACTGGCTCCACAGTGATAAACTAAAACAATAAAATACTCTGACAGGTATTTAGTAATTAAAACGAGTAGTATAATATTGTACAATAGTATATACTAGTCTGTATAGTAAGTAGTTTTACTTTGATATTATTTGCTGATAATACTTCTCCAATTCAGGGCCTCTTCTTTTTATTCCGGATTTTTAGACAACAACAACAACAACAACAACAACAGACAACATATTCAATCTTAAAATAGACAATTTAGACTTTAAATTAATGTCCACTTACGCACAGCTAATATGACTAATGATAAAAGCACTAATCTTGTTACTGCAGGATTTTTGCTGAGACTGTTTGGCGTCTGTTTGGGCTTTACAGAAAATAAAAAACGATACATTTGCAGGAGCAGAGAGACAGAGAAGGTCTGCTCTATTATTATTATTTATTATCATGAATCCTGCAGGAGTAACTGAAGGTAAGGAGTACCTGCAGAACAAACAAACCTTTGACTTAAAGGACTTAAAGGACCTTACCTCAGCTCCTCTGCTGCTCTGCAACAACCCGCGATTTCAGCTCAGTAACTAACGATCGTGAAGCTGCCGCTGATCCCGCTGTCACCATCTCTCTCTCTCTCTCTCTCTCTCTCTCTCTCTCTCTCTCTCTCTCTCTCTCTCGTCATCACCTCTGATTTGATCCCGTCCGCTGCGAGAAGAGAAGAGAGGAAGTCCCCTCCTCCGCCTGGCCCCTCCCCCACACTAATAATGGTACGATCCAGGCGCTGGCTCATTCTACCACCTAACTGACTTTAGATAATTCACAGTAGGACTAATAATAATAACAATGATAATAGGTATGTCTATGTCTATCTGTGTCCCTGCGGGCATGTATAAATATATAAAGTTTATAATATACATGTAAACTGTAGGGCTGCAACTAATGATAATTTGATACTTGATTAGTGATTACTGAAATTATTAATCAATTAATTGTTTGGTTCATAGAATAGTGTAAAATATTGGTCACTGTTCACCAAAGCTAAAGATTCAACTTAAAATGTTTTTTTTTGTCAAGACCAACAACCTAAAGATCATCAGTTTACTATTTATATATGTATATATGTATAGAAGACGAAAGAAACCAGAAAATAATCAGAGAATTTGGACATTTTCTTCTTAAAATGACTCAAACAGATTAATTGTTAAAAAATTGATTCATTAACTTATAGTTGCCACTCTTGTGTTTATTTTTTCATGAAATTACTATTTTTGTATAATTTCTTTTATTATATCCTCATAGTGTTTGTCCCAATTACTGCTCTTTACATCTTTTTATTGTTTTCTTCTTAAAAATTACTCAAATTGATTAATCAATTATCAAAATAGTTGGTGATTAATGTAGTTGTAAATGAATCGATTAATAGAGAAGAAATAAAGCAATCACTGATTTAAAGTGTATGAATTTATTGTCAGGACGTCTCATGGATCACATGAATCCAGCTCAGTGCTGGATTCATGTGATCCATTCTCCCTCTGACGTTAGTCCTTTAATCCTCAACATGTTGATCATGGTGGTGCAGTGGTTAGAGCTGTTTCATCACAGCAAGAAGGTCACAGCTTCAACACCCTGGTCTGGGACCATTCTTTGTGGAGTTTTCTTGTTCTCCCTGTGTCTGCATGGGTTCTCTCTGGGTTCTCTGGCATCCTCTCACAGTCCAACTAGAGACACTGAATTTCCCATACGTGTGAGCATGTGAGTGAATGGTGTGTGTGCCCCATGATAGGCTGGTGACCATCTGGGGTGTATCCTTGCCTCTCACCTGTAATTTGCTCGGATTGGCTCCAGCAGAACCCCATGACCCTAATGAGGAATAAGCGGGTATAGAAGATGAATGAATGAATGAATGTTGATCAGGTTCAGGTGACGGTTGACTGACTTACTCATAGTTTTAAAAGTTTAGGTCTGAGTCCATGATAACATTTCTGTCTTGGTTTGTAGTTTTTAACTTTAATTTAAGTAAAGTGTGACATTGCATGATTGATTCTTTGACCACATTACACCAGCTGTCTACTTCAGGAATGATTTTTGACATTGACATTGTTTGTCTTTAAGGTTTTGAACAGCACATTAACAAATAAATTTGAAAGTTCATTTTAAATAAATATGCATAGAAATATGTATAAAATATATTTTTTTCATCAATTTATTTTCTATAACCACTTATACTCTCTTGGGTCACAGAGGTCTGTTGAAGCCAGTCTACCATGGGGCACACACACCATTCACTAACACACTCACACATCTGGGCAACTAAGAGTCCCCAATTAACCTAAAGTGTATTTTTGGACTGTGGGAGGAAGCCGGACATTTATTTATTTAATAAAGTGCATATTTATTTCTGTATTTGAATGCCATCACTTCAGATATAATGATATATTTGACTTCATTTGAGATTTAAAATGATAATTCTTTTTGTAGTCAGGATGTGATTCAGTTAAACAGATCAGAAGAAACGTCAGTAAGGAGGTTTTCATGCTGTCTCATCCTGATATATATATATATATATATATATATATATATATATATATATATATATATATATATATATATATATATATATATATATATATATATATATACGTCAAAACGTCAAAAGTTTTTGACTGGATTTGTTTGTAGCTCAGCTAACTGTTAGAAATAATATAAATTGTGAGCTGTAAAATCTGCTGAACTCAGTGTTTGTGGGTAAACAGCCACATCTAGTGGCGAAAAGGAGGAAACACACAAGTCTGACAAACTGTGGACATCAGTTGTTCACCTGTTTATCAAATATGACCAAATCTCTATATACAGTCTATATATATATATATATATATATATTTACTTCTCCTACATTATTTAAGGAGAAGTGATGAATTTTATCAGATTTCCATATATTTATTACTTTCAACATTTTGTTTGTTACTATTAATTTTTTTCTTAACTTTATTTAGGACAATATAATAAAATCATAGGCAAAACAACTATATTATGTATATTAGTTTTTCATTATTGAAAACAGTAGAAACAGATTCAAACCAGAAAGACTATATTTACAGGTAATAAAACATACACAATTATAATTATATAAAAACTTCATTTGTCATTTGTAGAGCATATTCAACATTAAAACTACAAATAGATAATATATAAATACTCAGAATATACTATCTAAAAAGAGTAAAAAATTAAAGCAACGAACAGCATTGAGTGGGCCCTTGCTCACCAGTGCATGTCAGGGTGATGAGAAATATGGTGCAGATAGGACAACATATGTTGAAGTTATTACAACTTCCTTTTTTAAGGCATTGGAAATGTATGCGGGTGTGTTCAGGATGGGATTCTCACGAACCATCAGACATTTGTTGCAGAAGTTAGAAGTTATAACAAATTGATCAAATGGCAAAGAATCGAAATTTGCCCCTTGCCATGGCCATTGCCTTCATTGAATTCTACTGAAAGTTTTTAAAACCTTTTATCACTAAAGCGTTTAGATGGTACAGCTAGAAGATAATTATGATGACTGTGATTATTTCCCTAGTTTGTTAACAAGTTTGTTAAAATTCACTGCCTGTAGGTGTTTCGTTAATGGTCAAAAAATGGCCGACTTCCTGCTCAACATAGGTTATGGGTCCAAGAGGCTTTTTTTGTCTATCTTTACCTGATATGTGTGTGCTGAAATTTGTAAGTCTATGAGAGTTAAAGCAGAGGGTATTGACTTTGAATGTTGTTTCCCACTGCCAGTAGGGGGCGCTATGAGTATGAGTGGACATAGATGTGTAAATATGTTCAGGCCAGGACCCTAAGAAATCAGACATTTGGTGCAGGTAGAATGTAGTATGTGGAAATTATAGCAAATTGATGTCAAATGGTGAAGAATCAAAATTCTCCATGTCACCATGTCCATGCCTTATACTGAAAAGTCACCATTTGAAAATATTTTATAACAAAGGTGCTGAGATGGCACAAAAACAATTTGAAGTGGTTGTGATGAATTCCACAGAAATGTGTTAAAGTGCCACAATTGTGGCTTCCTGTTGTCAGTAGGCTGTGCTTTTACTTGCTGTCAATAGCAATATGCACACATATTCGGGGCGGGGCTGACATCATACATTGGAGAAATTGCAACTTCCTTTTTCAAGGCGAAACATAAAACATTTGTGGACTCACTGTCACTGGACAGCTTTTCATTACCAAGATCTTTAGATGACAGCTAAAATTTGAGGTCATTGCGATCAAATTGCATAGAAGGAGTTCCTCAAAATACAACCCTTTCAAACAACAATTTCTCATGTTTTATTAAAAAATGGCAGACTTCCTGTTGGGAACAGGCAACTTTTTTGTCCATTTTGACCTGATACATATATGTGCTGAATTTCTTTCTTCTATGTGAAATCTACTGTATATTGTGGGGAAGTTATATTGTTATGTAGCACTGTAGAGCCATTTTGCATTCCCATATTCAAAACCTATAAAATATGTAATTTTGCAAGAAGCTTGGTGCATCCATGAAATTTAGTGAGTTTTCGGGTATGTTAATGCCCTCAAAGAGGCAATTAAATTGGAAAAAGAAAAAAAGAAGGGTCCTTACAGTTTCAATAGGGCTTCGCTGACTGTGATGCAGTCGCTGCTTGGGCCCTAATAAACATATTTCCTTTCGGGCTATTGGTGACTTTTCATGACATGGACTGTAAGAGAATTTCACCCTGCCAGGGGCGTATACAGTTATTACAATGCGTTACTAATGTAAATATTCAACATTTCTTAGCTTTTCTTATTATAGTTTTTTTTCCCCAGTCCATCATATGTTATTTCTTTAAATAGTAAAAAAAAGAAATGTGAAGTAGAACATGTTAATTGTTGGGTTCAAACCACCTAAAAAATCAAATACACAGACACAAATAGGAGAAGACAACAGAGTTAAAGTTTTACTTGGAAGCAGAACAGACAGAGATCAGTTACAATCTCCAACCCGATCTGAGTTCTTACTGCCGCCACCTTACTATTTATTTAGGACTCCCTAGTTACAGGAGGCTGCAGCATCTCGAGGGAGGGGGCAACACACACACACATGCTACAGCCTGATAATAATTCCACAGAACGGTAGAGAATATTCCGGGTCACATTGACTTATTGACTGCAGCTGGCTAAATTCATAGATAAAAGGCTGCATCTTCAGGCTGCTTCGTCTCTGCTCACACACCCTGCAGAAAGTATGACTAACACACTAAGAACGCAAGTTAATAACACTCAAACGGAATTACAGCAAATAAGAGATAACTTTATATATATATCGTTCTAACATTACAGTTTTTCTCAATTGGTTTAGTACATTTCTCACATCAGAATTGAAATTCTCAAAAGTTCTTGTTCAATTGTCACATCATCATGCCATTTGTGCAGATGAAAAAGGCAGTTTCTCATTGCATTGAACAAATTGCAAATGCTTTTGTCCATCCATGCAAATGATTGTGTACAATTCTCAGTTTTTTCGTACATTATCAATTGCTTTTGTCATGCTAATCAAAATGCTTTGTTATAGGACTCTATAAAATAGTCTCTTTCCCCAAAACATTTAGGCTATAGTTCATCATATAAGTCTTCACATGCAAAATGATTTACCAAGCCATCATAACATGTCAACATAAGGTTATACATTTCCATAAGACATTTGTCTGTAAATATGATCTAAATTGGTAAATTCTTCTCAGGTGAATCTTTCTGTCTCTAATGAAAAGAGGAGCCTGGCATGTTTATATTTTTGACCTATGTTTACTTACGTATTGTATTTCACCTTTGTTATGTGCAGTGGTGTCTTTTTTTTTCTTTACGCACTGCAATGTCAATGTTTGCCAAGAAAGAAGTCATTCTGTAAATGTGAATCTTGTCTTTTCCAATCAGTCTTACACATATACATTATATGAGGTCAAATGTACATTGTACACTTGTCATCACACCTAAACCACATTTTACATCAACGTGTCCCTTCAAAGTGCACTATTCAATTGCCAACATGACTAATGAATTTGACTGTCTTATCAGTACACAATGACATAATGATTAAACATTCTGATGGCACTGACAAGTATATTGACACAAAAACTTGCTTTTGAGGGATCCACAGCGTTTTGCTGTTTGTCCAAACTGTTTTGAGAAATGCACTTGATCTTCTGCAAATTGCAAGATTGATTCCAAAAATGTACCAAAGTGATAGAGAAAAACTGTAAGCATAGCATATCAACCGCAAAACATACCTCCCTCCCCTTTCCTTGCCTTCCAGAGCCAGCTGAGGAAAACTATGAAACACGTTGGTGTTACTAAACAATAGATTCTTAGCAGGAAAAACTTTTTAATTAATGATTTTATTATTCAACACAACCTTGATTTTATGTTTTTAAATGAAACATGGTTAGACCAAGATAACAGTGCAACCATCCGCTCCTCCAAACTTCAGTTTTATGAGTGAAACTCACATGGGAAAGCTAGAGGGTAGAGTTTCCATATTCTTTAAAACTGAAATCAAATTTATTTGAATATGTTAGTTTTTAGTTAAATTCCTTCTCCTCTACCGTCCACTTATATATTGCAGTTTTTTGGATGACTTTTCTGAACTGCTGTCTATAATCTGCCTTGGTTTTGATTATGTTATTATTGTTGGTGTGATTTTAACGTTCATGTGGACAGGGCTCAGGACAGTAGCACTTAAGAACAGTGTTGTGTTTGAAAATGATTGATTAATTTAACATGTGACAGAACCAACAAATATCACACAAGGTCCTGAAAACTGCAGTCATTAAGTCACTTCTACAATAGAACAATTCAGACAATTCAGTAATGTACAACTACAAATCCATATCAAATCTACCATTCTTAAGTAAAATTATTGAAAAAGCAGTTTTTAAAAAGCTGATTAATTTTAATAACATGGAACAGCCATTTTGGTGTCTTCCAGTCAGGTTTTCGACTGCACCACAGAGATGGCTTTTGTAAAGGTTTTCAATAACATCCATATAAACACAGCAGCAAAATTTCAGTATTACTGGATCTTATTTCTGCATTTGACACATGATTTGAATCCTACTTAAAAGACAGAGACTACTTTGTGTCCTTAGGCAACTACACATCTGAACAGACGGGCATAACGTGTGGAGTCCCCCAAGGTTCAATTCTGGGGCCTCTACTATTCAACAATTACATGCTCCAACTAGAAAAAAATAAATAAATTACCATAATTATTCAGATGACATGCCGATGCTATGATTATGATATCACTGAGTAAATGCATTGAGCAAATCAATGATTGTATGTGCCAGAACTTTCAAATTAAAGAAAGATAAAACTGAGGTAATTGATTTGGAGCTGAAGAGTAATGATTAAAAGTCAGTGCTCAGCTTCAATCAGTGATGTTAAAGCCTACAAACCAAGTTAGAAATCTGGGTGTAGTTATGGACTCAAACTTGAATTTCAACAGTCACGTTAAAACCATCACAAAGTCAGCATACTGTCACCTGAAGAATATATCAAGGATTAAAGGTGTTGTGTCTCAGCAAGATTTAAAAAAGCTTGGCCATGCTTTTATTTTCAGTTGACTCAACTACTGTAACAGGGTTTTTAAAGGTCTCTAAAAAATCTATTCAAAATGCTGCCGCTAGAGTCCTTACTAAGATTAAAAATCTAAAAAAATAGAATATATCACTCCAGTTCTGAGGTCTTGACACTGGCTTCCTGTCTGCCAAAGAATTAAGTATTAATTAAGTCTATCTCTGATCTACTGATCTCTTATGAACCATGCAGACCCCTTAGAATGATCATCTGGGACAGGTCTGCTTTCTGTTCCCAGAGTCAGAACATTCAGCAGAGTCAGAGCGTTCAGTTTCTATGCCACACATTGCTGGAACAAACTCCCAGAGAACTGCAGGTCTGCTGCTACTCTCACTGTTTTTAAGTCAGAGCTGAAGACATTTCTGTTTGCTGCCACCTATTGATGATTTCTTTTCTTAATTATTTTTCACTGCACAGTAACTTTGTTTTTATTTTTGTTTTAATTAAAAATTTCGATTTGATTTTGTCTTTGAATTACCTTGCTGTTGAAAAGTGCTATACAAACAAACTTGCCTTGCCTATATCAAAACCAGCAGCAGCTGGAATAACACTGTTCTAAAATAATGTATTAATTTATAGCTATAGCTTTTCAGATTGATATTACAGTGAGGCACAGTGACACCTACATCCTGAAACACAGAGCTATTTATAATTACCCATTTCTGCTGCCATCCTCTGACCTAATTACAGCTTACATTTTGTCAGTGAGAATATTTCTTCAACTGGAATAATACTGTTCTAAAATCTTAATGCCAGATTGATATGACACTAACATCCTAAAACACAGAGAGAGTCATAATTAGCCATTTCCATTGCTATCCTCCCTCCCAATTACAGCTTACATTTTGTCAGTGAAAATCTCATACTTCATCCTTTCTGCTGCCCCGACTGGGCAGTGCCAATCTGTACAGTGGCACAGTCGCGCCACGCCAGCACAACATCCCCTGATGGGAGAACAGGTGTCGGACAGGGTCCAGTGGAGCAAAGCAGAGCGGGCTGCCATGATATATCAGATGAACCGGCCAGTACCAAGTCCTCTGGCCCGAGGGAGGGGGCCCTGCCATTTATTAAGAAGTGTGTGTATGTCTGTGTGTGTGTGTGTGTGTGTGTGTGTGTGTGTGGTTATGGGGGTGGGGGGGTTGTATGAGGGTAGCAGCAGCAGCACAATGAACTCCAACAAAACTGATTTGGAACCAAAGACCCACCAGGGAGGTTAATCTGGGAAATCCCTGAACAAAAACTGTATAATTTAGCTTCAAGCTTTCAAAATCCTACAACTCTCACAGGGAAAACAGATGTTTTGATATTTGCCTGATGTGAAACAGAGATGTCACGTTGAGAGGTTGTAAACTCTTTACCTCTGAACTGTTTTGAAGTATGAATAAATCTGTATCAGCACTAGTAATATTGTAATATTGACATTTATGTAATTATTTAATCCATAAATAATTACTGTGCCTAATCAGTAATTTGGTAAAATCTTGTTTAACTCCATCAAATAGGAAAATTCTAAGCCTAAACATATGATAATACAAATACTATATTTTACTCATAAGCACTTTTTCAAGGTATTCAGACAAAACATATTCAAAACTAAAGTTACAAAAATAAAGATATAAACCATCCATAAAATAAAAAAAAATAATAAATATTATAATTTTAAAAAATTACCATAGTTGGATGAAAAACTACTGGAGTAAAAGTAGAAATACTGTTGTCAATACTCAGTAACAAGCAAATCCTGAATTGAAAATGTTACTTCAGTAAAAGTGCAAAAATACTATCAGCAAAAGTACACATTGAAAAGACTTTGATATTGTATTAGTTGTTTTTAATCACTAGATACATGTGAGGGTATTTGAATGTTGCTGTGTGGAGCCAATTTGAGATAGTTTGTGTAGATTAATAGTAAAGGTACTGCTTCATAATATTTTATAAATATGTTTGGGATTTATCCCAATTGCTTGTTTATCACATTCTTATAATCTATACTTTTAATTTAGTTTTAAATATATTATAATAAATATTTGTAAATGGTTATTATGTGTCCTTTAAGGAGAATTAGTCATCATAGAAATCATTATCATAAGAAATATGATTTTACCATAAAATGTTTTTAATGGTCTTATACTTTTATCCCATATATCCAGTGTTTCCTCAGCGGGGGCCCTCTGTGCTGGGGGCTGTTATCGGCTGGGGCTGTGATTTCTCTTCTTGTGGAGCACACTGCCTCAGGTGGGTGGGGGCTCCGTGGCTCTGTGGCAATCCTCTGCTGCAATGCTGTGAGTCCTCTGCCTGCTAGTAGTTTGGTGGCCACCTGAGCTGAAGCATTCTGACCTGGGCTGTGGCCATTCCCCAGCACAGAAAACAGTGTTTCCTGTTCTGATCCCTCTGTACTCAGCCTGTGTGTCTATAAAAGACAGTGAGTGTGTTTGTGTGTGTGTGTATGCATGCATCTCTCTGTGTGTGTGAGAGAGAGAGACCCCAGGTTTGGGGTGGAGGGTAGTTGGGGTGCTTCCAACATGTAAAGCACTTTGTGCTACATTTCTGTGTATGAAAAGTGCTTTATAAAAAAAATAAATAAATAAATAAATTGTGTGATTGTGTCACATGTGTATTAATACACCTAATATAGCAGCTTTGACAGAATAGTGTGAAATACATTTAAATCTATTTAAATAATAAGAATATTAAAATACATTTTATACTTACTAAAATAATATAATACTAACGCTGTCGATAAATAATATAGCATATATAGCATCAAGAGGAAATACAAGTATCTCAAGTACTGTACTTTAGTAGTATTTAAATGTTACTTTCCACCTGTATCATAATATTTGGCAGCTTTCAACACAAGGTAAGAAAATAGACAATTTAATAGAATATTGATAATACATTATTAAAGTGGGTGACACAGTGGTGCAGTGGTTAGCGCCGTTGCCTCACAGCAAGAAGGATGCAGGTTCAGCACCTTGGTCTAGGACCTTTCTGTGAAGAGTTTGCATGTTGTCTGTGTGGGTTCTCTCCAGGTTCTCCGTCTTCCTCCCACAGTCCAAAAATATGCTGAGGTTAATTGGAGACACTACAAATTGCCCATAGGTGTGAGTGTGTGAGTGAATGGTGTGTGTGCCCCATGATAGGCTGACCAACTATAATGCACTGGGATTGGCTCCAGCAGACCCCTCTGACCCTAATGAGGAATACGTGGGTATAGAAAACAACAGACTGACATTATTAAGGTTTATTAATTTAATGTAAAACATTCAAATTTAAAAGTAACTGCAGCTGTCAGATAAATGGTGTGAAGTAGAGTGAAGAAGTAAGTAGCATCACATTGAAATACTCAAGTACATCAAAATTGTACTTTAGTAAGTAAATGTACTCAGTTACTCTCCAGCTCTGCCTGTTTTCATTTCCTAACTCAGACCTTAAAAAAAGTGGTTTATTGGGTTTCTGAGATGAGTATCTCAAATCCCTTTACTGCTAATTTTACAGCCAGAATGATAGTGGCTGTGATGATTTGCTAAGTCGCTGTGGAGCCATATTGGCCTAGGCAAGGCTTGTAGTTCCTGTTAATGGGTTGAATATAATATTTTATGTCCCGTTGCTATAGCCACGGTGCTTAACTTGTGATGTAAAAATAGTCAGGCCCATTCATTTTAGTATAAATACTTCACTTCGCTTCAAGACACAGACTGAACTGTATGTAAAACATGTCTGTGTGAATGAGCCCCGGCAGAGAGAGAAGCTATTGCTACTTTACACATAATGATGGCTCAGGTCGTTTGGCTGAGAATAATGGAGGTTTCGCTGTAAAGCATATCACTATCATTAGATTTTTACACACTGGTCGTGCCTAAGTTGAGATGCACTTGTCTGGACACACACACACAAGTATGCATGCATGCACACACACACGTGCACACAAACACACACAGTTATCCATCTCCAAAGTCATTAAATCCCTTTGAAAAGAGGCCTCATTTGAGAGAAGCAATACAATTTTTAATCATTTTATTACCAAAAGAGTATTTAACAAGTGGGTAATGAAACGCCAAAGGCAGGTTAGCTGAGTTTAACCTTCATAGAGGAAGCCATGTATCACATGCTGCCCCGAGGCATGGTGGGGCAGAAATGTCATCCTCCATTATCCACCATACCTGAAGTGTGGCGTTGCGCGGCTGGCAGGCAGGCGTCTCGCTCTGCGAGGCCAGGCTGACGGGAAATTAGGGGGAATTCAATTAATGGGCGTTTTTTACGCACCAGGGAGAGGGCACAGCTGTACACACACACCTTAATGTGTGGCACACGAACACGCACATATACACACACACAGATGCACCCTAACAAATGTAACACACTTGTGACCCACACACATACACGGAGCAGATCCTCACCAGCTCATACTGTGAGGGGCGACGGATGGGATGGAGGGCAGAGGAACACATGTTCCTGCTCCGCGTCACCAGTGCTCTTTTGTCTCTTTCTTTGCTGTTTTTCCTTTGAAGACCTCGACTACTTTGGTTTCTATTTTTGTCAGGTAGAGTTGTTTAATCACTTCTTCGGTAAAGGTACCAGTCGCTTCACAGTTTCCACAGTTTTCCCTCACCATCAAGGAGGTTTGAGCCAAAGAGAAAAACTCAGTCAGTTTCCATAAATTAATCATACACACCCACATGCCTACACACTTACACACCCACACACATGAACACCTACACATCCACACACCTACACACTTACACATGTACACACCCAAAACCCCACACACCTACACACCCACAAACCTATATACCTACACACCTACAAATCTACACAACAACCCAACTAGGCACACCCACCCACCCACACACACCCATGTACACACGTAAACATCTACAAATATACACACCTAGACATCCACACACCCACACTTCCATATACTCACACAGCTAAACTCATACACATCTCCACACCCACACACATATACATACCTACACACACACACACAGGCACACCTACATGGACACACTTTCAAACACCCATGCACACAATCACACACACGCACACATGTTTCAACTTACACAGCTACACTCACATACATACCCACACACCTGCACATCTACACACCTACAGAACCACAGATCTACCAATCTGCACACTTACACATCTACGCAACTGCACACCAAAACACCTACACAGTTACACACCTAAAAATCTACACACATCCACTTTTTGGACAGTTAGTCGGTCATTTTCTATACCTGCTTATTCCTCATTAGGAATAAGCAGGTATAATAAGTCTGCTGGAGCCTATCCCAGCATGTTACGACGAGAGGCAGGGATATACCTCAGATGGTCGCCAGCCTATTGTGGGGCACACACACCATTCACTCAAACACTCACACCTATGGGCAATTTAAAGTTGCCAATTAACCTCAGCATGTTTTTGGACTGTGGGAGGAAGCCGGAGTACCCGGTGAAAACCCACACAGACACGGGGAGAACATGAAAACTCCACATAGAAAAGTCCCAGACCCAAGGAGGTCCTGAACCTGTGACCTTCTTGCTGTGAGGCAACAGTGCTAACCCCTGCCCCACCGTGTTGCCCATTTTATGGACAAAGGGTCCAAAAAAACAAAAACATTGTAATATTCTTCCATACGGCTTGTCCACTACAATCTAAGTGTCTTGAATTTGTACTGTCCAGAGTTTACTTGAAACAACATCATTTAGTGTATTTTTTATAGCATAGACAAACAATATACCAAAGCTGACTGGAAGTGCGCTCGTGTGTTCATGTGCCACAGGACCTGCACAGCAAGAACTCATGACAGATACACAGTGGATATTTTTTTCTTTTTTCTTCCAAAGTTGTGCAGCAGCCCCCTCCCCTCTGGGGTTTGTTTGGTTTTGCTGTAATTTTATCTACCATGAGCGAGTCACTGCAGTCATGCTATCTGCACTTAAATACTCGTCTACTATCTATGGTTCAAATTATACACACATAAATTTTAGGCCATATTGCCCACCCCTGATTTTGTGTACATACTCCCCTAAACCCATTAATTGCATATTTCAGTTTTCAGTAGTGCTATAAATAGTGCTAATAGCACTCAGGAGTCAATCTTCTAATGTAATAGTAGAGAAATCGCATAGCGGTCATGCAATTACCACACATATTTGATCTCAGTCAATTGATGAAAACATTTGTAGTGATTTCAAACATACAGTACAAGTCAACAGTTTGGACACACCTTCTCATTCAATGTGTTTTCTTTATTTTCATGACTATTTACATTGTAGATTCTCACTGAAGGCATCAAAACTATGAATGGACATGTTTATGGTGTTATGTACTTAACAAAAAGAGGTGAAATAACTTAAAACATGTTTTATATTCCACTAATTAACCCTGATAAAGCACACCTATGAAGTGAAAAACATTACAGGTGACTACCTGAAATGATAGTTCATCCAGAGAATGCCAAGGGCGTGCAAAGCAGCAATCAGAGCAAAGGGTGGCTATTTTGAAGAAAATAAAATATAAAACAACCATTACTAGCTATTGATGGGATCATCTTGGTTTATATTATTAAGTTAATTGTTCATCAGACTTCCAAATTGATAGTTTAATACAATTTATGAAACTGAATCAGAGAATTGGCTATCTTTCCTCTCAACTCAGGGGTGGTGTCCCGCCTCTAAAACTGAAAAATTAAGCTATTTTTAAATGAATAAATAATTATTTAAAATAATTCTTAAATAACTACGCACCCATACATGCACACACATACACACCTCACACCCACACATCTACACATCTACACACCCACACACACCTACAAATCTACACACCTTCACATCTACACAACTACCTATCCACACACCCACATGCTTACACACATACACACCCACATGCTTACACACACCCACACCCACACACACACACACACACACACACACACACACACACACACACTTAAGAATCTATATACCTACACGCATGCACATCTACACATTTATCTCACACACCTTCAAAGCTACACGACCAGACACCCACACAAATACACACATCTACAACCACACACCCCTACACATACACATACACTAAACACCTACAGATTACTTCCACCGACCTACAGAGTCACACACATATACACCTACACACACACACCTACAGACCCACACAGCTAAAATCTATTCCCCCACACACCCACACATTTATGAACATACACACCCACACACCTACACACTTACAGATCAGCACTCCCTCCCCCCACACACCCACACACTTACAAATCTACACAACTACACATCTACACACCACCCATAAACCCACACACATACACTCCTGCACACTCACACACTTACAAATCCCCCCCCCCCACTCCCCCTGATGAACCCACTCCTTCACCTGCCTGGTTGGACCCACCCTTATGCACCCACCCTACAGCATCTCTGCAGACTGAAACATCTTTATGTCTTTACAGACTAATACATCATCATAAGAATTTTGTGAAGCACCATTGAGACAACTGTGTTGTGATATTGGGCTATATAAATAAAATTGAATTAAATTGAATCTACACAACTATACACCCATACACTTACATACAGTATATTCACAACTAGACATCTACAGGCCTACACACAGACCCACATACCTACACATCTACACACCTATACACTCACACACCCACACCCATACACACCTGCACACCCACACACCTACACATCTACACACCAACAAATTGCACACCCACACACTTATACACCCACACATCTACAAATCTACATGCCTTCACATCTACACAACTACCCATCCACACACCCCTACGCCTACACACATACATACCCTCAAATCTACACACCCACAGACGCACAAGCCCACACACATACACACCTACACCCACACACCACCAAAACTATGCCCCCACACACATACAGATTTAGGAACATACACACTCACACATCCATGCACCCATACACCTATACACCCACACATACACATCTACACATCTACACACTCACATACCCACAAACCCACACCCATACACACCTGCACACCCCCACACCTACACATCTACAGACCCACACACCTTCACATCTACAGAACTCCCCATCCACACACTCACACACCCTCATATCTACACACCCACACATGCACAAGCGCATGCACATACACGTTTGCACACTCACACACTGACAAATTCACTCACATACACACCCAAACACATCTACACTCCTATACACCCACACACATACTTGCAAACTCCCACTCTTACAAATCCACCCCCCACACACATATCTACACAACCACACTTACAAATCTACACAACTACACACCTATACACTCACACACCCACAAACCCACACACATACACACTTGCACACCCACACATCTAAATACATACACTTTACATACACTTTACAAATCTACACACCCATACACACATACACAACCACACACCTACACACCAACAAACTACAGATCCACACACATATACACGCACACACCTACAAATCTACACGCCTTCACATCTACACAACTACCCATCCACACACCCCCCACGCCTACACACATACAATCCTCAAATCTACACACCCACGGATGCACAAGCGCACGCACATACACACCTACACACCCACACACCAACAAAACTATGCCCCCACACACCTACAGATTTAGGAACATACACACCCACACATCTATGCACCCATACACCTACAAGCCCACACACCCACACACACACACACACCTACACACTTACAAATCTATACACCTAGACTCACGCACATCTACACACTTATACACCTACAAATCTACACACCTTCACATCTACATGACTACACATCCATATGCCCACACACCTACACCCACACATATGCACAAGTGCAGACACATACACCCTAACCCACAAACCTACAGATTTAGGAACGTATACAGCCACACACCTACAAAACTACATGACCAGACTCCCACACAAATACACACATCCACAACACAGCCCTACACCCACACACACGATAAACACCTACACATTACTTCCACCCACCCACATACCTACAGAGCCACACCTACAGAGCCACAGACCCACATACCTACAAACCTATTCCCCCACACACATATATATTTATGAACATACACACCCACCAGGGTGGGGGCCACAGCCCACCCCAAACGTGCCATACATATATATATATATATATATATATATATATATATATATATATATATATATATATATATATATATATATATATATATATATATATATATATATATTAAATGAAATATATCATTTGCATTATTAAATATATACATTTTAAACTGAGTCTTATATCTTCACTAGTGATGTACTGATCCAGGTTTTTCCGATCCAATCCGATACTGATCCATGGACTGAACATATCGGCCGATATCCGATACCGATCCGCTACTACTGTTGAATGAATGAACTGATGTTGTGGACATGAGGTCGAATCACTGCACAACCCCCCCCCGTTTAGCATGGATGGTAAGGTGGAAGAACACCTTTTCAGCTAAAATCATATGTAAATCTCCAGCAAACTTTATTTTCCATGTCTACTAAAGTAAAATATGCTTTTGCATCTTCTATTATATTGGGATGAATAATTAAATTTAAAAATAATGAACGACTTTTTGAAACAGTACCAACAATTTCACCTTCTGTATCAAAGTGATCATTAGTTTACTATGTGCTGTTACTCTTTAATCATCGTTAACAATAAGAAAAGGTTGATAGAGAATCGGAGTGTATTTATTAAAGTGATATAAACAGGAAACGGGGCGATGCACTTAAAGATGTTTTTAACTGGCAGGTCTGCGTGGGGATGCGCCGCATTGTTGTTGCGACGCAATGTGCGTCGTGAACTATAAGGGCTGTGATTGGTCAGTTCAGCCGGGGTGGTCTACAATCTTGTCCACAAACGGCTTCTCTATCGCTTCCGCTTCAACGTTTGCCACAAAAGCATTTTCTCTGATATCAATGGGCTCCAAACATACGCGCTACATCTGGTTGTTAGTGTTGTGTCGGTCGTGAACGAACAAACTAGTTCTTTTTGGTGAACGGGGTGAACTAGGTCACTTCCTCGAAAAGACCCGTTCTTATCGTTCGCGGCGTCCTTAATTGGCTGAACAGTCTGGTCACCATTCCTATTTCCTCATTACGCGAGCTAGAAACCAGCAGCAGCTTTCCTGATTGGACTCCACGCACGAGGAGGGCGGGACTGTGTGTGTGTGCGTGTGTGTGTGTGTGTGTGTGTGTGTGGGGGGGGGGGGGGGGGGGGGGGGGACCCACTACTTTCCTGGGTGTTCACACCGGACAAAAGTTCGCGCGACAGCGCGACAAGATTACATGTTAAGTAAATGGGAAGACGCGATTTTTCGCGGCGCGACATGATGGACGCGATTTCGCGACGCGATGGACGCGAAGTGGCGAAAAATCGCGCTTCGCGACGCGATATTCGCCTGTCGCGTCAAGTTGAAAATATTGAACTTTTCTGGCGAATTCACAGGATGACGTAGCGCGACAACCAATCAGCGTTGAGATTCGCTCCACGTCTCCATGACAACGAGAAATTCACTTATCGCCAGTCTTTTACTTTTCAACGGACTTCAACGGACAACGGAGCCGCGCCGTCCAGGCGGAGTTCCTACCGGAGCTCCGGTAGAAACCAGCCGAGCTCTGTGCACCTCAGGAGGGTATTATGTACCCAGAAATGACGGTGGAGCTTCGGACTTTCAGAGCTGTACAACGCAGTGACAGTGTTGACCACACACATGGATGATGAGAGAAAACGAAACAGACGGGGACGCGATGACGCAATCTGGCGAATTTTCGCAAAACAGCGCGACAAATTTTAATTTATCCCGCGACAAAATTATATTTGTCGCGGGAATCTTTGTCACAAAATCGCGTCCATCGCGCGAAAAAAATCGCGTCAATTGAGTCCGGTGTGAACACCCAAGTGGGTGCGAGTCGTTCACTGAACTACTTTCCTGTTAGTGGGTGCGAGCCGTTCACTGAACTACTCTCCTGTTAGTGGGTGCGAGCCGTTCACTGAACTACTTTCCTGTTAGTGGGTGCGAGTCGTTCACTGAACTACTTTCCTGTTAGTGGGTGCGAGCCGTTCACTGAACTACTCTCCTGTTAGTGGGTGCGAGCCGTTCACTGAACTACTTTCCTGTTAGTGGGTGCGAGCCGTCGGAACAGGTCTGAGCGTTCACTGAACCACTTGCCTGTAATAATGGTCTGAGCCATTTAGTGAACGGCTTCCTGTGAAATAATTCTGAACGAATCCACTGAATGACTTTTAAGGGGAAGCCGGTCAGTGTACGGTTCGTTCTTGTACTGTCGGTGTATGTGTCGTGTTTTTTTTTTTTTTTTTAAATATATAGCTTTTTAAAACTCAGATATTTTAGGTTGGTTAAAAAACAAGAAATAACAACTCAAAGTCACTTTACATTAAAAGCTAGTTAAAAACAAGAAATAAGAACAACAATAATACTGATATTATTAATAATAAAAACTACTGTTTAACTGTTACTGTTTTATAATTATTACCTGTATTAAAATAACGAATGAATCAGAAATCATTTTTGTTTCATTTTTATTTTTATTGTTGAATAGGAAACACACACCAGCACACATGCACACATATACACATACACACACACGCAAGGAGGATCAGGACCAGGAAAAAAAACCCCGAAAGAAAAAGCAGGCAAAAGGAAAAAAAAACTGCTACATACAGTCCGGAAAAATGTGAAAGTACACTCACCAACATCAACAAGGTGCTGGAAGCATTCCTCAGAGAGTTTGGTCCATATTGACATGATGGCATCACACAGTTGGCGCAGATTTGTCGGCTGCACATCCATGATGCGAATCTCCCGTTCCACCACATCCCAAAGATGCTCTATTGGATTGAGATCTGGTGACTGTGGAGGTCATTTGAGTACAGTGAACTCATTGTCATGTTCAAGAAACCAGTCTGAGATGATTCCAGCTTTATGACATGGCGCATTATCCTGCTGAAAGTAGCCATCAGAAGTTGGGTACATTGTGGTCATAAAGGGATGGACATGGTCAGCAACAATACTCAGGTAGGCTGTGGCGCTGCAACGATGCTCAGTTGGTACGGGGCTCAAAGAGTGTCAAGAAAATATTCCCCACACCATTACACCACCACCACCAGCCTGAACCGTTGATACAAGGCAGGATGGATCCATGCTTTCATGTTGTTGACGCCAAATTCTGACCCTACCATCTGAATGTTGCAGCAGAAATCGAGACTCATCAGACCAGGCAACGTTTTTCCAATCTTCTATTGTCCAATTTCGATGAGCTTGTGCAAATTGTAGCCTCAGTTTCCTGTTCTTAGCTGAAAGGAGTGGCACCCGGCGTGGTCTTCTGCTGCTGTAGCCCATCTGCCTCAAATTTTGACGTACTGTGTATTCAGAGATGCTCTTCTGCCTACCTTGGCTGTAATGGGTGGTTATTTGAGTCACTGTTGCCTTTCTATCAGCTCGAACCAGTCTGGCCATTCTCCTCTGACCTCTGGCATCAACAAGGCATTTGCGCCCACAGAACTGCCGCTTACTGGATATTAAACCCTAAAGATGGTTGTGCGTGAAAATCCCAGTAGATCAGCAGTTTCTGAAATACTCAGACCAGCCCTTCTGGCACCAACAACCATGCCACGTTCAAAGTCACTCAAATCACCTTTCTTCCCCATACTGATGCTCGGTTTGAACTGCAGGAGATTGTCTTGACCATGTCTACATGCCTAAATGCACTGAGTTCATGCACTGTCTCAAATGGCCTCCACAGTCACCAGATCTCATTACAATAGAGCATCTTTGGGATGTGGTGGAACGGGAGATTCGCATCATGGATGTGCAGCCGACAAATCTGCGCCAACTGTGTGATGCCATCATGTCAATATGGACCAAACTCTCTGAGGAATGCTTCCAGCACCTTGTTGAATCTATGCCACGAAGAATTCAGGCAGTTCTGAAGGTAAAAGGGGGTCCAACCCGTTACTAGCATGGTGTACCTAATAAAGTGGCCGGTGAGTGTATATATTAGTGCTGTCAGTCGATTAAAAAAATTAATCGAATTAATTACATGATTTTGTAACTGATTAATCTAATTAATCACATTTTAATGTCATATCTGCTGAAGGTCTCCTGATAAAGAATTTGAATTCTAGGATATTAAAAAATTGTAGCGCATGGCTAATCAATTGAATACAGTAAAAAGACAATATTTGAAATTTAATTTTTTATTGGTGAACCATGCTTCATAAATGAAATCCAAAAGTAAAGGTCAAGCACATCCGCAAACTAGTTAGGCCAGGTGCATTATTCAGAAATATAAAACAAATAAAGCAATACAGTTAAATAAATAAAATAAGGCTGTCTTCAAAAATGTAATACAAATACAGAGATTCAGTTAAATAAATACAATTCTGAAATAAAATAAGGCTGTCTCAAATAGGCACTTAAGCTCAATATAGCAATTCAAAATTGAATAACAGAAATATAACATGCCTCTAAATGAGGCAAAATGAAGAACAAGACGCCAACAGGCATTTCTTTAGGCCTTTCACTGATGCCACATCTGCTGCCGACACAGCAGGTAAGTCAGGCGAACATGACATAGTTTATACCAGAGGTTAACAAAAATCAGAGGAACAACACCTCAAATTAGTCAAAGTTACAAATGACCTTCTAATGGCATCTGACAAAGAATTTATCTTTGTACTTGTCCTGTTAGATCTTAGTGCCGCATTTGACACTATTGACCATCAAATTCTTTTACAGAGACTGGAACATCAAATTGGCATCAAAGGAACCGCCCTAAGCTGGTTTAAGTCATATTTTTTAGATCAATCTCAATTTGTTCAGGTCAATGATAAATCCTCCACGCATACCAAAGTTTGCCATGGAGTCCCACAAGGTTCTGTACTTGGACCACTTCTATTTAGTTTATATATGCTTCCTTTAGGGAACATTATTAGGAATCACTCCATTAATTTTCATTGTTATGCCGACGACACCCAATTATATTTATCAATCAAACCTGATAAAACCAACCAGCTAACTAAACTCCAAACATGCCTTAAGGATGTAAAAAGTTGGATGACCTACAACTTTTTGATGTTACATTCAGACAAAACTGAAGTTCTTGTAATTGGACCCAAACACCTCAGAAACTCTCTTTCTAGAGAATTAGTTACTTTAGATGGGATCACCCTGGCCTCCAGCTCCACTGTAAAGAATCTTGGAGTTGTTTTTGATCAGGATCTGTCCTTTAATGCCCACATAAAACAAATTTCGAGGACTGCATTCTTCCACTTACGTAATATCACTAAAATCAGACGCATTGTCTCTCAAGCGGATGCAGAAAAACTAGTTCACGCATTTGTTACTTCCAGGCTGGACTATCTACTACTACACTAACACTCACACAAACAGTCGCGCTTTTGTGTAATCACTCCTTTCAAAACTTGTGTAATGAAGAAAAATGTCAAATGTCATTTCAACTTTTTTTTTTACTTGGTCTGTGCTAAACACTGGGTGAGGATATTAAATTATCTATTTTTATAGTCTATGTATTTCTTTTCCGAGAGGGAGTTGTTTTTTTTTCCACAATCAAGCGCTGCACGCCGAAAATCCGGCACAGCACCGGAAACCTTTAATCTCTGCATACATCCTTGGCTGGAACAAGTTTGAAGCATTACCATGTGCAGTTAGAGGGTGCTCTGACTCTAGTGGGGCATGGTTGACTCTGGAGTAGCTCCACCCTGGTTCTGCAGCAACACTACTTCTGTATATTTTTTGAGGCATGCCGTCTCTTCGAGACTAAATTCTCAGCTCTGTCATTTTCTGACTGTTCTGTTGAGCCAGACACAGTTGCGGAACAGTTTTAAGGGCAACAGAAAAGTTTATGTTGAGCCCTCCACTCGTTCGCTCTCATCATGTGATCATGTTGTAATCGTGTACATTGCGGTTAAAATAAAATCCTGTTTTATTATATTGCGATATTATTGCATTAATCGTTCAGCCCTACTCATCAAGGCCTGATCATTTGAGCATTGTGATTTTGTCATGGTCAGCCACATGTTCTAGAACAGAAAACATGATGCAGAGCTTTTCCTTGACTAAACGCAGTAATTTGTCATTAATGGGTTAATCTCTAAACGTATAAGAGAAGAGAAACAATGGGTCTGAAATAAGAAGAGGCTGGGTCATACGTGTTATAGAATGACAGAAGTGGTGTTTCAAGAAAAGCAATAAGGAGAAACAGGATCCTACATCACATTCACAGGAATAATTCATGGCTGATAACTAAAATACTCTATTTCCAATAACAAGCTTCTGCGGTACTTAGAGGGACTGGCCCCCAAAGTTAATTGAAAAGTGTCCTGGCGCTCATTTGCATAAGAAACACATTTAAAGGTGAAAAATTATAAATAAATATGTGGCCACCTGTGAAATATGGCTTTTGGCCTGCTGGTCATTTATAACTTTGCCTTTAATTATGTGACAGGCTGGAGTTCTGCAGCTGTAATGAGAGACTGGAGTGATGAAGAGGAGTATGTGAGACACACAGGGCTATAGGTCATTTAGTGACTCAACACACACATGCACATACATGTATGGACAGATACACACTCATACGTACATATGTGGACACAAAAAATTGACCAATCAAAAACAAACAACTTTTTCACAGTTTCTGAAACTCATTCATTCATTTTTCACTCATTCATTTATTCCTTACTAGGGCCATGGGGGTCTGTTGGAGCCAACCCCAGTGTAGTTCAGGAGAGAGGCAGGGATACATCCCAGACAGCTCGCTAGTCTACCGTGGGGCACACACCATTCACTCATACACTCATACAGCTATACACATACGTATGGGCAATTAAGAGTCTCCAATTAACCTAAGCATGTTTTTGGAATGTAGGAAGGAGCTGGAGAATCCAGAGAAAACCCATGTAGACAAGGGGAGGACATGCAAACTCCACATAGGTAGGTTATTTGGAGACTAGGCTGATATCTGTCTGGGGAGTATCTCTGCCTCTCACCTATAGTACACTGAGATTGGCTCCAGCAGACCCCTGTGACCTTAGTGAGGAATAAATCAGCATAGAAAACAACTGACTGTTAGATGACACCATTAAGCTATGCCATGATTTCTTTTAATTAATTAACTGAGCCATTTATTTACTATTAGTAAATAAATGTAATAATAAATAAATATAATGTAATATAAAATAAATATAAGTAGTTATATAATGTACATGGGTCAGTGACAAAACTGCCATGTAGTATAACCTTAAAAACTTGGTACAAGATAGTTTAACTCTCTAAAAAGGTTTTAAAAAATGAAAAAACACATGCTATCAACAAGTTTAATATTCTAGGTGGAATATTTATTATTCCTTTTTGGTTACACCATTTGACATTTCATTTTTAAAAAATCACACAAAATCATGATGAAACATTATTTGTCACTGACCCATATATGTAATGTTAAACAGTTATATGTTACATAGATCATAGTTATATAGTTATACATACTATAGTTATATAGTGATACATAGTTATATGTATAGATCAGTTGAATAATCAATCAGTTTGGTTTTAGTTGACTAAGATCTTATTGATCAGCTATTTTATGCATTTTTCAAGAATTATTTTTATCCTGAAACATTATAATATGCTCTGTAAACTCTAAATTAAAAACCTTCTATATTATTGATGTGGAAAACTCACATTTGACAATGAAATATTTGATAAGGATTGGATTTAATCATTTATCCATATCAGCATTTCTTTTACTTACTGTTTATTCACTCACACATGGAGACAGGAATTCTGTTAATGACACTTTGTCCTACAGAATAAGAGACAGAGACAGAGAGACACAGAGAAAGAGATACAGAGAGAGATTTAAACAATAGCATGCAGGTGGAGGATATGGAGTATGCAGCAGTGTCTCTCTCTCTCTTTTTCCTCCCTCCCTCTCCCTCTTTTCTCTCCCTCTCTCCTCCCTCCTTCTGTTTTATGCAGAAAGAAAACAGCTTGCATTGCCCTGCAGGTACCTGAGCTATGCCGCCATGCGCCGCTTTCACTTTCACCTTCACTTCTTCTCTGCGGTCACTTCCCGGTAGAGCCTGCGTCGCAGCCGAGGTCCTTCCTGGGGTCTTTCTCTCCCTCCTCATCTCCCGCTTTAACCCTCTCTCCATCTCTGAATAGCAGAAGGGGAGGAGGGAGGAGGGGAGGAGGCCGAGCTCAGTAAGTCCTTTTCTAAGTAGAAGAAGACGATATTTCACTATTTCACCCCCCAGAAATATTACAAGATAGACAAGCAAGCGGGGGCTAATCCCTGGGATGAAATTAGCAGTGGAGGGGTTAGCGGCGGGATGGAGGGATGATAGGGGAGGGGGGAAGGAGGGAGGGAGGGAGGGGGGGCTGAGCCCAGCTAGAGGCAACTCGTCCACAGGGATAATTACAAGATGCTCCCGGGATCCTTCTGTCTGTCCGTCGGCCGAACCTTCATTCTTGATGGCTCTATTTTCAACTAGTTCTCTCCTCCCTATGTACCTGTGTGTGTATGTGTGTATGCGTGTGTGTGTGTGTTGCCCTTTCTGTCTGTGTCTCCAGTGCTTCAGATACATAGTAAAAGCTATTAAAATTGAAATTGTTCTAGGGGCAGTGAGCGAACAGGGGAGAGAAGCGACACTCTCAACCCCCCTGACAGACTGGTTAATATTGGGTGGTGTGTGCGTGTGTGTGTGTGTATGTGTGACCCAACTGTCAGGCCTGGTGTGAATATTCGTCCTTCTTCTTTGCTATTCACGGAAATAGCAAAACAGCTCTGAGACAGATAGTTTCCCAGAATTCTCTTTGTTTTCTTTTTACCTGAACATGAACCTGTTGCTAAAATGGAGAATCTGTGTAAAGCTGCTTGTGTCGGAATTCGCTGTCAACACTTTGTTCGTCTAGCATGAATATTTTCTGTGAATCAAACAGAGCGATTACAGTTATTTCAATTTCTCTATCACAGGTAAAGTGTGTGTGTGTGTGTGTGTGTGTGTGTGTGTGTGTGTGTGTGTGTGTGTGGTCAGTAGAGGTGAGGGTGGCAGCACAAAGCTCTGACCAGCATACTGACCTCCCTCTGGGGAAACAATGACTTTGAGAAAGCTGGACACACACACACACACACACACACACACACACACACACACACACACACACACACACACATGAAATGAAGAATGGAATGGGGCAAACTCATTCATCACTTTAACAAATATAACAGGCTATTGTAGGAGCTCGCAAAATAGAAGACAGAAACTAAAGCAGTTGCATTTCGGCCAACGTCCGCATTCGCTCAGGGAAATATGTAACACACACACACACACACACACACACACACACACACACACACACACACACACACACACACACACACACACACATTCACCCCGCCAACACACACACACACCCACACACATTCAGCCAACCAACACAAACGCACACACAAACAGTTCATTGTCACCAATTTAAATGATATGATGACGATCTCTTGTTTATGTAAAAATTTTCTTTTTTTTAGATGAATAAAAATAATCACAGGAAACGTTTTAGAATTGTTAAATCAACATTCAGTTCAGTTGTTTGTCTGCAGCTCAAACATCCTGATGTGATCTGTGAATATTTGGGCCATAATTTGTTTGTCAAACATATTTCAGAATTACATTTTCTCATGAGAACAACAGTCCAGACCCAGTTACTGCAGACCATAACGTTCAGAAGATGCCTTCAGTGATTCATTAGATTTCTTCAGTTCTATTGTGTCATTACTCAACTGTTCCTGCCTGGAGTTCAGAGCTGAAGAATCTGAAGTGTTTGCTTTCTCTGAAAAGCATCTGGAGACACAGACGACCTGTAGATGGCGATAGATACCAGCACATCAGGCAGGAGGGGAGGGGACGCCGAATGTAGCACAGAATAAATCTGTGTATGTGTGAGTGTGAGGGAGAAATAGAAAAATATAGAGCAAGAAAGATGGAAAGTGTGTGTGTGAAGTGGAGAGAGAGAAAGAGAGAGAGAGAAAGAGAGAGAGAGAGAGAGAGAGAGAGAGAGAGAGAGAGAGAGAGAGGGAGGTGTACAGTACCTGATGTTACAGAATAATCTAATGACCGTCCTTCTTTGTCTTTGAGCTCAGACAGAGTCATCCAGCACATTCAGCACCAGAATAGCTACAGAACAACTGAGCATAAAGTGAAGTTATAAACAAAAAAGAAAGCAGTACATCACCCAGACAAGCAGGCCACAATTACACCTCTGTGGAATCTGCAAACACTTACACACACACGGGTCTGAAGCTGCTGAAACTTCAAATACTTCTGAAATGTTGTTTTTTCTGAAAGATACAAGCAGAAAACTGGTAAATTTACACAAAATTTAAGTTGTAAGTTGCTTTTTGATTATATTATTCATATTTTTACTGAAATCATATCATGACATAATTTCTAATGTGTTAATTATATTTTTCTAAATGTCTAGGAATTAATAATGAAATGTAAAAGATGGGGAAATAGAAAGGAGTGAATCTCTGGACAGGTAGTGTGTTTGTGTTTCTTCTTACAGTGAGATTATCAGATCCAGTGAAGGTCAGGTGAATAATTGTCCCGGTGGCTGTAAGCAGCTGTGTCACATTTTGTTATGTGTAATTATGATGTTATTACGCTGCAATTATGGAAAAAAAAGAAAGAAGCACAAAAATGGCTCAGAGTGTAAAATTCATGACTAAAGTGATTTAAATTCAGATGAAGTGAATCTAAATTTCATGACAACCATGATTTAATTTTCAAGAGCAATTACACAACATTAAACGTAAATAAAACATTCTAATTTAATGAAAATATAAATCTGTGTGTAAACAAAAAAAACAAACAAACTTTATGATAATCTGTTTCCTTTACTGCATTTTGAAGACTAATTGTCACTGACTCTGAAAGATTTTGTTCTTATAATGCAGCTTGGTCTGCTTTTGACTTTTAATATGTTTGGGACAATGACATTCATCTGACTGGTATTCCACCTAAAAATAGAAATACAGATGTGACCAAATAACAAGCACAGAGGTGCAATCTGAGGACGAGCCGAATGAAGCAGATTGATCCACGACAGACAAAGACACATGATGAGATGTTAAAACAAAAAGACACAGAGAAGAGAAGCAGCATTTACAATATAAACATGTTCATTTAAAATAACTGTATTTATAAAATAAAATAAATATGTTAATGAGTGTAAATATTCAATCTGTCTGCTGCGTGTTTCCTCTGTGTGTTTCCTCATTCAAATCAGATGATTAAATGTCTGCTGATAATCTGCACAGATTGTGAGGAGGAAAAAAAAATCCTCAACATTTAGTTTGAACAAAATATACATATGCAGAAATTATAGATGTTAGATATGTTGTGTTTTAATTATTTAGTCAGTGACAGAGAAATTGCAGAACAGTTTTGGACCATATGCCGCCTTATTTCCACACTGCAGTAATAATTTAGTTTAGCTTCAGATGCACGATCACATACGTCCTCCAACTGCACAAAGGTGCCCTTCACAATTACTCAGCTTTCTGTATTGATGCTTTCTATCAATTCACTTTTCACACATTTATTCTTTGTGCTGTTTAGTTGGGAGGAGGAGGAGGGAGGAGGAGAAGGAGTTAGAGGAAAGAAAAAGGAGGAGGAAGAGCAGCAGGATGAGATTTGCTGTTCAGGGTTGAAAGACAACTTGTCAGTAATTGTAATTATTTTAAATCTTATCAGGAGTAATATTCTATAGAATATTCTGTTGTAGTTTGGGTTGTATCACATATTTTGCTGTGTTATAATTGTAATTCATTATGTCAATTTAAACCTATTCATTAGTGCATAGAAATTATGTTCATGTATATTATTGTATTTTAATGTATTTTAAGACACAAGAAGACTAACTATCACTGCTTCGATATCTAATGGGATCCAATTTCACAATAAACAATATCAAATTTCCATTTCTACATCAAATAATTGTCGAGAACCAAGTCAGACGGCATTTCTTTATAATTATATGTCTGTGATAATAACACCCAGCTGTGTTCACTCTGTGATGTTCATATTAAAAAAAATCAGCATTAGAATCTTTCAGTGCTGCAGAGTTGTTGGTTCTTGCTGTAGCAGCACGGAGGGTTAAAGGTTAAAGTATAAAACTGCTCCCATGGGAAACAGAGACTCAGTGTTTGGCTCAAGGACACTACAACAGGAAGGTGATGGTTAATACAGAGAGACACAACAACAACATTAAACAAGAATATTACCTAAACATCAAGATCTTTAAAAAACACATTATGCACATTATTTCCCCTTATTGCTTTTGTAGAATAATTTAAATCAGTTCCAGTTCATAGGATCAAAACATGTCAGTCATTAAACCGTCTTTTTATTATTGTATTAATTTATATATGTTAAAATTTAAATTCCTGTTTCAAACAGGCTCTGACCTGAGACCATCATCCCCTTTATACGCCACCAAGGTGTGTCTCTCACACATACACACACACTCTCTCTCTCTCTCTCTCTCCCTCTCTCTTCATTTTAATGTTCCGTCCCACTCAGCAGTGTATGAAAATAAAGTCGACGCCCTTGACAAAGACGTGTTGTGAGTCCGTTTTTTTTTCTTTTAAGTTTCTGATCATATTTAATTTGTCGCTGCAGGAAAATACAAGTCTGTTCAGGAATCAGGCAATATGTGGACATCTGTCAAATATAATGTAAAATCACTTTCTTTAAAAATCTCTTTCTTTTCTCTTTCTCCACATGATTCAGTATAAACTGAGAGGCAAGTATTTATCTATAATATTACAATATGTTAATTTATGGTTCACTTTAATAACATGCAGTTATTTGATGCATATTATATCTTAAATCTGTCTTCATATCTATGTTAATGTGAACATTTTTTAAATATATTTTTAGAGCTAAATAATTTTGTTTTTTTAAACTGTTTTATTTTTGTGCTAGTTTCATAATACAGGTGTAAATAACAGTTTTTTTTTTTATGTTTTATGTGTTTTATTCCTGTTTTGAAATAATGAACTAATTTCTTGTACTTTGGAGTTCGGAGATTACCTGCAGAATATTATTTGTTTTTTTGTTTTTCTATATTTCTCAGAAGACCATGAATGGATTTTTTCTGCTTGCCTCTGTCTCCATGTTCTTGACTTTGTTTTGTGCGTAATACTTTCTTACAACTAATGAATTGAGCAGCCTGGGGGACGTATATATAAACCTATTAACTTGAATAAAGTCTGAAGGTATGAAATGACTCTCTGAGGTATTTCACTACACACTGAGTACACCCCACAACCTCGTAATACGTGATCCTCTTCACAGTAGCTACTGACTGAATCCTGCTGCCTGACTCACTGTCAGCTGATATTTAACCAAGCAGAAGACAGAGACACAGAGACAGACATGTGAACTCAGAGACAAAGAGGAAATGGAAGATAAAGGAGAATCGGAGTATGAGAAATAAAACAAAGATATAAATGGAGGACGGAGACAGCTGCGTGAAGTAGGACGAGCAACAGACAGAGACAGAGATGGAGACGGTGATATGATGTCCCCGTGGTTACCTGAGGACGTATTTTTTGCTCATTTGGCGTCTCCTCATCCCTGATTCAATTTCAGCCTTTAAACATGACAAATTACATTCCTGTCCTCACCTAATGCTTTTAACACATCCTGTAAGAGCCTTAATCAGGTGAGATGGGCCCAGTGCTGCTGGATGCACACATACACATGCACACACGCACACACACACACACACACGCACATGGGCTGATTAGCCTAGCTGTGGAGCTAGCCACCCCGGATAAGCCACCAGGTGGATAATGTGCTGCTTTAGCGCCTTAATTACGCCATAATCTGTTCAGCACCTCAACCCCCTGCACAGAAGGACAGAGCGAGGGGGATCAGAGTTGGGGGGGCAGGGGAGGAAGAGGAGGGGGTGGGGAGGAGCAGAGTTGGGAGGAAGAAGCCTGGAGGCGTCTTCACCTGTTTCCCCCTCCCCTCCCCATCCAAACTCTCTTTGCTCCTCCTGCTCGTTTTGTTTCCTTCCTTTCCTCCATCTTCTCCTTTCTTCCGAAATGACTTCATCTTCCCTCCAGACACTTTTTTTTTCCAACCATCTCCCTCTGATTCTGTTTCCTGTCTGTCTCTGTTCTGTTTCCCTCCTTCTCGTCTCTTCATCCCCCTCCTTCACCATGCACCATGAGTGTCTCCAGTCCTTGTGGTCCTCGTGGTCCTCCTGTTTCTTCTGTTCCTCCTGGTCCTCCTGTACCTGTCACTGTTTGCAGCCCTTTGACAAATCATGTGAAGGGCGCAGACTGAGTTTGTAGGACGAGACAAAGCTTAAACATATGGCTGCTGTGTCCCTTAGTGCTGCAGCAGGACCCAGGAGTCCTCACACTGTATATCACTACACCTGTCTGTCTCTCTGTCTGACTGTCTGTGGGTATCTCTGTCCGAATGTGATTCTGTCTCTCTACCTGTCTGTCTGTCTATCTGTATGCCTGATTGTATGTGCTTCTGACTGTGATTCCCTCTGTCTAACTCTTTGTGTGTCTCTCTGTCTGCCTGCCTGTCTATGTGTCTGTCAGTCTGTCTGATTGTGATTCTGTCTGTCTGTCCGTGTTTGTCTGTCTCTCTATCTGTGTCTGACTTTTTAAATTAAACTTCAACATCTGAAATAATGACTGATCGAGCTTAAGTGGTAACATCAAGACAAACATTATCCAGAGATGTTGATCTTAGCATCACATGATCAACATTGTTCCTCTGAAAGTACACACACACACACACACACACACACGCACACACACACACACTCCATCCACAAAGCAAATCACATCAGTTTTTGCAGCTAATGAAGATGAAGTGAGATATGAGAGTTTTCTCACCACACTCGATACCAATTAACAGTCCATTTAATGCCAATTAGCCACTGAACCTCAATTTGTGTCATATTATTTATTCTTTCAAGTTATTTTTGCAAAATTCCAGTTGACACAGGAGAAGAACTCTTGGTTTATTCTTTAAACTAATTAAAACAACTTTTAGCTTGAGACAAACGTGATGTTCTCATGTCCTGTAATGCTATGCAATTTCCTTTAATGTTCTGTAATGTCTTGTAATGTTTTTTAATGTTCCGTGATGTTCTGTAACATTCTGTAATGTCCTTTGTGTAATGTTCTGTGATGTTCTGTGATGTTCTGTAATGTTCTGTAGGTTCTGTGATGTTCTGTAATTTCCCGTGATATTTTGTATTGTCCTATGATGTTCTTGATGCTCAGTAAAGTATTTATATATTTTTCAAATAATACAACTTACAAAGGGCAGTCAGTCAGTCATTTTCGATACCCACTTATTCCTCATTAAGGTTGTGGTGGTCTGCTGGAGCCAATCCCAGTGCATTACAGGTGGAGAGGCAGGGATACACCCTAGACGGGTCGCCAGCCTATCATGGGGCACACACACCATTCACTCACATACTCCACTTCTATGCCCCTACACGCTGAGCTTAGGGCCTCCAAAACCTTAGCAGCGGCCCTGCCCAAGAAGACATAGGAAGAACATACAAACTCCACAGAGAAAGGTCCCAGCCCAAGGTCTTGAACCTGCTGTGAGGAAACAGTACTACCCACTGGTCCACCATGTTGCCTTTTACAAAGGGCACCATAACAAAAAAAAAAAAAAAACTAATCGGGAGACAAGACTTAACTGACCTTAAAGGACAACACCCTTTCATCCCTGTGTACCATTATTTTGTGTGTGATTATCTTCTGGTGTAGCTACTTGCTTAATGTGCCACACCCCTATTATATAGGAAGAAATAGTCCCATACTGAATATGACTTTCCTTTCACATTCTTGGAAATCAAAAATTCATACAATGCAATCTTGAATCCAATCCCCAATGAATCTTGAATCCAATCCCCAAGGCCCAGTGTGGATGTGCTTTGTCCAGTTCAAGCTTCAGAATGCTTCAGAATGGTGTTTCTTTCGCCCTCTATGTCCTTTAACCTGGGGGATTGGAGGGAGCCATAATGTCAATTTCTAACTTTACTAAAATATCCAAGGAAACACACAAAGACCAAGTTAGGTTAAAAGTTGAGAGTTCAACTAATAGATCCACCTATGTGTAGCAAGGTTGCCATCTAGTGGGCAGGCATGGATATCATCAGGGTTCATGAGATTGAGTGTGGAGCACAGCTTCCTGCCCCACAGTAGCTCAGCAGGAGAGATACCCATGGTGGTATCATACCTCCTTATCAACGCAGGGAAGACCAAGGAGATGGTGATGGATTTCCACAGAAACTGGTCTGCACCCTCACAGGTGAACATCCAGGGAATGGACATTGAGAGAGTGGAATCCTATAAGTACCTGGGTGTTCACCTGAACCACAAACTAGACTGGACACATGCACTGTACAGGAAAGGCCAGAGCAGGCTCTACCTCCTGAGGAGACTGAGGTCTTTTAGAGTGCAGGGGTAGCTCCTAAATACTTTCTATGACTCTGTGATGGCATCAGCATTCTGTACAGTGTGTTCTGCTGGAGCAGCAGCATCATTGAGAGAGGAAGAGGACAAGGTCATCAGCAAGTCCAGCTCAGTCCTGGGCTGTTCTCTGGACTCAGTACGAGAGGTGGGTAACAGACGGGTCTTGGCAAAACTGTGCTGGACCATGAGTCATACCCCCTGCAGGACATACTTTCTGCTCTGGAGCACATTTTCAGTGACAGGCAGATCCACCCTTGCTGTGTGAAGGAGAGATCTCAACAATGAACGACTAAAAAAAATTGTTAATGTGTTGTTAATGTGTATAATATATATATATATATATATATATATATATATATATATATAATATATATATATATATTTCTCTCTATATATATTTCTATATATATTATTATATATATATTATTATATATATATTATTATATATTTTCTGGGGTGACACGGTAGGGTAGGGGTTAGCACTGTTGCCTCACAGCAAGAAGGTTGCAGGTTCAAGACCTCCTTGGTCCGGGGTCTGGGACCTTTCTGCGTGGGTTTTCACTGGGTACTCTGGCTTCCACAGTCCAAAAACAAGCCAATGATCTTCTGTGAAGTCTTGATTACCCTACCCTCTGTCCACTTGGTGCAGCTGTGAAACAGTATTGCAGCAGGCTCTCAATGGATGTGTGGCAGAAAGGGCCACAGCAACCAAAAAAACATAGTGCTTTTCAGGATAGAATTCCTTTATTGTCACTATTCACATTCACAATGAGATTGAAAACATTCACTTAAATACAGCCATTTAAGGGATATACTTAAACTGCAATGTTCTTGGTTCAGGAGATGCCATGAGAGATGAGAACACCAAGAAACCGTAAGGTGTGGACCCTCTCCATGCACTTGCCATTTATGTAGAGGGGGGCTAGGGCTGAGTGGTGCCTCCTGAAGTCAGGAATGATCTCTTTGGGTTTTTTGGCATTCTGAGCTAGGTTGTTCTCTGTGCACCAAGCTGCCAACTTCTGTACCTCCACTCTTTATGCAGTTTCATCACCCTTTGAGATGTGCCAAACCACTGTTGCGTCATCAGCAAACTTCACTATAAGGTTGCTGTCATTGGCAGGACTGCAGTCGTGGGTGTAGAGACAGTACAGGACGGGGCTCAGCACACAGCCCTGCAGCCCTTACCTTGTGAGTGGGGAAGTGGGGGCCGAGTTTAACAGACAGGGGTTGGTTTGTTAAAAATCTTTGATCTAGGTGCAATAATATTTGCTGTTGCTCCCGGTGACTCAGCACAGAGTGGAGTGCTATGGTGATGGCATCATCTGGGGATCTGTTTGCACAGTATGTGAACTGGTAGGGATGGAGATCTGATAGCAGGTAGTCCTAGATGTAATGCAGAACGAGTCTCTGAAAACACTTCATGATTATTGGTGTAAGTCACCAGCATCGGTGATATCATTAGCCAGGAAGAAAAAGTCCAAGACTTCACAGTATTCATCCCAAGTTTGGGACTGAATGTCAAATGGATCCTATCATAGCCAGCTTGCACCGGTTCTTCCTCTCCCCTCAGTTTATCCTCCTTGCCAATAAAATATCCAAGGAAACACACGGAGACCGGGGCAGGTAGAAAGTTTACTCCAGATGCCGAGAGCACATTAAACAATATACATCAAAATGGCTTATGCTAAGGGTCAGGGTTAAACCAATAGGTTCACCCATATATAGTGTAGCAAGGTTGTCATCTAATGGGCAGGTAATAACATGACAAGCATGGATTACACATTTACCCAATACAGTTGATCACTATAGTTAGCCCAGTGCGGGGGCAGCAGCTTCAGGAGGGAAGCCCAGACTTCCCTCTCCATGGCCACTTCGTCCAGCTCTTCCAGGGGAACCCCAAGGTGTTCCTAGGCCATCCGAGAGACATAGTAACGTATCCTGGGTCTCCCTGAGGCCGCTTCCCTGAGGCCGCCACCCGGGGGGAGGTGCATGGAACAACTCACGGGGGGAGTGGCGGGGTGGGGGGGGGGACATCCTGGAGGCATCCGCACTAGATCCCCAAGCCACTTCAACTGGCTCCTTTTGATGCGGAAGTGCAGTGGTTCTACTCTGAGTAGAGTAGGTATTAATTTTACCCCATGTTCCGTAGGTTCTGTAATGTTTTGTAGGTTCCATAAATGTCTGCAATGTCCTGCAGGTTGTTTAATGTCCTGCAGGTACTGTAATGTTCTGTAATGTCCTGTGGTGTTCTATAATGTGCTGTAGGTTTTGGATCGTTTAATTCTTTAATATTCTGTAGGTTCTTTAAAGTTCTGTAATGCCTGTTAATGTAACGTCCTTTTGTTTCTGTAATGTTCTGTCATGTCCTGTATTGTCCTGTAGGTTCTGTATTGTTCTGCAATATTCTGGGGTCTGTAATGTTCTTTAATGTTCTGTAATGTCCTTGAGTCTATAATGTTCTATAATATTCTGTAGGGTTTGTTTTGTTCTGTAGTGTTCTGTACATTCTGTATTGTTCTGTAATGTTATGTAGGTTATGTGACCTTTTGTAATGTCCTGTAGGTCTTGTATTGTTCTGCAATGGTCTGCTATGTTCTCTAATGTTATATAAAGTCTGAATAGGTTCTGTAACGTTCATTAATGTTCTATTATGTCCTGTAGCTTCTATAATGTTTTGTAGGTTCTGTAATGTTCTGTCCGTTCTGTATCATTCTGTAACGGTGTGTAGATTCTGTTATATTCTGCAATGTTTTATAGGTTCTGTGATCTTCTGTCTTTTAGGTTATGCCCTGCAGATTCTTTAGGTTCTGTAATGTTCAGCAGGTTTTGTAATGTTCTATAATGTCATGCAGGTTCTGCAATGTTCTGAAATGGCCAGCAGATTTCTGTAATGTTCTGTAATCTTCTGTAGGTTCTGTAGGTTTTATAATGTTCTTTAGGTTCTCTAATGTTCTGTAATGTCCTTTAGGTTTTGTAGGCTCTGTGATTGTTCTGTAATGTCCTCCATATTCTGTAATTTTCTATACTGCCTTCTGTAATGTTATGTAATGTCCCGTAGGTTCTGTAAAGTTCTGTAATGTCTGGTTGGTTCTGTAATGTTCTATAATGTTCTGAAATGTTATGAACTGTCCTGTAGATTCTGCAATATTCTGTAAACTCTATAATGTTCTGTAACAACCCATAGGTTGTGTAATGTTCTGCAGGTTCTGTGATGTTCTATAGTGTTCTGTAGTGCTCTGAAGGTTCTGTACTATTGTATAATCTTCTGTAATTTTCTGCAATGTCCTATAGGTTCTGTAATGGTCTATCATGTTATATAGGTTATGTTATGTTCCATGGGTTCTGTTTTGTAATGTCCTCTAGGTTCTTTAATGTCCTATAATGTTCTGTAATTTTCTGTAATGTTCTGTAATATCCTGTAGGTTCTGTAATGTTTTATAATTTTCTGTAATGTTCTGTAACATCCTGCAGGTTACTGTTATATCCTGTAGGTTCTGTAATGTTCTGTAATGTTCTGTTTGTTCTGTAATCTTCTGGAACATCCTGTATTTCCTGTAAAGTTCTGTAAACACCTCAAACCACAGGGTGGTTAATGTGTTTCAGCTCTGGTTTGACAGTCAGGAATTAGCTTAAGCTGCAGGGTTTGAGAAGTTTCAACAAGTGCTTCAATGAAACTTTAAAGGGACAAATTTAGCCTTCTTAAACCTGGACCCTAATTTTATATCTTTTAGATTCTAGTATCTGATCTGAGCGGAAGTATCTGAATAACCGACCACTCACTTCACATAATTGAATCGTCCATGAGGCATTGATGCATAGCAGTGTTAGTTCTCTATAAATCTTATGTTTCACCTCTGCCAGGCTCAGACTGTTATAATATTATATAATAATTTCATCATGTTGTGTTGACACCAAAAGATGCACAAGTTTCTGACAGACTCAGCAGTAGCAGCGGAGTCTGTCAGAAATAGAAAAAGTGTGACTCCTGCTGCTCTGCAAGAAATCAGTGTTTTAATCCAAAGATTTACAAAAATATATTTGTCTTGTTCTCAGAGACACTCAAAGTCTCGTTTTTAAGACAGCCTCCAGTCTGCCTCATGATAAAAATCTGAGCCTGACAGATTCATTTAAAAACAAGAGAGAAAAATACAAGAGTCCTGTGGAGGACAAACACAGCGAGGCAGTGAAGCCCCTTCCATCTCTGTGAAGTCACTGCTGCTTCTTAATCAGTATTGGAACAAACTGATAAATTCCTGACATCATTGAACGACCACTAAAGTTAAAACATTGTAGACAATTGGAGGAAAAAAGCAAAGTTGAAGAGTGAAGGAAAAAGTACAGTAAATATATTAAATAGCAGTGGATAAACTACAATCACATACATTACAGTACAGTAACATACAGTAAATGAAACAGTAAGTACAGTGCTGAAAGTACAGTAGATACAGTAAGTAGATGTAGTAATAGATGTACAGTCAGAACAGTAAGGTACAATAGGAAAGCAAGTAGAGGTACAGTAAGAAACTGAATTTCATTTTGAGGACTAGACATAGACATATAAGCAGATTATTAAGATTTGTTTTGATCTACATGGTAAATTTCATAATGAAATGAATGCAAAATAGTAACTTCATGGAGATTAAGATACAATTATTGCAAGAATAATTAATAATAGGATTTCTATGTTTTATTATTTATATATAGCCTACTTATTATGATTTTTTTTTTACATTTTGCACTTAGGTTCTTTATTCATGTTGCTTTTTGCTGCTGCATTGCATTACATTTCTCCATTATCTGTCAAATAAAGGATTATCTTAATGTATCTTATTTTATTTCATCTTACCCTTTTATGAATCAAATTCAAAAAGACATGGTGACATTTTACCTTCATAAAGTAGCCAAAAACCTCTATTGATGGTATAAAATAAACCTGAGCCAATATATGACCACCAACTGATCTGTTAACTACGCTTATATCTTTTTTGAAGAGTGCGAGGAAGTGACAAGACATTAATTAAACGCTAATCAGGGCCACTGGTAAATCTAATTTTTTATTTCAACAACATATCCACCTTCAAGCGCAGTATGATCCTCCTCTGGTTTTGTTTTATTTTTTCTTTTCCTCACTTCCAACTCACATTGTTGCTTAGACACTATCTCTTCACCCTCATCCAACAACAGGTGCATCTGGCAGCTGATTGGTTGGATGCTGAGTGATGTCAACCATTGTACTGAGGTACTGTGTCAGATTACACTTCTCTTTTCTCGGCTGCCTCAGGCTTGATTGGTACTCTCTGTGTGTTGCATGTGGATCACAAAAATACGTCCCCTTGTGTACAAATGGGGTTCCCCTTATGGGCCGTGGGGCCCCACGTACAGCATGTGTCCTCCATGTAGGGAGTGGTGGCATTTTAGAGTAAAGTAGTTAGCGTAAAGTACAGTAAGTACAATAAACTACAGTAAGCACAGAAAAATGCAGCAGTTAGAGTATAACAGACAGCAGGAGAAGAATGTGTTGGTAATGTCCTACAAAGTTTTGAAGTTCTTTCCCTTTTTGCAAACTTAACATGTATTTGCTGGTGTGCAGAATAATTTTGGGCTTTGCTCGTCTCCGGGCCTCCGCAACGGCCTCAGGGGCAGGCAGAAAGGCCCAACGGGGACAGGTGTCAGGCAGGTGTGTGTGTGTGTGTGTATGTGTGTGTGTCAGTGACTAATGGCACTATCAACTGGCCTCCACGATCCATCATGCGTGTCCCTGGCCTCACACCTCTAGGGCTGAAACACACATGCACATTTAAATAAATGTGCATGCACACACACACACACACACACACACACACACACACACACACACACACACACACACACACACCACACACACACACGCCCACACAACAGATGTAGCTATGCGTGAAAACATAGAACAAACCAATCAGATCTTATTTTCTCTACTGCACATACACACAGACACACAGACACACACAGAGAGGTCAAACATCAACACTCTAGATTTCAATCTGCATCACAACACTTTCTGATTCAAAGACAATGCTGCTGTAAACTTAATTAAACAGTAAATGTGCAGCTTTTCTATTGTTCAGCTTATTTGTCACAGACACACACACACGTACACCCACAACCACCCACACACACACACACACACACACACACACACACACACACACACACACACACACACACACACACACACACACACACACACACACACACACACACACACACACATGGCAATGTTATTTACATTTCCATAAGATCTAATTAAGAATGCCTCAATAAAGTAAAATATGAAAGAAAATTGAAAGAAAGTTTCAAGATTGATGCAAAGTTTGGTGGTTTTATACTTTAAATGACATACACACACATGCGCACACACTTTCTCTTCATTAGCAGAGGTCAAACATCAACACTCTAGATTTCAATCTGCATCACAACACTTTCTGATTCAAAGATAATGCTGCTGTAAACTTAATTAAACAATAAATGTGCAGCTTTTCTATTGTTCAGCTTATTTGTCACAGACACACACACACGTACAAACACGTACACCCACAACCACCCATGGGGTGCTGCCTCTCTCTCTCTCTCTCACACAGACACACACACACACACACACACACACACACACACACACACACACACACACACACACACAAACCACTTTCTCTCAGTCCATTTATCTTTTTTGTTTCCCGTCTTTCTTTCCTTCTTTTCATTTCTTCGCCGTCTTTGTTCATGTTGCAGAAAATCTGAGTGAATAGATCTGTGTTGACTTATATTATCTCAATGGGGGAGGGTGGTATTATAATTAACAAAACAATAAAAATGTATTAATGAACATTAAAATGCAAAATAGCAGGAAGAGAAGAGGGTGGGTACTATCAATCAAAAAGAAGTGACACCCCCGCTTTTTGGGTCTTAATTAGCCGTCCGCTTGTTAATGGGATGAGTGTGTTTGTGTGTGGGGGAGCAGGGGAGGTTACAAAAGGACTTTAATTGATCAGTGGGCCTTAAATGGGCCATCAGCAAGTTAGGAAAAGAAAAATGTAATTTATAGAACTTTGTCATTTTTATCTCTACGGCAACTAATTATTAAAGCTAAGGAGTGAAGATTCAACTTGGATGAAGGCATCGACCAATCAGTCGGCGGCAGCAACAATAAAGAACTGTGACCACAGATCAGTGATAGAAATAGCTGTTGAAAAAAACTGCAGGACATTACTGTAGCCCTTTTTATTTTTATGAGACCAGAACAGCTTCATCTCAACAACCAGAACATGGTGTTTAAAAACATTTATTTATTCACTTTCAAACATGACACAACTTACAAATTGAGGGAATTATCATGAACCTACACTTTTTCTTTTAGTAGAGACAAACACACCTGGAGACTTAAAAATAAAAACATTTAATTTTTTAACTGGAAATAATAATAATAATAATAATAATAATTTTCATTATATTCTCCAGACTAATACTGCATGGTTGACATTTTATTTAAATCAATGTAATCAACTGTAATTACTGTAAATAGTTGTGTTGCCTAACACGGTTGAAGTCAGAGACATTACACTGTAAACTCAACTGGAATCTAAAAGACTAGCTGGTTAAAAACATCCATTCCATGCTTGGTAAAAGAAGTAAAAACACTATGTTCCTCTTAACTTCAAACTGTCGATGATCTACAATCCGCCTGTGTTCAGACAGACCTGCTTCTCCTTTATTTCATACACAGCCGTCAATATAGCAGTAATTGCATAGTGTGTGTGTGTGTGTGTGTATGTGTGTGACATGACACTGAGTTTGAAGTTCAGAACATCACAGAAATGTCAGGCTCCATAAGCCAAGAAGACATATAGGCTGCCCTCATGGAGCTATATTTAACAGTAGTTTGAACCAATCAAAAGCTGCCTCCCCATCCCTCCTATACCTCACACACACCTCACACACACACACACACACACACACACACACACACACACACACACACACACACACACACACACACACACACACACACACACACACACACACACAAACCTGAACACATATACAAGCCAGCTCAATTTATAATAGTTGGCATGACCCTGCGCTCCCTCTCAGGGAGGAACTAAGAGAGTTCAAATCATGGCCTAATTACGCCGCGCTCCGCTTCGCTCCCTCCGCCCCGTCAGAAAGTGTCAGAAAGTAGAGCGCATGGCCGCAGCGCACATACGCATCAACACGTGCTCTGCTTTCAGAACAGACGGCCTGTTTCAGAATTAACTCCCCTGCTTCACACACACACGTAATCATACACACACTTTCTCAACTGTTCCTTTGCTTCTCTCCCACAATTCTTGTCATGTGTGGCTCTATATAAATTACACTCACACTCTTGCAGTTCAACCTACATTTTTCTCTCAGTGAGACCCGTCACTGTTCTGGCGTTCATGAAGTATAAATTCAGATGCTGGATAAAAGAGAAAAGAAGCCAATAAGCAAAGAGACAAGTAATATTCAAAAGTTATAGAGTTGTGTCTAAATCCAAGTGATTGATTTAATTGATTTGATTTAACACAGGTTAAAATATTTAAACACAGATGACCAAAATATTGCCAAGACAGAACTATGGTGGTTGACAGGGACAAATGCACCACAAATGCAAAACTAAAACTACACAGACATAAAACAAATACAATAAAAGAAATGCTGCAATCACAGTAACATAGCAGAAGCAAATACTTAGAAACCCATTAAACAAATGTAAAAGAAAAATGTTGCAAAAAACACACAAGCCCCTAAACAAGTCTGTGTGTTAATGTGAAACATAGAGTTTTAAAATAAGACAAAAGATCATTCAAGATACAATGTGGTGCGGATCAGATGTGAAAATTATCGCTTTTATTTAATTTTGAAGATCTACAGTTTTCACTAAAGCAGGGTGCACCACGAGCAGAGCGTCATGTTTCCTTGGCAACAGAGATGGACCACGACTTTTCAACGTTTCTCTTTTGTGGTTTGTTTTGGGGGTTTATGTGTTTTGATATTTGCAGAATTTTTTTAATTTGTTTTGTGGGTTTCTAAGTCTTTGCTTCTGCCTCATTTCTGTGATTATTGCATTTTTCTCCTGCATTCCAACATTTTTTGTTGCATTTGTGTTATTTGTTTGTGTGCTTTTGGTTTTGCATCATATCTGTGTTTGCAGCATTTTTCAGGTGGGTTTACCTCTGTTGGACATCGTACAGAACGCACCAACACATGTTATTTCAGAGAGAATTCATCAAGCTGAATAGATCAGATCAAACCAGACAGGAAGTCAAGCCACAAACAGCTCAGAGGAGGAGTTTTCAGAAATAAAACACATCACATCACCTTCCTCTTATATTAGGGTTGGCACAGACCCATTGTAGATTTAAAATGCATAAAAGAACCACTTAAATTTATTTATTTGCATCAAGGTTTTTTGGCTTTGCCAGGTACCCAGAGTTCAACAAAAAAAAAACAAAAAAGTGTTACATAACAACCTTTTATTTATTTAAATGATTCTCTTGAGACTAATTTGACCATTTTTAAATTGGTATTGAGGGGTATACTGACAAAAAAATAAACCAATAACAAGGTATTCAAGAGATAAAAAAACGGGTGATAGATAATGGTTTTAGGTGCATTTTACAGCTGATTTAATACATGGATCAAAACTGACCTGTAACATCAGGGATGGTAACAGCAAACTAACACAAGAGGAAGGTTAACCATTTAAAATCACACATTTACAGTGTTTTCTATTGTGAGAGGGTGAGTAAGTTAGACAAATTAGAGCTGCACAAAAACTGAATGACTGTTGACAACTGTGTTTGATGGTCGACTATCTGACACAAATAGATTTCTGGAGGTCAGTTTTACACCAGACTGGATTTTTGGTGGCTTGTGATTGGGTAATTGGAAGATTTGCATTGAGTTGGTCGCTACAACAAACAACCTAAATTGTAAACATCATCACATTCCACATAATTAATTATTGGAAAATAGCCTGAGGGCAACATTTGTGTTGCTGTATTTTTAGGATTGGAATCTTTTAAAGGTTTTAAAGTTTTCTGAGAATTTCAAATAAGTTCATCTCTTCTTCTGAGCTTCCGAGGCCCCAGATGTTCCTGCTGCTGTAACAGACTACTGACAGGCTTCAGCTTTCCCTGAGACAAAAACAAAATCTGAGGTTTTCTTAATGTTCTTAACCATCAAAATGTAGTTGAAGGGAGAAAAAAATGAATAACTAGAGGCGTAAAATGTTCCAGACTTCTCAATGTCACAACTTCTCAGACACAAAGCTTTGGTTTGGAGCAGCCGGCTGTGTTTGAGGATGGTAAAGCTGAAAGTTGTGAAATCTGCCTGCAGAAGTTCAATTTGCTTTATCCATCAAACACACACACACACACACACACACACACACACACACACACACACACACACACACACACACACACACACACACACACACACACACACACACACACACACACACACACACACACACAGGTAAAATGTATCAGTGTGAGGAGCAAAACATGCCTGATGAAAGAACACAGGAGGAAAATGGATGCTGATGTTGGACAATCCCATTTGTTCTTCTCCTTGTATTTCTGCCATATGATGCTCAGTCTGCTCCTATTCACATTCTTTAAAAAATAAAATCAAAATATGATCAGAAAGAGATGGAAAGTGAAAGAAAGACAAAGAGGATAAGTGAGAAATGCAGCAAGTGCGTGTGTGGTGTGTGCATGTGGGTGTGTGAGACAGGTTTGAATTAGCCCAGTGGAGTCGCAACAACTCGATGGCTCTATTCTATTTTTGCCTTTTTTCTCTGGCCAGACCCACAGGCTTTTTCCCACAGACCTGCCACAATACATACAGCACCGCCTCACTCTATGAGTGTGTGTTTGTGCACATGGGCGCACATGTGTGTATGTGTGTGTGTGGGCACATGTACATGACTTTGACCTGTCCTTGAGAAGATGTGGCTTCCACGGAAACTGCCGGGAGAGAGAAACAGAGAAAAACGAGAGAGAGGGTGATGGCAGGATGGGAAAAAAGGAAAGAAAGAAAGATAGAAAGAAAGAGAAATAAAGAATTTGGTTAAAGAGCAACACAACTCCTGTATATTCTATAGAGGATGAGTCAGAATCTGGTTAAAACTTGGAAAATATGTAACATTTATTTTTCCCTCAACTATCTCAGCTGATTCTTTACCGATAAACATTAATTTATTCCATCTTGAGTAAATATATTTGCCACTATGCATTGTAATAATTCTAATGATAACAATCTTTATATGCATACACAATATAAACACATCATAGATGTTTTTAGACTTTTTTGAATTTAAAGAAATGGTTTTATCAAAAGACTTACATGTACATGTTTCTTGTTTTGTGTGAAGACAGTTTTCTACACATAAGTATCATAAATATACAGTTTTTAAATGTTGCTCAGGTAACAGAAACAGCCAAATCAAGAAAATAAGGTGTTAAAAGAGAGAGAGAGAGAGAGAGAGAGAGAGAAAGGACAAATACAGGAATGAATTATAGTATCGAAATGTATTTGTTTTCATTTGCTGAAATACATTACTCTGTAATTACTTTCTTGATGTTTTATGACAAAGCTTTTAATGATCAATCTGTCAATGATCAGTTGACTGTACCATTTTAAAATAATCCCATGCTGAAATCGCAGGTAATATAGACTGACAGATTTAAAAAAGAACCTTTATAATTTTAAATTGTTTTCTGAAAACTCCACTGCATTCCTATTCTTCATGTCCATGGCTACCTCCATGCATATTTCCAAGTGAATACGCTGTATTATTTTTAAAAATTCCAATGCTTATCAATAATGAAGACATTATTGTTCAGTACATAGATTTAAAGGCAATCTATAAAACACAATAATATTAAGAAATATTTTTTGTGTGTCAAAGGTACTCTAACAAAAAAAAATAAGAATACTGACATGGGAGAAGTATATTTAAGTGATACAGTGCAAATACTTACAGTGCATCCACAAAGTATTCACAGTGCTTCATCATTTCAACGTTTCTTAGTTTTTTTTATCTTTAATAAATTTGCAAAAAACTTTTTTCCCATTGTCATTATGGGGTGTTATTTTGAGGAAAACAATTAATTGAATCCATTTTGGAAAAAGGCTATATTATAACAAAATGTGGAAAAAGTGAAGTGCTGTGAATACTTTCCGGATGCACTGTATGATTTGAGCATATGATTATTTTAAAAGGTATATTAACCAAAAATAAATAAATGAATAAAAAAATGATAGCACATTGTTGTATTTCATATTTCTGTTAAATATAGATAAATAAATAATATGTTAGGTTATTCTGCAAATACAGTTCAGTTCTTATTTTAAATAGGCCTACTGCCTATGTTATGTAACCTAAATATAAAGATAAAAGTTTTCATGCCTTGCTTATAGCCTACTGTTGGCCCGCTGTTTAGTCTCTTTCCTGAATAAAAATGTTTCTCAAAATCATTCCCCCCTCTATATTTTTAACAGATTGCACGCCGAGTATAATACACATATACTGTAAGCTATACTTTAACATGAATTATGTACACTGATATAAACTTCAACACTATAAACACACTTCACTATGAACTAACACCACAAACAGCAAAACTTACATTTTTTTCATACAGTGCATCCGGAAAGTATTCACAGTGCTTTTTCCACATTCTGTTATGTTACAGCCTTATTCCAAAATGGATTCAATACATTTTTTGCCCCAAAATTCCACATACCCCATAATGACAATGTGAAAAATGTTTTTTGGAGATTTCTGCAAATTTATTACAAATAATTTTTTATCTAATAAGAAATCACATGTAAATAAATTTGTTAAAATATTTTTTTTCACATTGTCATTATGGGGTGTTATGTGTAGAATTTTGAGAAAAAAAATTGAATCAATTTCAATAATCCAACAAGGCTGTAAAATAACAAAATGTGGAAAAAGTGAAGCGCTGGGAATACTTCCCGAATGCACTGTATAAAGGAGAGGGAAATGAATAACAATTTGATTAACTATTACAAGATGGGAAAATGTGAGCTAAAACAAATATAAAATGATAACACCTGCTGAATAAATATAATATTTACACATTAACCTGAGAAAGGTAAGGTGGAAGTAGATACATTACTATTTTCCATAGCAGCTTAGGCCCTTCATAAACTGATGTTAAAACTAACAGATAGTGCTGGCTATCTATTAAGTAGCTAATTATGTTATGCTAGTGGTTAATGAGGGGAATGGGGAGGGGGGCAACTCACAAAAAAAACAACTCAAAAAGTCACATCATTATAATTATTATTACTACTATAGGCTTTATTATATGGTTAAATTAAGCCATAATAATACCACCTAGTTTTCAAAATAGTGGAAGTTACATTTTTTTCTTCCCCTATTCCTGGTGCCCTCTGGATGGACAGCACCTAAGCATTTGCCTAAACGGCCCTGCCATCAGTGTAGAGTTAATAAGCTGCAGTGTAACAGGGACTACCTAGGCCTTATCAAATATATGTTTTGGATGTTGGCCCTCTTGTCTTTATTTTTTATATGTATGACTATGAGCTTTTACTGTGTGTGTTAAATAACAAAATTGAACTACAAAAAAAGCTGCAGTGTAATATGTCTCTGTCTCATTCAACTCTGCAGTGACTCCACTACATAGTAATGTCAATATTTCATTGCCACACACACACACACACACACACACACACACACACACACACACACACACACACACACACACACACATGAAGCCTTATACATAAACAGTCACTCAATAGTCGTGTTGATGAAAATATGACAGGACAGAAATGTGATTTGATTCTGTTTCCGAGCTTCACTGTGACTGGAAGAGCTTGCTTGCTATGTGGTGAGGAGGAAGGAGAAAGAGGAGGGAGATGAGGAACGAGAAAGAGGAGGCCAAGTACCCCTGGCTGCAGCACACAGAACTTTTAGGGGGCAGAGCTCAGCATTTAGCAGGGCGTAGTCTATCCATCCATCCATGTTAAGGAAAAAAATAAGTCAAGAAAAAAAGCCATGGAACACCACACCAGGGAAGCATCCGGGAGGCATTCTCACTGGATGCCTGAGCCACTTCAACTGACTCCTCACGATGCTGAGGAGCAGCGGTTCTACTCTGAGCTCCCCGGGGATGACTGAGCTTGTCACCCTATCTCTGAGGGAGAGTCCAGCCCGCCTGCAAAGGAAAGCCCAAAGCTTGTGACCATAGGTGAGGGTAGGAACATAGATTAAATGGTAAATTGAGAGCTTTGTCTTTCGGCTCAGATCCTTCTTTACCATGACTGATCGTTGCAGAGCCTGCATTACTGCAGATGCCGCACTGTTTCACCTGTCAGTCTCCCGCTCCATCCTCCTCTCACTTCAATACCCCGAGATACTTGAACCCCTCTACTTGAGGTAGGATCTCAACCCTGAACCGGCGTCGACACTCCACCTTTTTTCGGCTGAGAACCACGGCCTCTTCATCCCACCCGCTTCACACTTGGCTGCAAACTCCAGCAAGAGCTGAAGGTCATGGTCTGATGAAGCCAACAGGACCAGATCGTTCGCAAATAGCAGTGACACAATCCTGAGGCCACTGAACCACAACCCTCAATGCCCTGGCTGTGCCTAGAAATTCTGTCCATAAAAGTTATGTACTGTGTCAGTGACAAAGGGCAGCCCTGACGGAGTCAAACCCCCACTGGAAACAAGTCTGACTTATTACAGGCAATGCAGTCCAAGCACTGGCACATGGTGTACAGGAACCAGATATCCCATGTCCACAAAAGTCCACAAAACACATGTTGAGTGGTTGGACAAACTCTCATGCACCCTCCAGGACTACGCTAAGGGTATAGAGTTGGTCCACAGTTCCACAACCAGGACAAAAAACACACTACTCCTGGGCCCTCCTCTCCAGGACCCCTGAATAGACCTTCCCAGAGAGGCTGAGGAGTGCGATCACCCTGTAGTTGGAGTACACCCTCCGGTCCCCCTTTTTAAAGAGGGGAACCACCACCCTGGTCTGATAGTCCATAGGCACTGCCCCCAATGTCCATATGATGTTGCAGAGATGTGTCAACCAAGTGAGCCCTACAACATCCAGAGCCTTGAGAACTCTGGGTGAATCTCATCCACCTCCGGGGCCTTGTTACCGAAGAGCTTTTTGACAACCTCAGCGACCTCAGCCCCAGGGATAGGCAAGTCCACCACTGGCTCCCCAAAGTTTGCTTCTTCAACAGAAGATGTGCTGGTGGGATTGAGGAGGTCTTCGAAGAATTCCCCCCACTGACCCAGAACGTCCCAACTTGAGGTTGGCAGTGCCCTGCTGCCACTGAGCACAGTGTCGACAATGCACCCCTTCTCCCTCCTGAGCCGCTGGATGGTGGTCCAGAACTTCCTTGAAGCCATTCAAAAGTCGTTCTCCATGGTCTCATCGAGGCCGCATTCCGCTTGGCACGCAGATACCCGTCAGCTGCTTCAGAAGTCTTACAGGTCAAGAAGGTCCTGTGGGACTCCTTCAGTTTAATGTCATCCCTTACTGCATGTGTACACCAGCGGGTTCAGTGACTGCTGCCATGACAGACACCAACAACCTTACAACCACAGCTCTCCTAGAGGTGCAAGTTGAAGCTCTTTCTGGCAGTAGATTCAGCCAGATGTTCCCAGCAAACCCTCATACATTGTTTGGGTCTGTTGGGTCTGTCCGGCCTACTGTTGGATTTCTATAATCTGAAAACTATGAATGTCCTCAAGGTTTTGTTTTTCTGCTGAGATGCTTGAGAATGAATGACTTAATGTCCATTTAAAGAAAGTTTGATATCCATCTGTCTGATGATGATCTCTCAGACCTCTCAGAGGGTTTTTTTCTGTCCGTGGGGATGGCAACAATGGCAATAATGACTATTTTACATTATGACCAACACATTCATTAAGAAAACATTGATTTCTTGCATTCCTGTGGATTGATTTTACACATTTAGATGATAGATTATTAGACCAGTGTTTATGTGATTCTTTTTTTTTGTTTGATAGGCTTGCTTCCATGTAATAATTATCACAACAAAAAATAATACTGAGAAATCAGGGCTGGCCTGTGGCATAGGCAGTTTAGGCAAATGCTAAGGGTGCTGTCTATCCAGGAGCGCCAGAAATGGGAGAAGTAAAAAATAGTTGGCACTATTATGTCTTAATTTAACTGTATAGTGAAGCCTACAGGGTCGTAATAATAATGATATGTTACTTTTCTTAGATGCCCCCTCTCCTCCCCCATTCTACTCTTCTCCTCCTTGACTAATGCTTGACTAACATGCTACTTTACGCCATTTTTGATGTGTCAACAAGCTCAAAAATATGTCAAAAAGTCCCAAACTGTTTGGTGCCCAGCCGAGGAACAAAAGAAAAAAAGTGGAAGAAAAGATAATGTTTCAGAATGATGATTGATAACATCATTAACCATTAGCATAACATAGTTATCTAATCAATAAATTGCCAGCACTCTTAGTTTTAACGTCAGTTTATGTCATGGAATGGCCTAAGCTATTATGTAAAATAGTAATGTAACTACTTCAACCTTATCTTCCTCTGACAGATTATAATTTAATGTATAATTTAAAAATTGCATCCATCGCATTCAGTGTGAACGCACCTAAATTGTTAATATGAAAAAACTGAAATAACAGACCGTAGAATGCAGCGATAGATTAATCAACAGCCATGTAATAATTAAAATTTTTGAACATAAAATTCTACTTCTACTTCTTCTTCTGCTTTTTTTTTTGTTTAAATGTGGCAGGTCAATTGTTGAGCTCCGCCCCATTTGGCATGCTGCAGCTAGGGTCATTTCGTTGAGGCAGCTCAGTCTCAGAGGGAAACGTTGATGTTTCTGTAACCATGGATATGTTGAATCATCATTTCAGACATGGTGACATACTTCAGTCTTCAGTTCCTTTTCTCTCAGCAGGAGGAGGGTTGGGTGGATGAATCAGTGCTTTGTTTCATATCTGGAGAAACTGCAGATGACTGTTTCAACACCATGAATCATTGATATGAAATGTGTGAAACATACATCAGTGATTCTCCAGAAATGTAAACTGTCAGCATTTCTCTCTGAAGTCTGATTTTTTGAGGAGACAACAAGAGAATAGAGGAGACCATGTGTAAATCTGAGCATTGAGGTCAGAGTTAATTTATAATTCCCGTATCTAACAGCTGATCAGTTCCCATAAACAACAGAAGCATGAATAAAAACCTTCTTAAACCTTTATTTGCCTTTAACAGGATAAACCAATAACTGCAGTTATTCATTGAATAGAAATAAAACATTCTACTTGGCAGATGACATTAAATGTGTGTTTGTGTGTATGTGTGTGTGCATCTATTCCAACACTGACACACACACACAGATGTATTTGACTGTGTGTAAATTGATCTTTTGGTAATTTGGCAACGATTATAAATGTGCTGCAAATGTCTTTTTAAGCTGTTGGGGGTAATTACTGTTGTTTGAAGTTGTTTGTTTGTGTATCAATCCACACAAGCCATGCATGTGTGTGTGTGTGTGAGAGAGAGAGAAAGAGCAAGAGAGAGAGAGAGAGAGAGAGAGAGAGAGAGAGAGAGAGAGAGAGAGAGAGAGAGAGAGAGAGAGAGAGAGAGAGAGAGAGAGAGAGAGAGAGAGAGAGAGAGAGAGAGAGAGATCCATCCCTAAGTGACTGTCTAACTGTCTAACTCTGCAGCAGGCTGCTGTGTAATTCATTATTTATTTAATATATAGTGTGGTGTGTGTTCGTGTGTGTGTGTGTTCGTGTGTGACCACAGGACAGGTAATGTGTGGTCTATTCTCAGCAATGAATTGAGTTCCATTTCACTCTGCTTTGCTCCAGTCAGGTTTACTGCTGCATATATGTGTGTGAGAGGAAGGCATCAAGGTTAAAGCACATCAATACCTGAGATGGGACCTTTTTCTAGATAGGCGCACACACACACACACACACACACACACACACACACACACACACACACACACACACACACACACACACACACACACACACACACACACACACATACACACTAACTGGATGCAGGGATACATGTATCTACCTTCATTATGAATCATGCAGCAGTGTTTGGGATAAAAACTCATGATGCTAAGGCTGCAGCTTCAGGGTGAGTGTTGTTCCTGTCACCTGTGGTCCGCCTTTTCTAAACTACCTGATACTCACATTTACAATTTAGATTTATTTTCGACGGCGCTATTCAATAACTGCAGTATTGCTGATTTCATATTTCACTGCTGACATCTTTCCTGTCAGACATTAAATGCAGTAATGCTCCAAACTCAGAGGTTCCTTGAACTTATCATGATAGCTCACAATATCACAATAACTCCATCAAATTTGGATGAAGTCAGGATTTTGACTCCTTGAGAAAGTGTAGGATTTTTTTTCTTAAAATTTCCACCTATCATATTAATCACCAACCATTTTGATATAACATTTTTAAATTCTCTGGTTCCAGCTTCTCTTCTCTGATTATTTTCTGGGTTCTTTAATCTTCTATAATAGTAAACCGATGATCTTTGGGTTGTGGACTGTTGGTCTGGACAAAAAAAAGACATTTTAGGTTGAATCTTCAGCTTTGGGAAAACAGTCAACATTTTACACCATTTTATGGACCAAACAACACATTGATTAATTGTTTCAATAATTATTAGGTTAATCCACTATCAAAATAGTCGTTAGTTGCAGCTCTTACAGGATGCAGTGTGGTGTCTGTAAGAGTTCTTTTGTTTGAGAGTTCATCGTCAGATTACTTTAAATTAAATTCAAGAACATTCATTAATTGTAAACATATTGTTATGATGCCTGTGATTGGCTGAAGCTGTAATTAAATGGCCAAACTGAACTTTAATGCAAAGCAGTTGATTATTTTGTTTCTTATATCTCAAATCTGAAGAGAAAGAGACAGATATGACAGAAGGGATGAAAATAGCTTAGTATTTTACGTGTGTGCGCATGTGTTGGGGAAAGCAGACGTGGCTCAGTATGTGACGCCTGCCAAAAAGAGAACATCTCTGATCTCATCTGCCACAAAAGTGACATGCGTTATTTTGTCCGTGTGTGAGTGGGGTGTGATGGTGTCTTAAAATGTCCCTTGGCATCCTCCCTGCAGCTGCAACTTTGACCTGATAATAACCTCAACACACACACACACACACACGCACACACACACACACACACACACACACACACACACACACACACACACACACACACACACACACACACACACACACACACACACACACACACACACACACACACACACACACACACACACACACACACACACACACACACACACACACACACACACACACACACACACACACACACACAAACAGCTTTTTCTTGCTTTGCCTTTTCAGAAATAAACTCTAAAGAGTCCTTATCTCTCTGATCTAATCTCACAGATTAACTGTAGTGATGTCACATAGCTGCTGGATTAAAGCAGTGGGGGAAAGTGGGAAAGTAACAGTATTTTCTTAAGTACTTGGGATAAAGTACTTGTACTTTACTTAATTCACCTTACTACATTTATCTCACAGCTTTAGTTAGTCAGAAAATAATATATTGTAATATTCTGTTGTTATACATTGTTCTTTTTTCTTTAAAAATGTGTTTTGCACTTTTATACAAAAGCTTCTATATAAATGGTGCAGTGAATATTTTTTAACTTCTAAATAAACAAGAAAACATTTCAAACATAATGAGGTTTTATTTTTATGAAACTAAAGATTTAAAGAAAACACCAGAAGGTTACATTTATTTATTAACGAATTGATTGATTGACAACATGTGAGTCATTTATTCTTTGGACCAACAATGGGCCCTTAATACACTCAAACCAACTAAGAAGTCCATTTGCTTTGCTCTGATCTCCACAAGAAAACAATGACCTGGATGACTAAGGACCTGCATGGATAGTTTAGTAGTTTCTGAAATTTCTTTAGACATTTTTTCTGCTTGATGCCACTGATTTAACCCTTGTCAAACAGACTAACATCTTTTCCACAACTACAGAATGTGTCTTTCCATGTGGTTGTTTAAGAAATGAGAAGCTACTCATTGCGTCAGTTGTGGTTAAATAAATTACTGACACCTAAAAAATAATTACCCATGTAGAAATATCCAATAGGAGACTGTTAAATCCAGGTGGTGACTTGTTTTTGGGCCAGGCAGTGTAAAATAAACAGTGATTAAGATCAAGAAGAAAAGAGATGAAAATGAAAATAAGAAAAATAAAATTAAACAATAAATTATCAGAATGAAAGTTTTAGTCAGTGTGATGAATCACCGCAGGGAGTTTACCTTCCCTTGTCCTGGTTGTTCATACAAATCTCTTCTGACGTCTTTTCTCTTGTCAGCAATGCAGTATTTTCAGTTAAAGTAACTATCGTTCAACAGTTATCTCCAACTCGGCACAGTTTGAGTCACCATTGTTTTCAGTACAAGAAGCAGCTAAGTGAAACTCAACAGTGGCATAGAAAGGCCGCGTTTTAGTGGCGCAACTACAGAGCAACAATCAGAGCTGCAACTAATAACTACAGCTGATTAATCTCTCGATTACTGAAGCAATTAATCGATCAGTTGTTTGGTTCCTAAAATGGTGTACACGTTTTGTTAGACCTGCTGAGACATAAAGTCCTTTAAACCTTGATATGTCCTTCAGAGGATTGTAGACTGACTCTGAAATAAAACATTTCTTAGTGAAAAGTAAATGAAAGATAACAGAATCTGTTAGTGAATGCTGACATAGTTTGGTTGCAGTGAAAAAAAACTCTGAGGTTCATCACAGATGCCCCAAACATCACTAATGATGAAAGAGAAGCAAACTTTAACTTTCCTCTTTTGCTCTTTGCACTGAAATGTTAATGCAACTATAAGCAACACCCCCCCTCTCTCTTTCTCTCTCTCTTTCTCTCTCTCTCTCTGATGCCAGCCATAATGGGGCAGTGCCAGGCAGGTGATGGTGATGCCAAGCTGGAATGACACACACACACACACACACACACACACACACACACACACGACACACACACACACACACACACACACACACACACACACACACACACACACACACACACACACACACACACACAAACGCCTCCCTACGGACCCTCTTAATTAGACTCTACCCGTCCCCCATGGTCCCTGTGGCAGGCAAGACAAAGGGAGGCTCACTCGTTTGGACGTGGGTGTGTATGTGAGTGTGTGTGTGTCTGTGTGTTTATGTCTGAGGGGCCTATCTTTAGCAGATGCTCATACCTCTCCCGTCTCTCTGTGTGCGGAGCAGCGGTGCTATCATTAAAGTGTCATTGAGAAGTGGCACCACTTAATTTTAGCTGCTCTCTCTGGGGGCAGAGAGGGAGACGCTGGAGACTGAGGAGGAGGAGACAGACTGGAGCTATAGACAGATATAAAGGTTAGATGGGAGGATTGAGGGAAAAAGTGAACAGGTTTAAGAGAAGTGAGATAAGAAGAACAAGGACCTATTATCATCATCACAGGTGGAGGAAGTTTGATCAAACTGTTCTTTTTTTTCTCCCCAAACAAAGAAGATAAACATCATAGGTTCATGTTAAAGCAGGTGCAAGAAAAGAAATAAAACTTGCCATCAGTCAATCATGTTTATGAAATGTTTCCCTCAGCTCCTTCAATTGTGCAATAAAAAATAATAATAATTATTTAGTAATCATGTAATGTATTTACATGACACTAAAAAAGATTATTATGTTAGTCCGACTAAAACCAGATTTTAAAATACAACTGCATCTAAAGTAATTAGAATATTGTTAAAAATTGCAATTTTTTGTTGATCATTTAGAAAGTGAAACTCATACATAGTATATAGATTCATTCGACATTCATTAAGACATGGAGTTCTCCAAGGTTCTGTGTTTGGACCAATACTTTTCACCCTTTACATGCCTCCTTGAGGTAAAATTTTCAGGAAACACACAAAATAATTCACTATTAACACATTATTAATTCACAGTGGAAATAATAATCCACTGTTATGTGGATGATATACAACTGGATCTGCCAATTAATAATCTGTCAGTGAAATATTTCAAGCCTTTATTTCTTGTAATGAATTTTACTTTCTGTGAGCAATTTAAAAAAAATGTCAAACTTTTCATGATATTTTAATTATTTGAAACACACCTGAAATCAAAGTTATAAAGTTGGACTAACACACACAGATGATGATTGGAATCAAACGTGTAGACAGACTGATATGTGTGGAGCTGAATAATCTGATCAGAGCAGAGTTTCACACCAAGCTTCGACTATGTAAAACATAAAACAGAATAACTCAAGCCAGAAGAAACCGGTCACTTGGTCGGTAGAGTGAACATAAAGTGTGTTTTGCACTATTTACAAGATTTTCCATCGTGTCAGTTGAACTCTGGGTTTGTAACTTACTAGTTTACTGGACTTTAGTCTTTTGTTGTCAAAAAGGACCAATGCAAAACTAGCTGAAGATTGAAAATCACCACCTGTTGTACAGGAGACATGACTTCATCAATAAATCAATTTACTTTTTATACATGTAGACTGAGACAAGGATAGTATCTGAGTAGAAGGACTAATCCAGCTATAACTGTCAGATCGGTCTTAGAAGCGGACTCAGGCGCAGAGGTGTCAATGAGCTTCTTTATTTAAATAACAAAAAAACTCTTGACAGAGTGAGGCTATGAAAACAGGCCTAAACTAGGGAAAGCAAAAGGCTGGTGATACGTGAGGAAGGGCAAGTGACCCGAAACGAGAGGAGAGTTATCTTTCAAAATGAAACAGGAAATGACAAGACATAACAACCCACAAGACCTCGCCGCGGTGTGATAATAACTACAGCTCAACTTCAATAAATAAATGATGGAATATGTTAATGCCATGTCCATCCAAATTATAGCCTAATATTAATGGATAATTCATACTGTGACTAAACAATAAGCAAAATATATATAATATAATAATGTATTAATTGAATGTGCTTTCACATTTTAGCCTAGGCTACATTTACAGTGGGTTACAGGTTTGACTCTATATTGGCTAACTGTAGCGTGCATCTGTAGGCTACTTCACTATTTCTCTCATTAGAATATTACATTTTTCACTTTTCCCCCTCTTTTCCCATTCATCCTCTCCTCTTCTTGCTAGAAGAAAGGCTAACTTTAATTGATGCTGCCTCTTCCATTGCATCCTCTGATTCATTCAAATGCATTCTAAAAATAGACCTGCAGTCAACAGTAACGTGTTTACTTTTGCTTTTAAAGAGTCAAATATATGTGCATCTCTGTCACGTGAGACCATGTTGATGTCATGATAATTAGGTGTTTTTTTTTTGTAAATGTAGCCTGAAATGTAGCCTAAGGGAAAAAATTGAATGAAATGAAACTGAAGGAAAAAATACTTCCTCAAGAGTCCTCAATAGTGGCTATAGCCCTGAGTGTGTGATGTCATCTTACTGTTCACAATACACACATAAAACTGTCCAAATGTCACGTAAAAACTGATGAAGACCTGTTTTAGCCCAACAGATTCAAAGCTCTCAAATCAAGCTCTCAAAATACCTTTTTCACAATTTGTGCAAATAGTCCGATAGATCACAGCACTCAACTCTTATTCACTCTGATAATCACTGTAATGGTCATAATAGAACAGGAGGAGGTTTCCTCTGTCAGCAAATTTCACAAACAACTCACTGCCCTGAGATCAGATACATGACACACACACACACACAGACACACACGTCCTAGTGGCGTCGGGCTCAGTAATGAATCCATGTCTTGGGGACGTCAGGTGAGATGCAGCTTCCTCTGGAACCAAAAATAACCAGAGTAAAGCTGACAGAAAACAACAAGTCAAAACTCAGAAGCTGTAGTTTGTAGTTTTATAAGTACATTGTTCAGATATGTATGTTACAGTTTCCTGACTATTCCTGTTGATTATTGACCTTGACCTCAGCGTCACCACTTGTCTGTCCACACAATGTGTCAGTAAAACTTTAACACGCTGTCGTCTTCAGGTACAGACATGTTAATCTCCCTCCTCTGCTCGCTGCTATTTACATGTTGTCTTGAGGCTTGATGTGTTTTAATGTGTTTTAATTTTCCACAAACTGTGACTTTTACTGGAGGGACTTAAAAAAAAACCTTTCCTTACCCGCAATTACCACAGAATTTTCTGTTTCTCACCTCTGCTGCTGCCATCACATCCTGTCTCATTCAAGGTCTTTGTTTTAAAGCTTTGTCCTGAAGATGTTTGTCCATCCATCCATTTTCTATACTTGATTACGCATGCATATCTACGGGCAATTTAGACGCACGACACAGAGAGAACATACAAATTCCACATACAAAGGTCGCAGCTGAAGGACATAAACCTATGACCTTGTTGCTGTGAGGCAACAGTGCTACCCACTGTGCCACCATTTCACCGAAAGATTTTTGTTCTTTTCTAAATATGTTTGTTCTGTTTTACAGATGTTTGTTCTGTTCTAAACATGTTTACCACAGACGTAGATGGACCAGGCAGCAACAAACTGGTGTGTGTCCTGGCCGATGGATGGCCACCAAGGAACTTCTGATGCTGTCTTCCTGACATCTCTCCCTCATATTTGTTCTCATTTCTTACAGATATTCGTTCTGTTCTAAAGATGTTTGTTCTGTCCTGAACATGGTTGTTTTGTTATAAAGATGTCTGTAGTTTGTTTTATCCTAAAAATATTTTTTTTTCTGTTCTGAAGATGTTTGTTTTTGTTCTGAACATGTTTGAACTCTGCTACAGAAACAAAAATGTCTGATCAAACTATTACTGAACTTCATTCTTTATAACCATTTCTAACATCTTGAGTGGTTTTAAAATAAAATATTTATTTTTATCTTTTTAAAGGGACATTTTTATTAAATGTTGCATTTCAAAGTTAATACATTTTTTTGGCTGTATACACAGATATTTGATTCTTGTCAGAATGATGCAGTTAAAATATAAATCACATGCTGAACTGTGTGTTTTAAACCACATACATGAAATAAAATCCTGGATGACAACACATATACTACAACTCAAAGTTATTCTTTTTGGCCACCCTGACAACATCAACTTGATATAAAAGAGTGACAACCTATCCACATTTACCAAACCATATGTTAAAAACCTCAGCTTTATTTTTTATTCCACACTCAAGTTCGATAAACAGGTAAATTACGTAGTAAAAAACAGTTGTGTTACCATTTTATTGACTATAAATCTGTTAGAACATGTTCATCTTGAAGACGAGTTCTTTCAGAATCAGCTACTAATCATAAATAAATAAATGACATGTCCGTACATTCCCATACCGCTTCCTGGTCTCTGGTCAATGCATTTCCCCATAGACGCTGAGCGTCTCTGAGAGTGAATGGGGCTTTTTTTTTTTTATTGCCTCGAAACTCGGCGGCCATTGGATAAATGCTGAAAATTAGAGCCCGCCCGGACGCTGAGCGTCTCTGGGAGTCAATGGAGTGTGGGCGGGGCCTGGACGCTGAGCGTCCGCATGGTGATTGGAGGAAAATCAGAATGTAGTGGTGATGCATGGTGATTGGGGGAAAAGCAGAATGTAGTGGTGATGCATGGTGATTGGAGAAAAAGCAGAATGTAGTTTGACTGACAGGTTTCAAAACTATATAAAACAGACAACCCAGGTTCCAAAGTCATTTCAGGGAGATGTTTAACGATCACGTCGCTCTCTCTCGCTCGCGTGCCTGCGCAATCGAATCGAAGTGATCCACGTATAATGTACGAGTTACTGTTTTGCCGGCACGGTCTCACTCGCATTGCATATTTATAAAAAAAAAAAAAAACACTCACAAAAAGAAACACTCGCATAGTATAAAATCCGGGATGTTTTACCCGACTCGCGGGCATCACGGAGCCACTCTCAAGAACTTCCGGGAGACTTGTATGACGTCACCTCAGCTGCATGATTTCAGTCCCATCTTTCCAAGTGAAGTCAAATGACAAACAGAGACTATTTGTTGGCCTTTCCAGAGGGAAATAATTCACTATTACACTGTAAATAAATCACTCACGTATTTCATTGTTCTATAAATATTAAAGTTTCCTTGTTCTTATTGTTATTGTTGTTATTCTAGTTTTAATTACCTTTCGTTCCATAGTGCAATCATACTCGGCTAGTGACCAGCTAGCAGATATGACGGCAAACAATGCTAACATTGGGCCAAGTCTCCCAGAAGTTCCAGTAAACATCTCCATAAACGACAAACAACTCCCTGAAATGGCTTTTTTGGACTTGGGGTGTCTGTAAATAACGTTTATTATGTACGGCAAATATGAGCTTCCCCTGTTTGAAAGATCACAAATCGCCACTGCTAGAAACTGTCATCCTTGTATTCATCTCCACCCGTCTGGACTACTGCAATTCATTATACACCAGAATCAATCAATCATCCCTCACTTGCCTACAAATAGTACAGAACGCTGCAGCCAGATTTCTAATAGGAACCTAGAAAAGAGATCACATCACCCCTATTCTAGATTCTCCACTGGTTACCTGTCAAATCCAGGATCCAATCCAGGCTCTAATTTTCACTTATAAATCCCAGAATGGACTGGCCCCCACTTACCTCACTGAACTCTTGACCCCCTACACCACATCAAATCCCTCAGGTCGCCCAACCAGGGCCTTTTAGCAGCAAAACACAGCAATTTCAAACACAGAGATGACCGTGTTTTCTCTATTGTAGCCCCCACACTTTGGAACACCATCCCCCATCCATCTGACTCGCCACTTCTGTCAGCACATTCAAATCCCTGCTCAAAACAAACCTGGATGAAAAAGCTTTCTGACTGACATGGCATCACTTACCTGTGTTTTTAGCCTTTATATCACATATTTGTGTTTTAGCCCTCTTTTTGATTTTATCATTGTAAATATTTGCTGTCTCCTTCATATATTTTATTTTATTTTATGTTTTCAACATTTTATTGCTCGTCTATATGTTTTGGTTCATTTGTACACATGAAGCACTTTGATCAATTGCAAGTTGTTTTTAAACAGCTGTATGAATAAAATTGATTGATTGATTGATTGATAGATTTGGATGAATGGATGAATCTATCAATCAATCAATCAAGATTAGAGCTGGTAACTAGTTAAAACTTTTGCAGAGAAACTTGAATAACTTGAATAAATACAGTTGTTTAGTTAGAAATGTTTCCAGCAATATAACATATATTACAGATGACATTATAACCTCTTTAACAATGATAGAAAAGTAAATATTGTATGAGTATTGTTAAGCAAAATCCTAATGATACCATCCTTATTCATGAGGTTCATGACAGTTTATTATTGGAACAATGCTGAGTTCTACAAAAATACTAATAATACAATGCTATCATATAGAAGCTAACTAAGGTGAAAATATTGGTATCAATATAGTGTAATATTTATTTAATTGTTTAATGGACCTAATATATAAATTATATTTATTTGGCTATATTCTACATACTTTCAAGTGTCTCATCTTAGACTTGTAGTCAAGACCGACCCCAAGACACTACCAAGCCCAGAGAGTATCATGACTAAGACCAAGACCAAGACCAAGACAGACCACATCAAGACTAAGACCAGTTGTGCTCAAGACCAAGATAAAAAAAAAACAAAAAAAAAAACACTTGTTACATAATATTTTCATATTTTGCATGAGTTGTAGCTGCTTAGGATAAATATTGCATTGTATTACGTATGTCTGTGTGTGAACTCACTATAAATGTTTTCATTGATTGACTGACATCAAATATGTGTGGTAATTGTGTCATTTCTAATACTATTGTGTGGTAATTGTGTCATTTTCTATACTATTAGAGGATTGACTCCAGAAAGCTTTTAAAGTAGTATTCAAATCTCAAATACACCAGTAAAAGCAATAAAGAAAACTGTCAATAAATAGGTTGAGGGGAGTATGTACACAAAATTAGGGGTGGGTGATATGGCCTAAAATTTATATTGTGGTATAAATTGCACCATTTATTTATTTTTTTGTTAATTTATATACATTTTTTAAAATCAACATGACAATACATAATTGAATCTGGATAGATAGTTTTGCTGCATTTTTTTTTAAGTATTATAATTTGTTTATGTTTTATTTATTTATTATTTATGAAAACAAAAAACATTTAGCAACTTCAATCAATTCCTGTTTTAACGAGGTGCACTTGAATGCACCATGAAGTCGCATTACTGTAATAAGGATGTAAATGAGCACTTGAGTTTTGAAGTCGAGATAGCCTCACTGCAGTGACTCACTCATGGTAGGTAAAATCACAGCAAAACCAAACAAACATCAGAGGACCTGCTGCTCTACTTTGAAAGAAAAAAGAGAAAACTGTCCACTGTGTATGTGTTGTGAGTTCTCATTGTGCGGCTTCCACATCCAGTCGTCTCTGGTATAAAGATTGTTTTATATACATATACTAAATGATGTTGGTTGCAGTAAAGATTAGACATTACGCATTCAAGACGCTTGGATTGCAGTGGATGACCAGTATGCAAAAAATAAAAATATTTTTTTGTACTTTAATTTTGTGTTCTTTCTACCCAGGTGTGAGTGACTCTTGTTGGAGAGATTTCAGGGGATAGTGGAACCTCCCTCGAAATCTTACTCAATAAATTAGTCAATAAACTACCTGCAAACTTCCTCTGAGACCAATCTGCTAGTCCGAGACATTGCGAGACAAGACCAAAGACTGTTGAGACTGAGACCAAGACCACAAAAAAGTGGTCTTAAGACTGGTCTTAGTCTACAAGTCTATCTCATCTTTCTACTTGGTAATCTTTCTACTCTACTCTAGACTTGTCGTTTGTGCCTTTAAGAACATGTTAAAGTCAACTTACAGAACATGTGTCAGCAGGACGTGTCCTTCTCTCCTCATCTGTCATCCTTGTTTGACCCCCTCCCAACATGCCTTCCTACCCACTACCTACGTCTAAATCTGTACATTCATTTAGTGTCTTTATGTCCTTCTCCTGTTTCTTCCTGTGTCTGATGTGTGTCCTGTGTCTAACAGGTCGACTGACTCCTGCAGCCAGGTCTATCTGGTCCTCTGAGAGTCATTGTCACATTTCATCTATTGATCCTGTTTGATTTGTGCAATGAATCACATACATGACATTTGTCAATTTATATAAATACAAAAAGTCCTCTGTTTAAAAAAATAACTCTAAAACAGTGATGTTCTTAGTAGGTTAGTGTGAAACTACTTCTCTTGTTTCACAATATACATTATGACATCACACACCTGTCTTCCAAATTAGTAGTTTTTCTGATGACATATTTTCAGTCAGATACTTAAACATTTTTGTCACAGTGAGACTTTCCTGACCTGCAAAATGATCTTTTAAATAGACAAACATCAGATGCGTGAACAGGCCCAAAAGATAAGTCTACTCCCATCAACAAAATATTTTTTCTGAAATAAGGTCTCATGGGGAAACTGGACAGCAGAAATACTGAGACTCTCTATAAATTAGACAAAGTACTTTGGTCAGAAAGAGGCTATAATAAACAGCTTAAAAAGAAGAAGAGTCCAGAAACAAAACCATATTCTACGAGAGAAAACATTCAATGGGCCAAGTTGTAATAATTCTTCATGGCAGCCGGTGTTGATCAAATTTAATTCTGTCTGGAATCAGAGACAAAGAAATGCAGATTATGTATTATCTATCAGGGCTGCAATTAACAACTCCTCTGATCGTGGATTAATCTAAACGATTAACTGATTTGTTGTTTGGTTAGTTAAATTGTGTAAAATTAAATTTCCTTTTTTTAAAGACCCCCTTACTATTATAGAAGATTAAAAACAAACAGAAAATAATCAGATTTGGGAAGTTGGAACCAGAGAATATGGACATTTTCTTTTTAAAAATGACTCAAACCTATTAATCTATTATCAAAGGAGTTGGTGATTAACATAATAGTTGGCAACTAATTAGTTAATCAACTGATCATTGCAGTTCTATCATTTGAATTATAATCATATATCCAGTATGAGTCACCTGAGTTCCTGTTGATATAAAATCTGTCACTTAATGTCTACTTAATGGACCAAAGTGTTTCCAGTTAGACATATTTACAGCAAATCAGCAGTTATGAGGATGATGATATTGATATTATGACTGCGTGCGTGTATGCACGTGTGTGTGTGCGTGTGAGAGAGAGAGAGAGACCAGAGAGTAAAGACAGGAAATGAGAAAAGGAGGAGTCACTAATTATAAACAAAATAAAGAGTGAGGGCAGCAGAGAAAATAGACAATGAGTCAAAGAAGAGAAAGAAGAACATAAAACTCAGAGAAAAAAATTGAGAGAAGAAGTGAATTCGGGAGACACATGGACTCGAGAAGTGAGGAGATGGCGACTGGAGGTGAGAGAGGAGACAAGTGGGGACCTGAAGAAGGGATGAAAGAGGAGAGGATGAGGAGGGAAAGAGGAGTGAGGCCCTCTTCATTTATTGCTCCAGTGGAGAAGAACGTGGACTCTCTAATGGTGCTGCCGTGGTAATAACAATAAAAACCACGAGAACGAGAGACGAGAAAGAGCAAGAAGAAGAGAGATGTTAGGACAGAGGGGGAAACATAAAGCATGATTGTTTTCTTTCTACATTTCCATATTTCCCCATTCAGCTGCTCCCCTTCTCTTTCTTTCTCTGTGCCACACACACACACACACACTATAACACACACGCACACACACACACACACACACACACACACACACACACACACACACACTGTCGGCACGGTGTGTCCTTGCTCTCTGCTTTGTTAGGCAGGGCAGTGGCTCCGCTGTAGTTGCTGTGTCAGGTCTTTCTATTGGTGGTGATTAATGTATGGAGATGGACTGATCGTCACCAGCCACCAACAATATTTTCACTGCCGGCACAGCACAGGTACACGCATGAAATGTGCATGCACACACACACACACACATATACACACAGGGACGCGAGGACACAGGGACACGGGACCTGCTTATGGAGTCAAAAGCATTGGGTTATAAAAGCTTCTTCTGTGTGGACACATGTTGACATATTGATAGATTCAGGAGGACACATGTGCACAGATATGATATTTGTACTCTAATAATGAGACAAACATCCTGTAATTATGAATCAGATGAACACTTATGTTTGAAATAAGATGCTGAAGTTGGAGCTGCAGCACAGAGGAAGGTTCATGTGAGTGGTGGAAAATACAAACAGGAAGAAATGGAAACAAGAGCAGCAGAAAGAAGAAGAAATAAAAGAAGAATAATTATTCATTACAAGATATTTTCTCATGATTATGGAAAATTTATCTTGCAAGTATTTAACATGTTTTAGGGCATAGTTCGTATGATTTTATAAACTGTGCTGAAGCTGAAACGTGTATGAATATCATAGGCTGAAATATGATTCACATGTTAAACATGATTCCAGAGTCATAATTCAGAGAAAAATGCTAATTAAATGAGTTTAGTTAGTTGAATCTCTGGCTCCATCTTTGTTGTTCCAAATACTGTGAAATACCTAACAATAGCTGGGGTGTTTATTTCAATCGCATAACAGATCAGGTGTTTATTTGAGACCAGGCAGCAGTTTGGAACTGGCGATTTATAATGTAGTAATTCTTTACTGACAAAAGTCATGCTCAGCAAAACTGGTAGGATATGAAAATGTACTCATATTCTTCTATTAAACTAGTATGACTACTAAATAACTTGCACTTGTCAAAAGTCTGATTACAATACGATAAATGTCTCACAGCTGCTTCTCCAGAGTTTTCCTCTGCATATTTTACCACAGGATGTTTTAGTTTCATGCCATGGTGATCAACAATTAGTATTACAAGAGACGGTGTTAATGGGTTAATGTGTTATTACAGTGTTAATGGGAATTGTAGGATTAGAAGAAGGCTTTGTTGCCAGATACAGCCCCAAATAACAAAAAACACACAACAGTCCAACTGTTTCTGCAGCTTCAAACAGACACTGAGATATTTGTTGCATTCATCATCAGTTGAACAATGGACCACCAAAGTTCATTTTTATTTGGCAAGTTATTGTTAATTTAAAGCTGAACACATTTTGGCACAAGGATGTAAGAAGGGACTTTGTTTCACTGCTGCATCATTACATCAGATCTGTATGAATGAATGAACATGAAAAACTTTGTGGAGCTGAAAAACAGAACGATAAAATAAGATGAAGCGCCCAAAACAGTTGTTATTTAATGAGTGTAATTAACAAGTAAAATGTGTGTGATATCTGAGCAGCACATGGTGTAGCAGCTTGGCTTTTCTGCCCACACTGCATATGTGTGTGTTGTGATTAGGCCACAGAGACAGCAGATAAATTAGCTTTGGGGAGAAAATAAAAGTGCAGGATATACTGAGTCGCCCTGTGAGAGTTCATGTAGTAAGTAGTCACACACACACACACACACACACACACACACACACACACACACACACACACACACACACACACACACACATGCTATCCCTTCCCTCCCTTCTTCTTCTCCACCTTCCCATCCATCAGGCCATCTCAGGGAGCTGCCCGCGGTTCCACTGGCTGGTTTAATTGTTAATGCTAATTGCTATTTATTGGCTCAGATGCAAATGATAGGCTGGCCAAAGTGAAATTTTATGAGGAGTGAACTCCCCCTCTCACACAAATTGAAAAAGTGAAACAAGAGGAAGAGGGAAATGAGGCGAGGAGAGAAGAGCTTAATGGCGGCTCTTTAATGGCAGAGAGCAAAAATTAAGACTGATTTAAGACACGGAGCTAAATCTCCCCCAAATCCTCTGTGATCCTCTCAGGGAGAATCGCGTCGGCTCAGAGGAGAAATCTGAAAATAATTTAGTCCTGAAAGCTTGTTGTCAGTGGTACATGCTAACACAGCTGTCGGCTTCTCTGGGTATTTAATGTCATACCAGCGTAAAACAAGCCTGTATATTAGACATGTTTATTATCTGTGAGCTATAGAATCAACCAACACATCTACCGGAGTTCTGCTTTTTGAGTAAAGTTAGATATCATAATTTACTTCTACACTAAACTTCATGTTGGAAGATAAGAGTCAGTCAGTCATTTTCTATACCTGCTTATTCCTCATTAGGGTCGCAGGGGTCTGCTGGATCCTATCCCAGCACGTTACAGCAAGAGGCAGGGATACACCCCAGATGGTCGCCAGACAATCGTGGGGCACACAGACACCATTCACTCACACCTATGGGCAATTTAGAGTCACCAATTAACCTCAGCATGTTTTTGGACTGTGGGAGGAAGCCGGAGTACCTGGTGAAAACCCACGCAGACATGGGGAGAACATGCAAACTCCACACAGAAAGGACTAAGGAAGTCTTGAACCTGCAACCTTTTTGCTGTGAGGCAACAGCGCTAACCCCTGCGCTACCATGTCGCCCAGAAGATAAGAGTGTAAATAATATATATATGTTTAAGTCTTAATAACAGCTGATATATCTGTTGTTTCTTTCATAGTGTTTCTCTAATCCAGGTTAATTCAATGAAATCAACTTTTACTTTGATCTATCCTCATATCAAACGAGGCCGACAACAGTCAACAATACCAACCACAGTCAACAAGACCAACAGTCAACAAGACCAACCACAGTCAACAAGAACAACCACAGTCAACAAGACCAACCACAGTCAACAAGAACAACAGTCAACAAGACCAACAGTCAACAAGAACAACAACAGTCAACAAGGCCGACAAGGCCTGGTCAAGGCCTATAACAACCAACAACGCTGATAACAGTCAACAAGGCTGACAACGGTCACCAAGGCCGATAACAATCCACAAGGCTGTCAGTCCACAAACCCGACATCAGTCAACTAGGTGGACAACAGTCAACAAGGCCAATAACAGTCAACAAGGCGGACATTAGTCAACAGGGCAGACAACAGTGAACAAGGCCGACAGTCAACAAAGCCGACAACAGTGAAGGTAGCTAAATATCTCTATAGCTACATTGTTCTATAGACTATAGTATTATAGGAGAGTCTGTGGCAGCAGAACTGAGGTCAGACTCAGCAGCAGTAGCTTCACTGACTTTCAACTCCGAAGGCAGAGCAGTGTTTGTACTGTACATTATCTTAATGTGATCCTGACAGTGTATGTGTGTGTTGGGTGTGTGTATGTGAGTGTGTGTATGTGTGTGTGTGTTCCACCAGCGTCCACAGAGCGCGTTCGGCCCCGTGACACACTTTGTCCTCTTTTTAGGCTCCTCATTTGTTTTCCATCCAACCATTACTCCCCCTCCCTCCCTCCACCCCTCCCCCTCCCTCGCTCCATCACTCCATCTGATTAAAGGATCTTCTCTCCATCCTGAAGGTGTGATTGCTCCACCAATTAAAGACCAATCCAATCGCATCTGAGCCTCTGTGTGTTTATGTGAGGGGGGCTGGGGGGGCGTGTGACTGTGTGTGGTCATGTATGTATACACTTATATGTATGAGAATGTGTGTGCATGTGTGTGTGTGAGACAGACGTGATCTGAGAGGTTAATGCAGTTAGGGTTATTTCACAGTCCATTAAGAAGCTTATGTTGACCTCATGACCCCGAAGCCAACAACATAGAATCCATTATCATGACAATAGGACTATGTGCACATGTGTGTTATCATGTATGGATGTGTGTGTGTGTGTGTGTGTGAGATTGTGGTGAAACCTCATGTCTCCTTAAAACTCTCCTGTTGCAGTCTGGTCCTTCTTTACATATGCAGACAACAAAGTGAATAGAGTGCTACAGGATGCAGCAGGCAGCAGGTGGCGCTGTGATGCAACACCACTAAATCTGACCAAAATGTCCGTATCTATGCTTCGCTTTGTAGACAGATGAGAGAATAAAGAAAAGTAAATCAGCGCTTCAATTAATGGTTCAACAGACTTCTGTAGCATCAGCACAAAAATGCAGCTGACCAAGACACTATTGTTGTTGTTGTTTACACTTTGCAGGCTGTAAATGTTTACAGCCATGTGTGAGGAGGGCGGAGTCATCATTATTTTCACATGAATTACCGTAAATTCCGGACTATAAGCCACTACTTTTTCGCTACACTTTAAACACTGCGGCTTATACTACGGTGCACGTATTCTTTTTTTTGTGGCGGGAAGAACATTTTCCCCAGCAACAGTAGACCAATAAAATGAATGAGTAATTCATGATTCATTGCCAGTAGATCCTAAATGCGTGGAGCTGTGTCAAAACATCAACCATCACCAATGGGTTTAGAGGCTGGGCTGCTGTGCGATGAAGAAGACAGCATGCACTCAAGTGACATCGAAAGTGACTGTAGTGAATGATGTGATCCTGGGGCTGTTTAATTTGGACACTGAATTAGAGGACTTTGATGGTTTTAGTGCTGAAGAGAAAGATGAAGAAGGCAATAAGTGACTTTTTCTGGTAGGATGCGGTATGTGGTATATGTTACAAGTTATAAGTTTGTTAAGTATGTTATACGTTAAGTTATTAAGTTAAAAGTTATTAGAAGAATCTGGAATACTGTTGAGTAAAAAAACATCAGCAACCCATAGCGTACAACGTAGTTGTGTGTTCCCATACAAATGTGTGCTATATTTCAGAGTAGCCGCGTTACAGGCACCGTGTACTTCATTTGTTTATGTTACTAAGCAGATTAAATAAAAAAAAGTTTTTAAAAATCTGTAATATCTTTCTGGGTAAATATCTGAACAATGCTTAAGAAGAATAAGACAGTGTTTTTAGATTTTTTTAAATCTAAGAAATGGATGTGAATTTGAAGGAGCCTGCACCTGCGGCTTAAAATCCGGTGCGGCTTGTACAATTACAAAATTGATTTTCTTTCTTAAATTTGAGCATGCAGCTTTTAATCAGGTGCGCCCTGTAGTCCGGAATTTACGATACATTTTTACCAGAACACATAGACAGAAAAGGCTGTGAAAGATTCCACTCTGGTGACTGGGATCAAAAGACTGCTTCTTTGAGAAACTCCAACAGCACCATTTTCAAAACATAAGAGAAGCTTCCTGTTTGATGCCAAATTCCCTGAGTCAGGATTTCAAAGAGATAAACAGAGGTGTGGACATAGATATATTAGTGAGGACAGTGTCCTGCTGTCTATTTGTGGATCTGAACTGTTCCAGTTCTCAGAGCAGAAACATACCATTAGTTACCAGAGGCTAATGAAGCTTTTTTGAATAAGTTGATTCAGTTATCTAGAGCTACCGTATAGGGTGGAGAGAGGAGTGTGTGTGTGCGGTTGACAGATGAAGTTATCAATTCAATTCAATTCATTTCAAATTAGCATCATTGGCATGAATGTCACAAGAAAAAGAAGAAATCAATGAAAATAAATCAATACATTTCATGAATTAAGAAAAGAATAGCTCACTATTTTACTGTAAAACCATGTGTGTATGCATGTGTGTGTAAAATAAGTTGTGTTATGATTGATCATATGATATTATTATTATTACTATTATTATTATTATTATTAGTAGTAGTAGTAGTAGCAGTAGTAGCAGAAGTACTATCTAATTTAAATTTTGGATGTTCTTTTTCCAAATTCTAAAATTCATCAAGTAAACAGATGTGAAGCTGCAAAGAAAGAAAGATCAAATCTCACAAAGCTTAATTTGTATGAAGACAAATGAAGTAACTGGATCCTCTTTGTTTACACACAGCTGAAATGCATTCAATACATCTATATTACATTAAATATAAAAACAGAACAGCTGCTGCTGACACTGATTCATTCACTTCAATCATCTGTTTATCCACTTATTTATTTATATTCCACTAACGCTGCTCACCCTGACCCTCACCTTCCCCTCACTGCCCACACCTCTAGGATTGATATCGATCCACTAACACACACACACACACACACACACACACACACACACACACACACACACACACACACACACACACACACACACACACACACACACATACACACACACACACACACACACACACACACACACACACACACACACTGGTCACACCTAATGAGAGTGCGGGGTCAGTCTGGGTCTGGACTTTTATAGTTTAGACACCTCTAAACAAATTTATAAAACCTGATTAAAAGCCAGATGAATTTATTTTATCACAGCTTGAAAAATGTAATGATAATAATTAAATAATTAAATGGTAAATAAATAAATATCCGTGAAAATATAGCAGAGAACATTCTGCTGCCACAATAACTTTCCAGGTTTATAGTGAAACAGGAGCAGAGGCCTCATCTGCTGCCCTGTGTGCATTTACATTAACATGATTATCACATTATTGTGTTTCAGTGAGTGAATTATATGAAACTAAAATTACTGAGGTGATGTTTGACCATGTTGTTGAGCAAAAACGTCCTTTATATCTCTCTGTGTCTTCATGTGTCAGTGAGAAATCTGATTAATTCTTTTTCATATTTGCAGGATTGTTTTTACATGACATCAAAATGATATTGAAATTCAACACTTGAACATTTAATGTTAGTAATAGTGATTACTGGAGATGAGACATTGTTGTCTTTTGGTACTTTAAGGCTTTAAAATCGTTGTGTTTGTTCTGTTTCAGTTGGTTGATACTTGTTTGTGTCTTTTCAGAAACAGAATCCAACCACTTTATTAAAGCTGTAACTGTGACTAACACCTGCTGTGTCATTAACGGTTAATGACTCAGTTCGAAGTGTGTGTATTATCAGGTGTGTTCCTTTAATATGACATGTTGTGCCATGAATGATGTTTTAAATCTTGTTCCATGTAAGTTTTTAACTCCATGAAGCATCTGTGGCCTGATGTCTGACGGATGAATGAAAATTCCACTGCGTCTTTGTGTCCCAGTGATATGTTTCTGTTCAGGGACTTTTATCGAGCTGATGGATGAGACTCAGGGACCTAATCAAGCACTCTCAGTGACAAATATTGTTTGACAAGATGAGAAACTCCAAAAATTTTTAAAATACAGTTTTAAGAAGCATTCATCATATCTGTCAAAATGTACATGTTGGTTTCTTGTCATTTAAAAGTCCAGTGTTTTTTTTTTTTAACAAAAATCACAATTTGTTTGATTTTTTTGACACAAATGTCAAATGGTGTAACCGTAAAAGAGTAATACAAATATATTATCCCCCTAGAATGATATCAAAACTAGTTGATATCATGTGTTTAAAAAACCTTTTTACCATCTGGTACCAAGTTTTAAGGGTTACACCACATGGTGGTCTTGTCACTGACCCATGTACAGTGATGGGAAGTAAGTACATTTACATTACATTTTGAGGTATTTGTACTTTACTTGAGTATTTCCATGTGATGCTACTTGATGCTTCACTACATTTATGTAATACCTGCAGTTACTTTCAGATTTTTAATATTTTAATATATTATCTATATTCTATTAAATTGATTATAAATAATTTTGTGTGAAAGCTTCCAAATATTATGATGCATTACTTCTACTATTAATCTATCCAAAGTATCCCAAACTGCAGTCACATGTAGGCAGTGATGAAAAGAGAAGGTTTGAAAGCTGGAAAATGTATAAATACCGTAAATTAAATAAAATTGTAATTAATAAATATAAATGAGATGTTTGTCAGTTTAGTTTTCAGTGTTATAGCAATATTTAGTATTATAGTGTTGCACATATGCTGATAAATGATTTTGAAAGGCAGAAGAAAAACTTTCTGTTTCCATATTCATTATTAATCTGAATAAACTCATCTCTTCTTTTAACCTAAGGAAGAAAATATGATTTTGGTTGTGAATTGAAATTTCTAATACAAATCTTTGTGATTAGTTTCACATCTGTGTGTGTGTGTTGTGTGTGTATGTGTGTAGTCTTGTTACTGTATGCACACATGGACTCTATTTTAATGACTATGGAAGCTGTTTATCAGTAAAGGGGAGACAATGCTCTGCCGTCAGTGGGACACACACACACACACACACAAACACACACACACACACACACACACACACACACACACACACACACACACACACACACACACACACACACACACACACACACACACACATACATACACACATACACACACACACACACACACACACACACACACACACACACACACACACACACACACACACACACACACAGAAACACATACGCACACTATACATATAGATGACAGCACTTTCTAAATTGTCCTTCACACAGTTCTCTCTGTGTATCGACTGTGTCTTTTTTCTCGCGCAGACGTTATTGTCAAATTGTTTCTCAAACGGGACACAATTGAAAAGGCGACAGTTGTTCAATGGCTCCAGTTCTACCATTGATTCCCAATAGGGCCGTCTATCCGTCTGCCGGCTGCAGAGACTCTTCTGCTCTGCATGGGCCAGTTTCTACTCCACACGCACACACACACACGCACACACACACACACACGCACACACACACACACACACAGGTAGATATTTATGTCTGTGCACGTGCACAGTCATCCCCTTTCATTTAAATATTGCCCCTGTCCCAACGCATTCTATTACTCGATACAGTATGATACCCATAGATCAATGGAAGCCAAGGAGACACCACAGACTCTCTCACACACACACTCACACACACACACACACACTGCAGCCTGCAGGCAGATGGTATCTGCAGTAGACGCTTGTTATTCTCAGCAGCTCTGATATGGAGATCATTAGCACAAGGAAAACACTCAAATACATTGAAACACCTGAAGCAAATTCATGAGATAAAACTTTTTACTTTGGAAATCACCATATTAAAGCAGCGTGTGTGGCTTCTTTTTTCTAAAAGACTGCTGTTAAATAACTGAACACACATGTCTCTGCTGAAAATAACAGTGACAGAGATGGTCAGGACACCAGGAACATTCAGGAACTGATGGAAACACTGACACTCTAAAATGTTTACAACACATATGAAGAATATACTAATCTGTCCAGAAACATAGATTCTGTTTATTGTATTTTAGCATTTTGCATTTATTCTCATGAGACATTTCAACAAAAAACTATAAATTATAAATAAAATTCTGATAAATCACTGCATGAAACATGTCTCATGAAATGTGTATTTAATTGTTGATATTTATAGTTTTTAAGTAAATAAGTGAGTACAAAACCATGATAGCAGATGACACAAAGTGCTGCAAAAAAGAAAAATAACAAAATAAAAGCATCAACATGTACGATATGCTGCCTAATAAATTCATTTTTACGCATCAATAATGAATAATTTTTAACCTGAAATGACATATATGGAAATCATCTTAATGATTAGTCAAACTTGTCAAATAATTAAGTGGACTACGAATTAATTAATTCATACAGTCAGAAAAACAAAATAAAATAAAATTAGTAAAATTATAGACAGATCCAAACAGAAACTCATAAGAAATAACCTGCTTCACTTTTGTCTCTGCAAATGTCACAGTTACACAAGTCACTCGTCCAATCAGCCCAGATAGACTCAGATAATTTTTAGGAAGAGATAATATTTTCATTAAAAAAACACAAATATTTCCACCTAAATTTAGAGACCTGCCTAAATACATCCAAACATCCTGCTCACTGCAGAGCTGAACATTTCAAACCAGTCATCAAAGAGAAGGTAATAAAGAGGATAAACATTTTTTTCTGCTTCTTCTCCCTTTCTCTTTGGTGGCACTTTTCAACAGTAAAAAAGTGTGTGAGTGTGTGTTAGAGAGAGAGAGAGAGAGAGAGAGAGAGAGAGAGAGAGAGGGAGAGAGATGTGCCAGGTGCCAGATACATTACAAGGCCCATGGTGTGTGTATGTGTGTGTCTATGTTTGTACTTGTACAAAACCCCTCACTGCTTTCTCTCAGTTCCTCTCTTTTTCTCTGTCTCTCTCTCTCTCTCTCTCTCTCTCTCTCTCTCTCTGTGTGTGTGTGTGTGTGTGTGTGTGTGTGTGTGTGAAACAGACAGTATCTGAGGGAGCGTGTGGTGCTAGATTGATGTGTACCGCCAGCGTGGCCATTTCTGCTGAGAACGGCCACACTCCTCTGCCTAATGATGCCACATCCATCCTGCAGCGCCAGGCGCTGCATGGATGTGTGTGTGTGCATTTGTGTGTGTTGCGTGGAGGTGTGTGTGTGTGTGTGTGTGTGTGTGTGTGTGTGTGTGTGTGTGTGTGTGTGTGTGTGTGTGTGTGCGTGTGTTGCATGTGAGTCCACAAGGCGACTGTCCTGGGGGCTACAATGCAGCACCTTCCACCATCTCTGATCACTCTTTATTTGGCAGTGAGCATGTGTGTGTCCATATGTGTGTGAGTGTGAGAGTGAAGGGTCCTATGCGCCCATTAATATTAAATATAGATACCCTTGTCAGTGAATTACATCCTCTGATCCCATACCCTCCTCTCAGGGAGGAGAGGTGAGGAGGGAGGAGGCACGGAGGTGAAGAAAGGGAGAGATGAAGTGAGGAGGGGAGAGGAGGAGGACAGGAGGTGAGGGATGGTCAGAGCAGAGTGAGGAACAGGGAGGAACAGAAGAGGCAGGAAAGGACATAATGAGGAGAAGCAAAGTTTAACCCTTCACGGATTAAATCTGATTCAGAGTTGCAGCATAAAAACACAGACACATGGAGAATTATTACAGCTTCTGTACAAAGTTCTGTTTAATGTGTAACGACAAAGTAAAAGTAAAAGATATGGATTGAATTTTAAATAAAAATATTTTTAACAGGTTATTGTGCTGTAAAAAAGTAACATCTTGAATTTAATTTAATATCTTTGTCACGTTTTGCCCTGATTCTGATTCTGATGCTACTGATTCTGATTTACTTTTTAAAACGGCAACTAACAACTATTCTGATTTTATTGGTTATTGAAATGATTAATTCATAAAATAATGTAAAATCCCAAAGCCAATGATTTAGCCTAAAATGTCGTTTTTGTCCAGACCAACAGTCAACAACCCAAAGCTTATCAATTTACTATTATAAAGACTAAAGAAAACAGAAAATAATCAGAGAAGAGAAGCTGGAACCAGAGAATTCAGACTTTCCTTTTTCAAAATGATTCAAATCAGTTTATCGAGTATAAAAAAAATAAAAATAGTTTGAGACCAATGTTATAGTTGGTAGTTAATTGATAAAATTATATATATAATATAATAATCTTTAGAGCTCTAGTTTATATGTTCATATCATCTGTATTTACAACATTGAAAAGCTTCACTGAGCTCGTTTCTGTTTTTTATATAATCTTTCTTTGTATGTTGCTGGGTCCTGTGTTTTAGTATATTTAGTTAAAATGAAAGAATAAAATGATGATGTGGTGGAAAGGAAAATATTTCTTATATAAATTATGTAAATTAGACGAAATAGCTCCAAACTCCTGATGGTTGAGAAAAAAGAAGCTGGATCAAATTAGGGCAGAGTTTTCTTGTTTAAAGTGGCTCATAAATGTTGATTAATGAAAAAGAAAAAAGAAAAAAAAAGGGAGGAGAGAGAAGTTGAGCGACAGAGCAGGAAGCTATAGATTGGAGGAGGAGGAGAAGGAGGATGAAGGGGTGCAGGGAAAGCGGGAGCGGAGGGGACTGAGGGGTTTAGGGATGGATGGAAGGAGGAGGGGCCACTTGATTGATTGTGCAGTGTGTTGGAGACTTGAGGAAAGAGGGATGACGAGAGGGGGAAAGAGAAAAGAAAACAGAGGACTGAATCCATCACTCCGAGGAAAAGAAGAAGAGGCGGAGAGACATGGCGTGAGAAGAGAAGAGGAGGAGAGAGAACGGGAGATGAAGAGAGACAGCAACAGATACACAGATCTGCTGGATGAAGATGTGACGGAGCGAGAGGTGATTGAGTGATGACGGATGGAGGAAAAACAACGGCGGAGCGGCAGCAGCTTCGACCTGTCATCTGTCTGTAACGAAGGAGGGAGGGAGGAAGACAGGAAAGGAGGAGTGACAGTTGATTTTCCTACCCAGGCGTTCATTCCCATATTCCCTGGCAAGCTCTCACCTGATGGAAAGATGGCAGGAAATCAATAGTCCATGTGCCTAATGGAGTAATGACTCTGAGTGTGTGTGTGTGTGTGTGTGTGTGTGTGGATAATGATAAGTGTGTGTGTATCTGCCCAATCCCTAAGCAATCACACACAGCTTAAGCCTGTCCCGGGGGGGGAGGGGGGCAGTTTAACTAACAACTTCATTACTGCAGCCACACACACACACACACACACACACACATGCAAGCACACACACATACGCGATAGACTTCTTTTAATTACAAACATAATTCAGGGGAAAGTTTGACCTATTTCTATTGAAGTTACCTCACTTTGTTTTATTTTCCTGCTATGGAAATGAATCTCGTTTCATACTAAGTTTAAAATGTAAACCTCGGTGAGTCACAGTGATAGTTATGTCTGTGCTGAAGTGTGACCCCATAAATAAATAAACCACAAATGAAATCTGCAGCTTTTATTGCTATAATCCTACAAACAGCTGAGAGATGTCATTTCCTGCAAATGTAATAACTAAATAAAAACTTTGCAGTGTTTACTTGTAAATGAGCTTTTCCTGTCTTTTTCATGTCTTTTCCTTATAAAGTTATTACTTTTATTCTGGTCTGTATTGTTATAGCATGGACTTGTTGTGACTTGTCATGTTCTTTTGAGACCTTGCTGCAAATAAACTTCCCTGAGGGGGATAAAAAAAGAAACTGGAACTTGTAAATGTGTTGGTTTGATTATTTATTTCTCAACACAGCAATTGATCTAAATCAGCAAAATTCTAAAGGACCAGAACATGTATGTTAGCATGCTATTGGCGAAAAATGTTTATCTAGAAACTTGTATAAATTACAGGTTCTCTTCATATTAATGATTTGTTTCATTTGTGAAATTATTGGGCTGCAATTCTAAAAGGTTTTTATTTTCAAATGAATATATTACATATATGGTATTATTAGGTCAACATCTGCCAATTAGTGTAATGTTTGTGGTTTATAACTTTGAGGGTCTGAGGGTCAAACAGATGTTTTCATGCAACATTTTACAGTGTTAATGTTTATTTATGTAAAGAAAAATAAAAAAAACAATAAAATAAAATGATTTTAATTGATACAACACAGTCAGACGTGTTCTATTTCGCTTTTAGATATTTGTTCTGCTATAGATCTTTTTTTTTTTCGGGCGGGTGGGGGGGCACATTCACATTCATATAAATATTGTCCCCCATGAAATGTGTGTGTGTGTGTGTATGTGTGTGTGTGTGTATGTGTGTGTGTGTGTGTTTATCCAAACAGCTCTCAAAGTGTTTTCAATCCCTGCCAAGTTGTTCTGAGGCTGTGAAAACATTCCCAGTTCTGGGAATGCAAGGCCCTGGTGCACATACACACACACACATGCACAGAGAGAGAGAGAGAGAGATATACACCAACTCAATCAACCAATTAGGTCATCAAGGGGATCGCTCATCACAAAAACAGGCTCACTGCCACGTCCAAATGATGGGGTGCTGCCTCTCTCTCTCTCTCTCTCTCTCTCTCACACACACACACACACACACACACACACACACACACACACACACACACACACACACACACACACACACACACACACACACACACACACACACACACACACACACACACACACACACACAGCCATGATCCTTGTCTGGCTTCTAACTCTAGAGACACTGATCAACAGAAACACACACACACTCATGGCCCCTGCTCATTATGGGTCCACTGATCAAAAAGAATGATGCTGCCTGTAAATATCTACCAAAGGAGGATGGAGAGAGGAGGAATTTGGACAAAAGGCGGCTCGTAGCAGCCCGTAGCAGCTCGGCGGCGACGGTGCAGACCGGCAGCTCATGGCGGCAGCCCCCTCTGTTTACTAGCGGCTAATTAATTCGCCACATATGCTGAGAACATCTGTCGCTAGTGACCTGCCGGGAGAGCAGAGGACACACTGCTGCGACGGCCTGCTCCCCCCACTCTCATTAGCACACACACACAAGCCTTCACACACACACAGACATAAAGTACAGGTGAATATGTGCACACATGTGCAGACACACGCACAAACAAATGTTGAGACACAAACTTTGATCCGTCATCAGTTCTTTCGCTGCAAGATATTAAAGATTTTAACAGCTGAGCATAATGTTTTTCTTTAAATCAGGATGATCAGAGAGTTTTCTATAATATCACTTAAATATTACATGTAAGGTATATATTATAAGTTTTACTTTGGATAAATAAAAATCTAAATATAATATTTATAGTCAAAGGTTTTCATCAGACTGTAGTGGGCAGATGTTTGGTGTGAACCTAGAGATGCCCTGATGTGATTTTACTGACACTTCTAATAAAAATAGAAAACAAAACAAAACAAAACATGTTGATCTGAAAACATAGAGTATAAATACCTTAGTATACTTTAATATTCTGAACTGTCACACAAGTTTCTATAAGTTTAGCTGTCATCTGATTACTGAAACACACATTTATACAAACTGCAGGATGTAAGTGTGCTAACGTGAAAAAAAAGTTTTTATCCACTTTCAATACTACTATGATCTAAACAACATATATGTGGTATGTTTATGCTACTGTAAAATAAAGTAAAAACAATCTTCTGATAAAATCTGGACTTTTATTCCATCTGAATCCTCCTGGTGTGTGTGTTCCCTCAGCAGCAGCAGCAGCAGCAGCAGTGTCTCTTCTCCCACACTCAGACTTAAACACTTTTTTGTATCTCCGTCCTTCATGCCGTGCTGTGCCGAAGCCAAACTTGGCGAAATAAAAAAAGTGAAGCTCTGCGAGCTGCAAACCGCTGCAGCAGCAGAAAACCACCCAGCAGCCAATCAGATTCATTAACCTCCACTATCCCACAATCCCCCAGGGGGACCTACAGAGACAAAGACAAACTCTCTCCCTCTTTGTCCTGTCTCCCCCTCTCCCTGTGTCACCCTTTACTCCTCCCACGCCCCATAACACCCACACATCCGACCCCCCCCCCACCCCCCAGTCACAACCAAGTTTAACTAACACCACAGTTTTACAGTTTTCAGAGAACAGCGTCCAACAGCCAAAGATCATTGATCTGCTCTGATCAAATCACTTTAATTTATTTAATATTATACTTATAATTCCCATGTGATTGAGACATATTTCCATAATAGGATAAAGTTAAATGAAACAAAATCATTTATTTGTTTGTTCATAGCAGTCATATTGTCTGCTAATATATAAATCAAATTTTTGATTTATATATTAACATTAAGCCACACAATATAAAATGTAGCTGGATTAAATGTACAAATACAAAGATATAAGAAGAGGTGGGAAGTAACTGAACACATTTACATTTACATATATATATATATATATATATATATATATATATATATATATATATATATATATATAGGTACTTGTACTTTACTTATTCATTTCCATGTGATGCTACTTTATACTTCTAGATGTAGATGTATAATAATACATTTGAATATTCAAAATCTTTACATTCTTTTCCTTTCCTTTTTTTAAATGTTTTCCACACTTTGTGTTAAAGCTGCTTTATAAAGTGAATTAATCACTACACAATAAACATTTAAAAGGTATTCATTAAATAATAACAACTACCAGTGGAAATTATATTTAATCAAATAGTGTGTGTGTGTACAAAGAATCAAGAAAATCAGCAAGAATGGAAATCTCTGAATTTTGAAGTTTGCAATAACAGTGGTGGAAAGTGACTAAGTACATTTACTCAAATACTGTACTTAAATACACTTTTGAGGTACTTGAGTGTTTTCATGTGACGTTAGTTTATACTTCACTACACTACATTTGTCTGACAGCTGCAGTTACTGTGCAGGTTTTAAGATTTTACATTAAATTACTAAAATTTTATATTCTATTAAATTGTCTCTTTTCTTTTTTTAAATGTGTACTTTATGTTTACTTTAAAATAATCTCATGTATTTTGTGATTTAAAAAAACAAGTAATATAATATACTAAAATAATATCTGGAGAATGACAATTGACAATTAAAATACATTTTGCTGTTTTATATTTTTACTGAAGTAACATTTCAAATTCAAGACTTTTCTTTTCTCTTCAGACAACATTGTTTCGATGAAGGACCTGAGCGCCATAATCCGGATAAAACTGTCCTTGTTAATCTCTGTAAATCAATAGAAGCTTCATTGTGCTGCTGGTTTCTTCACCTTCTCTGATGCAGTCAGTCAATCAGTCAGTCAACTACTCTCCTGTAACTCAGCCAACCGACCAGTGAACAAGTCAACAAGTCAGCCACTCAGCGAGCAACCACCCAGCCAGCGAACCCCCCACCTGTCCCTGCTAATTTGGTGAGGAATCAATTAAGGCAGTGTTTGCTGAGTTCTCCTTGCCTTCAGCTCATCTGCTCCTCTCTAATGCAATTGTCCTGTGTGCTGCGTGCAGAGCGGCATAATAAAGTGATAAGGCTAATCAGGTTGGCTGCTCTTCTCCTCTCCCCATACGCACACTACACTTATTCTATTAGATGTGTAATGAGATTCTGCACTCCATCAACACGATGCCGCTATGTGTGTGTGTGTGCATGTAAAAATGTGTGTGTGTGAAACGATGAAAGTGTGTGTGTGTGAGCGAGAGAGCTTCTGTTCTTGCAGAGGAAATTTGCTCCATTTACATTCTATCATTAGCTTGAAACAAATGTGCCCTTGAGCTTAGCGCCCCTGTCTCTCTCGGCTGCAAACACTTTACTTTGGCAGGCGATCATAGTAACGTGCACGTGCGCACACATGAGCGCATACACACACACACACACACACACACACTCTTGAGTAAGACACTTCAGTGTATAATCGAATATAGAGATGCACAAACACACTTAAATAGACAAAGTAACGGCACAAAGTAGAACTGTAGAACACACAGTAGAACACACACACACACACACACACACACACACACACACACACACACACACACACACACACACACACACACACACACACAGACTTTCCTGTCTAATTCCCGTCCATCCAGCAACCACATCTTACTTCTTGCATTAACCAGACCATTCAATCAACTGCTGACTGACACCCATATCCGTGCACACTCACATGTGCACATGCTCGCATCCCACTCACACGCTTGCACCCCCACCCAGACAAGCAGGGAGAGTGATGGTCGGATGGAGGTAGAGGACACAGGGCTCTGTGATGTGTAGAACAGTTCTGGTCAATGGGCCAGATAATGAGTTGCCATAAACAGCAGCAGTCTTCAGTGTCCAGCTCAGCTCATTACCGCAGCGAGCATATGTAATCAGCGTGTTGCTGGGGCGTGTCTTAATGTACTCTACTCTGCTGTTTCTCAAAGACGGGGCCGGGCCCACAGGGCGGGTCACAGCAAGGTAACAGCGGATCAGCGGATCATCCTCAGGAAACATCGCTGATTGGTTTTTAGAACTCAACGCTAACATCTTGGAGGCCGAAGACTCCTCAACTCCTGTATGAAAATACTGTAAAAGAATTACTGTAGGAAAATACTGGATATAAATATACTGTATATATTCAACTGTCTAAATATACTGTATATACATATACTTTATATAGATAAGCTGTGTATAAATGTACCACAATATACTGTACATAAATATATACTATATAAGTATACTATATGAATATACTGTTTTCAGAGAACAGCGTCCAAAAGCCAAAGATCATTGATCTGTTCCGATCAAATCACTTTGGAGCATCTAACACTTCATGCAGTAATTAACATTATAGTTACGATTCCCATGTGATTGAGACATAATTCCATACTAGGGCAGTTTTTAATCTAGATATTAACATTATAAACATTAAGCCACACTCAAAATATGTAAATGTAGGTGGATTAAAAATATAAATAGAAAGATATAAGCATATAAGAATATTTAAACTCTTAACATTCTTTCCCTTTTCTTTTTTAAATGTTTTTTTTGCACTTTTAAAGTTACTGTTAAAGCTACACTGTAAACATTTAATATAAATATTCATATAAATATACCATATATAAAGATACTACAAAAAGGTATACAGGTACAGGTTATTACTATAATTATTATTTGTATTTCCATATTTTTGAGTTTCCTTCAAACTTTGTAGGAGAATAAAATAAAACCATAAGCAGTCAGAACCCTAGTCACCATTCTACATGTTTTATATTAAACAAACATGTAGACAATTAAATATTTAATAATAAACACCTGAACCAGAGTTTTTTTGACCACTTCTTTTCCTGTGTGAATATACTGCCAGGTTGACTGAATGAAAATGCTTCATTAAACAAAATAAAAAGGCAAGTGTAAATGTTGAAGTGTGAAGTCAGTATATTAGCTCATACAGTACAGTAAATTCCCTGGTTGGTGATTTACTTCATTAACATAAATCAGTGGGAGGACAGAACAACAGAGGGGATACAGTATAGGAGTATTTTGGGGCCAGAAATCTGTCACAGAGACATAATTAGAAAACATGCACACACCCTCACACACATACAAACACAATATCAAGCTGTGCACATCCTCATTAACTCCTGGAGTATGATAAAACACGAATCTCTCTCATCCCACCCAAGATTCCATAAAGAGGAGATAGTATTTCAAGCCGCCGACACTAAATCTCTAATTATAACTTTATTTGAAGAAAACAAGGGAGCACTTAATAAGCAAATGAGAGTGATAATAACTCAGAAGAATATGGATCGGACGTAACAGACTCGATTATAGGGATGAACCCCTGCTGAGAGAGAGAGAGAGAGAGGGAGAGAGAGAGGGAGAAAGAGAGAGAAAGAGAGAGAGGGAGAGAGAAAGAGAGCGTAAATAACATGACAGAACAAGTAAATTATGAAGCTAAATACTCAAAGCAGTAATTATGTCTTTCTTTGAATGGACAGATGGGAGCTGAGAGGATGAAGAATAAAGAAAAAGTTAACTGCCTCCCGATTTTCATTCTTCTCTCATTTGTTCCCATTCACTTGACTCTCAGTTCTGCGTCTCTGTTCTGTTTCTGTCTGAGTTTTGCATATTTCATACAGATTTAAAAAATTATAGTAAAGCAGTAAAGTTTTTAAAAGAGTATGAACAATTTTCTCCTGCTTTATTCATTTGATTTTATTATTTTACATGAAATTCTGTGTACACACACAGAGGCTGACCCTGCACAGTGAGATCTGATTCCAAGAGAAAACCTGCAGGAAAAAAATAGTTGTGGAATTTACTTTTTTTTGTGGAGAAAACAAACAAACAAGAAATTATGGGAAGTGTAGGATCCAGTGTTTTAGATAGAGACTAAGAGCCAGAACGACGGATCGCCACTGAGTTAAAAGAAATAACAGCTCAGTCAACATGACTGATCAACCTGACTGTATTTAAATTAATATCAATAACACTATAACAATAATTTCATATATACATGTCCAACAATACTCTGCATATGGTTGATTTAGTGCAATAAACAGTAATCAGAAATGCTATAAACTGAACATTACAGGAGATTCTAGTCCTGTTTACAGCTGAGCATCCATCTTAGAAGTCAGGGGAATCCAGTTTAAATTTCCAACTCAGAAATCCTGATGAGTACAAGATTTGGACAATCAAAATAGTTGCTATTTGCAACCCTGATCTAGATAAAATATCTCTATACATGAAACAGTAAATTAAGATAAAATGAATGATTCATATAGTGTCAATAGTGTTAGTATAGTGTTCTTAAGTTGATCCTTAAAAGATGACATTGATTAGTGTCTCTAATAGGGCTGCGACTAACAACCATTCTGAATTAATCTATAGTCTAATAATCTATTGAAATGATAAATTCAAAAGGTGTTTTGGTTCATGAAATGGTTTAAAATGGCAATCTGTTTCCCAAAGCTGAAGATTTTGTTCAGACCAACAGTCCACAACCCAAAGATCATCAGTTTACTATGATAGAAGACTAAAGAAACCAGAAAATTATCAGAGAAGAGAAGCTGGAACCAGAGAATTTGGATTTGGAAATGCCTTAAATTGATTATCCAAATAGTTGGAGATTAATGTAATAGTTGACAATTAATTGATTAATTGACTAATTGTTGCAGCTCTAAATGTTACTTCACAAAATATACCACTCAACATATCACATCTAGACATCACATATATCATAAAGGAAGACAAAACAAACGTTAATCTGGTGTTTTGATGTTCTTAATGTTGGTTTTGATTCTCAAAAGAAAAGATGATGGTTGATCTTTAACAAACAATATTTAATTCACCTGTGTATACAACACTTTAAATTCCTGTGATTTATTCTCAGAAAAAGGCAAAGATCTCAAACCCACGATTTAATAAGAGTATGTTATTAACCTAGTGAGCGTCTGAAAGACCAACACATTTCCCTAATCAAGTGCTGTGAGTCATGTATTAGTTGTAGTTATGAATCTGTGGCACAGTTATGACTTTTCAACCCCAATTTAACACATTACTGAAGCTCTCACTGAGGTCTCTCTCTCTCTTTGTCTCTCTCTCTCTCGTTTCATTCCCTCTTTCCTTCTGTCTGTTTCGAAAACCATTTCCCAAATCTCTTTAGATTTGTCTGAGCTACAGGATATGAAATTGACTTGTAAAGAGGAGACAAGTATTCACAGAGGGCTTTTCCATTCAAGGTTGATTTCATTTTATTCGCTATCAGGGCTGTCTGTCTGTTTGCATGTAAAAGATATGAGATGTGTGGACATATATGTGTAAATGTGTCTCTGTGTGTATGTATGTGTGTGTGTGGGTTGCTGTGCACTATGTGTCTTTGCCATTCAGCCAGCTGTACATATGTCACAGAATCTCTCTTTCTATACATGGTTATATTTGACATATGCTTAACAGGGGCCAGGGGAATAGCTCGCAGCGTTGTGTGCTTGTGTGTGTGTGTGTGTCCCTGAGCAGCGGTCTGTGCTCTTGTACCAATCCAATGAAGTTGTCTGGGTGTCTGAGAATGACAGCTTCATTATCTCGTATGAAAGTGGGACAAATGGAGGCTTGTCTCTCTATCACGGCCAGTGTAAGTACAGTGGGCTGAAAAAATAAAACCTTTAACACACACAGCTCCGCTATTTCATGTCTGATGAGTGTGTGTGTGTGTTAGCAGCTGGGACCAGTAGGTGATGTGTGTGTCTAAATGTTGATCACTGGGAGATCCTCTGTTGTTCTGAAATGAGGTGGTGTGTGTGTTTCGGGGGGTTCACTGGCAGATGTCAAACAGTCGAAGCTTCACACAGACATGCTGACAACTCTCTTTGTAACTGGGCACGTTAGGGGGGCAAGACAGGTGTGTGAGTGCATGTGTGAGTGCGTGTGTGCGTATGAGAGATAGAAACAGACGTGACCTACCCCCCTCCATCCCTTCCCATCTGCATCCTGACATCTGACAGGAGCATCACACCAGGCCAATTCATGTGTGTGTGTGTATGTGTGTCATATCCAGTAGAAAGGTAATAGTATGTAAATGACCTCACATATGCCATCCATGAGAAGCCAGCAATGGACGACACACACACACACACACACACACACACACACACACACACACGCACAGACACACACATTTTTCTATTCTCACACACACTCCCTGCCCTCTGGGTTGGGGGGTCTCGGCTTCTGTCTGATTTCTTTGGGTCAGTTTCTCACACTTCTGACAGGGTCACACACCTCTCCTCTGATTATTAACCTGCAGTAAAACGACCATGCAGGCAAACATGCTGTGTGTGTGTGTGTGTGTCTGTGTGTGTGATAGATAGATAGATAGATAGATAGATAGATAGAGAGAGAGAGAGAGAGAGAGAGAGAGAGTAAAGAGGAAAAAAATATGTGTAGGTGGAGATTGAGACAGAAAGAGATGGACAAACTTAGGTGTACGTAGAGACAGATAGAAAGAGTCACTCGTGTGTGTGTGTGTGTCCTCGGGGCATTACCTATCACATTAATGATATGACAGACTGCCCAGCCTCCGCTCTCATTTCCTGTCAATCAACCACAGTACATCACATTCAGCCAACAATTCCTCACTTGAAAGAGGAAAAGCAGCAGTAACTCACTGCTGCTAAAGCTGTTGCTGTTGATGCTAAAGCTGCTGATGCTGCTTTAGGACAGTTTAATGCATACATGTAAACATTGGGCAGCGTTTAGCAGCCTTTACCCTCAAGGATCCCACCTGCAGCCATTTCCCAGCAGACATTTCCAGTCTCTGCCACTACAGATTTGGTTGTAATATAATGCAAAATTGCTGGGATTGCAGGGAAAAAAGTAATTAACTAAGTAAATAAATATTTTTGTGAAGAATAATACAAGCATCAAATGTACACTGAGGAAATAATGCAGCACAGAAAACAGAGACAAGATCAAAGTGAAAACTGAAAGAACAGTAGACAACTTTACTTCTTGCTCCCATGATTCACAGTGTGCTGTTAGATTTATGAGAAATTAAATCTCCTCTAAATTCCATCACAGTTACTGACAGGATTATTGTTTGTATGTGTGTGTGTGTGTGTGAGGTGACAGATGATGAGAAATCCAGCGCTGTGGTCACTGCTGATACACAATAGGATTATGACCAACACCTACCTGTGTGTGTGTGTATGAGCAGCACAAGTGACCAACAGGAGAAGCTCCTGAATGATAAACAGTGACTACATCTGTCTTTGTTCTCTGTCTTTTCTTTGTCTTTATCTATCACTCCATCTATCTCTCCAACCATCTGGACTCTCTGTCTAACCTTCACCCCCCGGCCCTAACACACACACACATACACACACACACGTGGACTCATTTTCAACATATGCACAGACGTTATGAAATATGGCTCAAAGACACTGTGTGTGTGTGCACTGTACAGTGAGTGTGTGTGAAGTTGGATTAGGTGCAGTATTACAGGAGTGCAAAATCTAAATCTTTGCTGTGTCTCTTGTTTTCCTTCTGCTCTCATACACAAACATATTAAGAAAAAACAAAAATAAAAGCCTGGTGTGTGTTTGATGTGGTTTTATACACACACATGAGTTAAGTTAAGTTCTGCCTGACTCTCCTCATATTGTTATAAAGACAACATCTGCATGTGTGAACATGTAGCTGTGTTCACCCCCCCCCCCCCCCGGCTCACTCCATCAACCTCCCTTCACCACCAGCTGTCTCCCCTCATTTGCATACTCTCTCCTCCCACTAATGGAATTAACCACAAGTTTCCTGAGGTGAATCAAAACACACACAGACACAGACCTACAGACACAAGTGTGTGTGTGTGCTGTGGTGAGGGTGTGTGTGTGTGTGTGTGTGCGTGTAAAAGATATTTTGGTGGAGATGAGTGTGTGTGTTGGGGTTGCATTGGAGATGGGCTGCGAAGGTCAGTCAGAAGACACAGATTACTGCTCAGTTCACAACAACAACAAACACTACAACAAGTGTTAGTGTTTCCCTCTGCAGAAAGAAAGGACTCTAACAAGTAAATCAAGTCTGTTTAAACATTTAATCCCACAGTGACATAGAGGGTTAACTCAACACTTTAATCATAATGTAAGTTGACCTTAAAGTTTAGGTGGTCTGAATCAGTGAATAAATCGAAACCTTCACTTTAAAAAGGGATTGTATGAGTGATGTTTGTATGAAGGAGCGGGACGATCCTCTCAGGACAGAAGGTGAACTGATCGAAATCAGAAACTTTTCTCTCCTTACCATGACCTTGGGAAAGTTGTGTAGGTCCAGTCAGCATATTCCCTCGGCCTTTCCTTCTCTTGACTCTCCTGCTGCCTCTCGCTGCTCGGATCCTTTTGTTTCGTCCTCCATCTCTCTGTCAGCAGCTGCCGTCCATCAATACTCACCTGTCAGTCACAGAGGTGACAATTGGCAGCTGTCGATACAGTGCAGAAGGCCGGCAGTCTGTATATAGGCTTCAACTCCTAAAATGCTATCAGATACCAATACATCAACACAAAAACACACACGAAATTACACACACACACGTATAGCTTTATACACACTTTATTCTCGATGCATCCACATCACACTTGATCATCGCTGACGCAGGAAAATTAGGTTTGGTGGCAGAGATCAGATCAGATCAGAGGGAAACAAAGAACCACCTCTGACTATTCAAACACACACATATCCACACACACGTGCACGCACACACACACGCACGCACACACACACAGCTCCCCCTACTGGAGACTTGTAGGACCTTTGACACGTCAGTCCCTGGTTTCACTGCAGCGTATTAACATTTATTAATTAGTTCAATCATCCATCTTTGATTTAGTCACTCCTCCTTTTCTCTGACACCTTTTCTTCTTCGTTCTCTTCCTGCTGTCACTTCTTATTCATTCACAAAACAAATAACCTTACTAAATATATATATATATATACGATATTATATTCTGATATATATATATATCAGAATAATAAAAATGTGCGAAGAAATGTTTATGTTCATGAAGATTCTTCCTTATGTTCCCTTTCTTTCTGTCTTTTGCCTGTGTTCATCACTTCTTATTTTAAAGCCAATGAAGGTGATTTGCAGATTGTTCTGGTGTTAAACTCTCATAAAACCTTGTTTTTTAGCCAGGAATATGTATATATATATATAAATAGTAACTTTTAACATAAACACTGAATATTCTAATGATTATTTAATTATTGATTAGTTGCCAACTTTTGTTCAATTCAGAGTAATTTTTAAGAAAAAAAAATATATAAAAATTCTCTGGTTCCAGCTTCTTTTCTCTGATTATTTTCTGGTTTCTTTAGTCTTCTATAATAGTAAACTGATGATCTTTGGGTTGTGGACTGTTGGTCTGGACAAAAAAAAAAGATGATTTTAGGTATTTTATGAATCAAACAACTAATCAATTGATCCTTCTAATAACCGATAGATCAATCAACTATCAGAACAGTTGTTATTTACAGCCCTAACTTGACACAGTTTCTGCTTTGAAGCAGCAGAACAATAGAAGCTGTAGAAGAACAGAGCTGGGAGGGGAGCTGCTTTCTCTCCTTTACGCACATGGCGTCCACCCGTATGAGAAATGTGATTACAAATGAGAATGTGAGTGAGAGAGCAGCGAGCCACAGCTGTTCTGGCATCTGGCTTGGCATACCGTTGCCCGGCCTCGCCCGCTGCCTGTGCGCTCTAATGTGGCTGTCGACAAGCCCATTAAGAAGCCATTACTAAATGCTCTGTCTCTGCTCCTCTTCCCTGCCTTATAGCACAGGCCCAGGGGAGCAGCAACATGGAGGACAGGGAGAGACAGAGAAGGAAAGAAACAAGACGTAAAGATGAGGGCGAGGATTAACCACGTTAAAGCGGAGCCTGAGTTATAACCCACAGTGATGAGGAGAAACGTCCCAGACTGTAAACTCAGGTCCTACTTCCCCATCAACTAGCTGAGGACGTCCTGCCTCAGGGTCTAAGAGGAGGTGTCCTGTGAAGTCTCATCCAGACAAAGTCAAAGTGAAGTTTGCTGCTATTCTTAATAATTAATAGTCTAAAATCTTTCCAAAGGTTTTAGAAAAAAAATTATCTGAACTTATACTCCTCACAATAGGTTAGGTCTTACAATATTGCGAGAGATTCAGTGAGTTTCATACATGTTTGGTGTAGTAAATATGAAAATAATGAAAATAGAGGTTCTTTTCATTTATTATTAGTAATATCAAAGGGAATTTTTACTTATTTCATTACAATTCGGACCAAATAGGAAAAGCACTCATGTAAATAACAAAATCCATATTTTAATCTGAATTAAAGTAAGTTAAAGTTAAGTAGTTCATACTAACTGAAAATTCTTCAGCAACTATTTTGATTTTGACTATTTGTTTTTAAACAAATATGAAAAAATTGAATCCATTTGGGATTAAATCCATGTTTGTGAAATCATCCAGTTTTCAGAAGTTTGCCCTTTTATTGAGAGAAGGATTTGTGAAGCAGATTGAGAAGCAGGATGTTGGAGCAGCAGCAGCATCGTTGCCAGGATGTTTTCATTCTGCAGACGGTCAGTTGTGTTTTTGTCGTTTTAGGTTCTGTGTGTAAAACATGATTCAGATATGAGCTGCCCTACAGCTGCATTGCTTCAAACAGGAGGTTGTCAGTGTTATGTTGAGAAAAAGCTGCTCAGTAAAACCTGATCTGCTGCCTCTAAGCTCCAGGATCCACCTCTAACAGCAAATCTCAACCGATCACTGACAGACAGATCTGTCGTATTGACATTAATACAAAGTTTTGAACCAACTGTCATTTAAAGCAGTTTCTCTTTATTTTTTCCTCTTCATCTGCTAAGGTCTGGAGGTCGATGCACATTGTTTCCTCAGAAAAGACTCATCAAAGTTGCTGCAGCTGGTCAACAGTGGCTTGAACTTCTGGAGGACAGGAGAAGAAAGGAGGGATGGAAACAAAATAAAAAAAATAAATAAATACTGAATTAACCCTATTATTCATTCATGCTTAATGCAGGTAGTTAGAAAGTAGTAGATACTAGTTTGTTCAGCATTTTGCGTGAATTCTAAAGTGAGGCGATCTCAGCCAAAGACTCAACAGAAAAACACACGACGTGATACAACTAGAGGTGGAAAGTAACTAAGTACATTTACTCAGGTAGTCTACTTAAGCAAAATTTTGAGGTAATTGTACTTTACCCGAGTATTTTCATGTGATGCTACTTTCCACTTCACTTTACTACATTTACCTGAAGCTTTCGTCACTGTAAGATGCATATTTTAATATTTCACATTTAATATAATTTAATATCCTATGATTTGTATTCTATTAAATTGTCTCTTTTCTTTTTTTAAATAAGAAAGAAAGCTACCAAATAATATGATACAGCCATTAACCTCTGGCTCTGACTCTTATACTTATGAGAATAGAACATTTATTACTGTGTTTATGAATCACACAGTAATGTTTATATATGTAGGAATAATGCTTCATAATTTATAAATTCTAATGCTTCAAATGTTCCCCAGTTTGAAAAGCTTAAATTACCATTTACAGTTTGATGTTAAAACATGGTTTGTTTCCAACAAAATCCATCCAACATGATTCAACTTCTGCTGTGTGTGTGTGTGTGTGGTGAACTGCTCTTTTCATGAGTGGCTGTGACAGGTTTCTCAGCAGACCCTGCAGCCTGCTGCAGTTAGAAACATGTAGAGCACAGCCTCTGAACAACAACACACACACATACACACACACTCACATGAACACGCACTAAAGTGGCAGAATATTTCTATAAGACTACAGAGCACCAGAGCAGCGGTTGATACCACACATGTGCTTGTGTGTGTTTGTGTGTCCACGCCGGCTGCTGGAACTAAGCGGGGCTCTTAATCACGGCTGTAACGGGCAACATTACCGGCAGCAGCAGCGAGCTAATGATGAATGCTCCAGTCTCTGTTCAAACCTGACCTCCTTTTCTGCTGCAGTGCACAAAAAAGCTCACACTCCCTCACCAAAACACATGCATACACATGACTCTGTGTACACGCACGCATTTATGCACACACACACACACACACACACACACACACACACACACACACACACACACACACACACACACACACACACACACACACACACACACACACACATACACACACATCTTAGCAAAACAAATTAAAAAACTGTAGAGGCAAACATTAGTTGGTGTGTCTGCGCGTGTGTGTTTGCACACAGATTAATGATTTGCAGTAATATTGTGGTAAAAGAAAGACCTAAGTATTTTTTTTATTAAACTATTCAATGAAATAAAGGAAGAGAAGACCACTTTTCACCAATAGAGAATGACAGTGTTATCCATGTTAGCATGTGCACGCACACACACACACACACACACGCATATATGTATATATATATATATATATATGTATATATATATATATATATATATATATATGGATCTATGAAAAATCACGGTTGGCAATATGAAATGATTTTTAAAGTACAGTTTTAAGAAGCATTTATCAGGCCTCCCGAAATGCCAAAATGTACATTTTGTGTTCATGTTTGTTTCTTGTCATTTAGAAATCCATTTTTTTATTTTTTTTATTTTTACAAAAATCACCTGATGAAGGTCTGAGGACCGAAAAGTTGTTATATTAAATTACTTATTTGTTAAGTGATTGACAGTGTGCAGGAGTTCTTTTCTTTTTCCTGTTCCATTGCGATTTTTTCTTTTTATAATCACAATCTTGAGTGATTTGAAATGTCAAATGGTGTAAACACAAAAGAACGATATATATATATATATATATATATATATATATATATATATATATATATATATATATATATATACTGAGCAAAAAGCCTGAGAACAAAATGAGAAGGAGAGATTTAAATGGAAACAGAAATAGAAATAGATAGATCAGTGAGTTAAAACATGTAAACGACAGCGATTCAGCAACAGTACGAGTGAGTAGTTATAAACGAGTGTAAAGTTTTGATGAAGGACAAACTAATGTCAGGGACTGGGGCGGTTTGGGCTTCCTGCTCCCCGGGTACCACATGTGATCCCGCCTGTCACTCACACTCCATCGCCATGACAATCATCGTACTGCCGCCGCCCTGGGGCGGGGACAAGCCTGTCCTTGTTACAAACATATCCCCTCCACGATCTGACGCCAACAACTGCCGAGAAGAAAACTCACACACACACATGCACACACACAAACGGACAACTTATATACTTATATACGCACACACAGAAAGAGAAACTCGCACACACAACAAAAAACAAAGCAAATCCCATTTTCAATTTAGATATAAATCTGTGTGTTTGTGTTTGTGTGTGTGTGGTGCGTTTGTGTGTGTATAAATGTATTCATTATATGCATTCATATTGTACATGCGTGTTTGTGACTGGTGTGTTCACACATCATACGTGTGTGACAGAGAAGTGAGAGACAGAGGAAGGGAGACTGTGTGTGTGTTGGCCACAGGGCAGGAAGCAGGGACTTGTCAGGCTGAGGTAGAGATGGCAAACTGGATGGTGATGCCAGCGCTCTGTGACAGCTCCTTCACACACATACACACACTCACTGCCAAAACCCCCCCAAAACCTCCCTGAGTCCACACTCCGGAGCTGTGAAAGCTGGGACACAGAGAGAAAACAAGACCGGTGGAATCTCCCTTTAACTACAGGCTGACTGGTGCATGTGAGTGCGGGAGGTGGGGGGTTGTGGGGAGGGAGGGGTGGGGGTTCAGAGTGTCACATCAATTTGTGGCTGTGCTGTTTCTGCAAGAGGCTAACCCCACTGCCACTTAGGTTTAGCACAACAGTGAACAACATACTGGCAGACAGGACACATAGTGTATACACACATACACACACATGTACGTACACACACACATGCAACCTGGGCTGCAATTGTTATTATTTCAGCTCAAAAACTGTCCTGGATGAAGTTGAACATTTGTGAACACCATTGTGTTGCAGTGGTGAAAGAAGTAATCTGGTAATTTAGTTAAATATAAGTCAACACTAGGGCTACAACTAACGACTATTATGATATTTGATTAATCTATAGATTGAATAAAAAAATGGTGTCAAATGTCGAGCATTGTTTCCCAAAGCTGCAGATTCCACTTAAATGTCTTTTTTTGTCCAGACCAACAGTCCACAAACCAAAGATCCTCAGTTTACTATTATGGAAGACTAAAGAAACCAGAACATAATAAGAGAAGAGAAGCTGGAACCAGAGAGTTTAAAAATGACTGAAACAAATTTTCTTATCTGTTTTTTATTCTTCTTAAAAATTACTCAAAATAATGAATCGATAATAGAAATAGTGGGTAATTAATGTAATAGTTGGCAATTATCGACTAATCAATTATCAACTAATTGTTGTAGCTCTAGTCAATCTCACAATGTAAAAATACTACTCAATAGATTAATTGACTATTAGAGTTCTAATATTCATCTCTCTATTGGTGGTTGATGTTTAACATAAACACTTAAAGTCTTTATGTCTATTTGTATCCAGAAAGTGGAGTAAAAATGAAAAGTAGCATAAATGCTCATGTATAGCACTTGAGTAAATGCAATTAGTTACTTTGCAGCTCTGTTGGGTGGAATGTGGTTTTGGCAGAATGGTTTTTGGTATTTTATTTCTGTGAGCGGAGGTGAAGTTGTTGGTTAGAAACCCCCAGGGTGACCCACCCGGCCCCAGAGCACTTTACCCACTCGTCTCCATTAACAGGCTCCCAGATATCATTATGCTACCCGGGGACCAGGCGCTCTACTCTAACCAACCATTTAGCCTCTCCCTCGCACCTCTCTCTCCTGCCCTGCCATGATGTTTCTCAATGAAAAAAGACAGCAAAGAGAAAAAATATGAGATTGATTTATTTGCTTCAGTGTTTTTCGGGATGGAGTCCTCTCCCTCTCTTTCTTCTCTCTTTCCTCTCTCTCTCTCTCTCTCTCTCTTTCTCTGCAAACTGAAACCAATTAGCGAGCAGAGCACTTGTAGCGGGGAATGTAGGGCAAGCGAGGAGTAATAAAAAAGTATTGACTTTTCTGTGACTGTACGCAGCGTGAAAGGGGTGCCGCGGCCTTGTCCGACATGAAAGGAGCTCCATTAATTTCACTTATTTCACCCAGGCCCCTGTCAGGAGGCCCTAATGCATCCCAGGCGCACTTCTCACATGCAGGCACTCAGACAGCGCCACTCGGCCCCAGCCTGGGTACCAAATGAGTTTACATTATATATCAGAGCAGGAGAGAGAGCCAGTGCAAAGAAAGGAGTAATTTCTAATTCCTGAATGGAGACACAAAGTGAGGCCTTTCATGTATGTAACTAATTCTGCCCCAGCTTCACCTCATCCTCCTCTTGTCTCTGTTTCTCGATGGAAACGCGAGCATTCCACTTTTACTTCAATTGCCTGCTGATGTGACGGTGACTGGTGATATAAATTTCAGCGGAGCGGTTCGGTTTATAGTAAAACCATGATTCTCAGTGTCTAATCTATACAAATGGAGATCTGCAGGTGAATATGTAGAATTCACAGGCGAGGGACAGTTATTTGGTGATCAGAAAGAATTTCAGAGCTGTTTACTGTTTGTGTAGTATCAACCAATCGCATCTGAGCAGCTGTGGTTGCTATGGTTGCGGGTGAGTGACGAGTTGCTGTGGAGAGCTGCACAGTGAACTTGGACTTTATTGGACTGTAAGAAAATGAACAGAAACAGTCTTGGGCCAGAATCACAGAAATATTGAGTTTGTCCCCAGAGGCTGAACCATCATCAGATGATAACTGACAGTTTCTGGACTGCTCAGTTTTCACAGCAGTATGTCGACTGTTCTTGATTGAAACACAACATGTCTGAACCCAAACCAAGTCATGATGAGTTGAGCTGGATTTGATTAAGGACATGAGGCATAAACGATTCCGCCAGTTTAATCAGTTAAAGCTGAGAGTTTTTTTTCAGTCTTGAAGCATTTAGAGATTTGTGAGTATAACGTTGAACCTTTTGTAATGTGTACAACAATTTGCTCAAATTCCAACAAGCAGTAACCACCTTCACTCTGCTCGCTTTCAGCATTCAAACCAACTTTTAACAATTGATTTTAAGCCTTTAGAAGACTATTCAGATTATTCAGAGTTTTGATTAAGTAAAACCAGTTAGCTAAAAGAGACTGTTCCCATCAGGCTTTACAGTCGGCCTTCTGCCTCCTTCCATAGAATGTAAGCAGCGAATGTATGTGTATGTGAATTTGCCTGTGTGTGTGCGAATGTGTGTGTGCCAGTGGCAGACGCATCGTAAGTATCTGTGTGTGTGTGTGTAAGAAAGAGCGAAGAGTGAGAGGCTATCTGCAGACAGAAACTAATCAGTGTGTGTGAGATAAGAAAGCAGCCTTTATGGTGTATGGTAATCAGCCCCCCCCCCGGCCTGCCACCGCCATGCATAATCACCACGACTTATTCACATGATTGATGAAATATGCGTCTGTGAAATCCGAGCTGCTTTTGTTATCATCCTGTTTTTCCCCCTCTCCCCCCTCTCAGTCTTTTTTTTTGTCTTGTTCCACCTCTATACGTCTATCCCTTCCTCGCTGCAGTGGACAAAGATGTTGATCCACGTACAAACAGGAAATTACACACACAGCAGGGGGTCCCTCACCAAACTACTACACACACTCTCTACATCTGCTTTTTTTTCTCATAAGGTAGCAATATGGCAGCATCTGAAGAGGAATATGAAGGCGAGAAGGAGAGAAGAAGGGAGAGATAAGGGTAAGAGTGTAAATGAGAAGACACATTAATTGTTCTGTCCTGCAGAAGTGTTTCCAAATTAGAGGGGGATGAGAGGATAGAGATGGCGTGATAGATGAAATTAGATGGATAGATGCTTCACAGAGCTCTTGTCATTGACACTCAATGGCATTAATCTGGGGACGGATGCAGAATCCTCAACTAAATCAACAGCAGGGACAAAAGACCCATTTAAACACACAGCGACAGTAGGTCCATACAGAAGGAGAGAGATTTCTCTCACACCTGAACCATTAAACATGTCGTCCTCACATGAATTAAATAACATAACTTTGAAAAACTTTCTCAGACAGTGAAATGGGATCCACGAGCTGGAGTCTGGTTGGATTCATGCAGGCTTCATAAAGGCTTCTCAGACACCAGTTTCCGGATGGCAACATCGTTCATCTTTTGTACAGATGATTGTGAGGTAAATACAGTATTCACAATACAAAGAGAATCTAATAGGAATTAGAGCTGCAATTATTTGTTAATTAATTCATTAGTTGCCAAGTATTTTATTAGCCAACTATTTTGATAATCGATTCATGGATTTCAGTCATTTTTAAACGGACCGACAGAAACAGAAACTCCATTCTCTGGTTCCATCTTCTGATATCTGATTATTTTCTGGTTTTTAATTAGTTAATTAGGTTTTTAATAATAGTAAACTGACGATCTTTACATTGTGGACTGTTGATATGGACAGTTCCACAAACTGTCAAACACTGAGGGTAAGACACACTGAGCTTGGGAAGGGGGCTGGGACCAGGACTTTGATTTAGGTTGAGAGTACGCACTGGAGAGGGGGGGGGGGGGGGGGGGGGGGGGGGCTGAGACTGGGGGTGAGATTAAGACTTGGGCTAAGGCTGGTGAATTAAGGCCCCAGCCTCGGGCTGCTATTACACATCTATAATGAGAAACAGAGGAGAGGGGGGCTTGTCTTTGCACCTTGGCACACCTTAGATTAAATATGCACAATTCCCATGCAAAACGGGCCAGGAACAGCCAGGACCGGCGCTGCTGTCTAATCCCCGTGCTGCAGTTGTTTCAGCCAGGGTTAACAGGCTCATCAGTCAACACAGGCTGCTTAGCTCAGGACATCAAGGCCATTTGCAGCTTTAAGTGTTTGTGATTGCTTCTCTTTCCAGATTCATCCCCCCAACATTCCACACACACACACACACACACACACACACACACACACACACACACACACACACACACACACACCTGCAATAAGACACATATACACTTACTTACACACATAGATATGCACATTTAACAATCATCTAATTGCTTTGGATATGATATGACTTACACATATACATCAGGCTGCACCATGTATACACATCAAAGTATAGGTAACACTAGGGCTGCAAACTAATGGCAATTTTGATAGTTGATTGAAATGATTAAACAATTAGTTGTTTGGTTCATAGAAAGAAAACATGCAGATGACTCTGAACTGAAAACTGGCTTCAACTAACACTGGACTAATCTGGGCATGGAAACAGGTGAGAGAATCACATGGAGCAGAGTTAATGATGTGATACAGAACAGGTGTGGAGAGAAAGAAGGAATCAACAACACATAGGAAGCTGTTTTAAACTGTGATTTGATGAAAACTTGTTTTGCCGCTGCCATTTTAGTACCAAGGGGTTTATAGACATAGCTGCTTAGACAAACACTAAAAAAGAGCAGACATAATGCTGCAACAATTAATCAATCTGAGTCATTTTCAAGAAGAAAATGCAAGAGTGTCTGGTTACAGACCTTTGGGGAGTAGCGCTATACTGTAACATAAAGATTCAGGGTCAATGAAAAATAATGTTTGGCAAGATGAGAAAGTAAAACAAAATGTTAAATACAGTAAATACAGTTTTAAGACACATTCATCAGGTCTCTCAAAATGTACAATGTGTGTTCATGTTGGTTTCTTGTTATTTAAAAGTCCATTTGTATAATTCTTTTTTTACAAAAATCACAATTTTGTGCAATTTTTTGACACAAAATGTTGAATAGTGTAACCAAAAATAAATAATATTTGTTAAATATATAATCCTCTTAGAATATAAAACATGTTGATAGCATGTGTTTTTAATTTTTTTAAGAGAGTTAAACTATCTGGTACCAAGTTTTAGGGATACACCACATGGTGGTTTTGTCACTGAGCCTTTACTAGACATCTGTTTTTTTGTTCATGTTTGTCAATTGAGCAATTAGGCTATGTAGGCTCGTTTAATGAGGTGCTGCTAATGTAGCTTTAGCTGTATTGGGTGACTTATACAGCAAGTTGTTTCTGTTCTGAAGTGGAGCTCCACTCATTCCAAATTCTCTGGTTTCAGTTTCTCAAATCTGATTATTTTCTGGTTTCTTTAGTCTTCTATAACAGTTAACCAATGATCATTGGGTTGTGGACTGTCAAAAAAGACATTTGAGCTTGAAGCTTCAGCTTTGAGAAACATTGATCGACATTTTACACCATTTTATGAACCAACTAATCGATTAATCGCTTCAATAATCAATAGTTAAATCGGCTATCAGAACTGTTTTAAGTTGCAGCAAACATTGCTCAAAGCTCACCGCACACTGTTTCAAGGAAACATGACGGAAACCAATGCACACTGTTTGGATGGAATGTGGCCCAGGACACAGGAGGAAAAAGCACAACAACACAAGTAAGTAAACAAACACGACTGTGACAGACAGTGACAGAGAAGACTTTTTCTCTCACAAAACGACACATGAATGAAAAACAACACAGTAGATTCCTCAGGAGAAGCGGGACATGTAAAATGTAGGAGTATCAAAAGTTGTCTTTTCCTGCTATTAGAAAATGTATTCTTTAGCTTCCTGGACAACTAACAAAAACATGTAAGTGTGTGTTTCCTGTCTGCTGCAGTCTGTGTGTGCATCTACACAGCAGCTTCATCACAAACCATTTGCATTTCACAGCCAGGGTTGACTTCTATCACCAACACACTTCTGTATGAGAGGGCTGTCATGTTACTCAAGTAGCTATGTGTTTGTGTGTGTGTACTGTGCACTCAGCTATTTGATAGCGCACACACACACACACACACGCACACACATTTTGTGAGGAAGGGCTGGAGGGTTGTTGTATAGAGGTGCTGCAGATGAAGAAGACAGAAAGAGAAGAACAAGTGTGTGAATAAATAAGACAGCAGGGAGAGAGAGTGATGGCAGGAGATAGAGATGGAGATCGGCAGTGATTATACCACACTACACACAGTATGGTTCAGTGGAGCATATCTGCACAGGGACAGCCGCTCCATTAAAGCGCAGACATCCTCATCCTGCTTCCTGCCTGCTTTCTCCTTACATCCGTGTACACATGGAGGAAACCATCGAAATATCTAAACCCTGACTTCCACAGAATAATCATGATGACGCTGCGATTTATACAGAAGCTATCTACATTTTCTCTTTGTTGCAAGGCTGAAACTAATGCTGACAAATACCAAGTATGTATTAGTTAATTATAGGTTGTTGATCTCATTTAAAATGGATTTATTATAGAAATAATTCACAATGACTACACATCTATTCTAACCATACAATTCATTTGTGTTTGGGTCAGTGACCATGTGTATTTTAAATATTTTTTTGACTTTCTCATCTTGTCAAACATTATTTGTCACTGACCCATTTATCATTTTTAATTAAACACATTGGTGCCTGCAATCAGACCAGTAGTGGAAGAAGTAATCTGATCTATTACTTCAGTAAAAGTAGTGACACCACACTGAATAAATACTCCTGTCACAGCACTGCCTGTGGCTTCCTGAGTTTCCTGCTACCTGCCTGTGTCTGTCTCCTCCCACTGTGCTCCCTGTGTGTGTGTGTGTGTTCTTTCCTCAGGCAGAGGCGGGGCGCAGCAGCACACCTGCCTTCAATTGCCTCATCACCTGCTGTATATCACTCCGGCTTTCCTACCACTCATCACCCGACTGTCTTTTGCCAAGCCCTCAGTAAACCATGGCTCAGTTCTTGGTACTCTCCTTATTCTTGCTACCTAGCCTCTTGTATGTTGGATGTATTATAGAACTGGATAACAGAAGTTGATTGCCTGGCGCATACGCAGAAAAAATTCCTGACTTCCGGGTTTATTTCTGCCTTATGGGACCCATAGAGACTGATGTGTAGAGTCACCTCCCATGATGCTCTGGGACCTCCCATCATGCCCCAGAGTGATGAGAATGTGTAAACTGCAAAAAAGTGAGTCATTTATATTCTCTTGCTAACCACATTAAATACAGTTTGAAGAAAAATGCTTTTTGGGTTTGGTATAGGATTTTTTGTTGCAGTACCACGAGTGGCCACTGATGTTTTCCTGCGAGGTGGTACCTTATCCAGTTCAATAATACATCCATGGTTCCCATGATGTCATAAGTAACAGTGTTTTCCCATGTCTCCACTCTGAGAGTGCTGCCTCTGCCTTTTCACCTCAGAATTCCACTTCGGATTCAGCCTCACCGCTCCTATTCCCATTACTCTCCTGTCCTGAACCATTCTCTGGACCCAGCCGCACCACTCTGCTCTCCACTGCATCCCTGACCAGGGCAGCACGCTGGTTCCTACCTCACCATTATGTGCTCCGTCTGATTTAAAGAGTCACACTGAACTTGTTCTTCTTCTTCTCCTCTTCCTTTTCTCCTTCTTCTTCTTTTCCTGTGGTGTTTTATGACGTTTAGAAAATCAACGTAAACCAACGGTTGGATACGATTTTGAATGAAAGCCTCTTACTTGTAGTGGAGTTGTTATGGAAGACTAGGCTGAACCTTAGAGCAAATACACAGAGATTGACATGATGGCAGTTCAAAGTGATGTTGTATTTATTCGTGGTAGTGAAGGAGTGGCAGGAGCCGGGTGGCGATCCACCCTCTTTGCATTTACAGGTATCACTGCAACAACTCAACTCACATTTGTGAATCACAAGGTATTTTTTGTGGATCTTGTTTAGATATTGCTCAATAATATATTATTGAGGAAGTAGATGTGGGCATGTGACTGGTGATCCACAAATGCAGAGTTACTTTCATAGATTTTTAGTTTTACAAATGGATTTTTCAGTTTTTACAAATGGAAAATTTAAAAGTATGCAATATACGTAGAAACAAATCTATTTGTGATAAAATACCAGTTATAAATCAAAGATTTCTATTTGTTGCACACACATGTGCAACTAAGATCACAATTAATTCTTTCATTAATACTTGTGCAAGTATTAATGAAAGAAAGTGAGCTCCATATTCTTTTCCCTTGTTTTAAAGCTAAAGTCCAACAATGACACTCACTTTGCTGTTTTCCTTTTCTCACTCTTTCTTTCTTGCAGGCTCAGAAACAAATGGTCACACACATAACATGACATGACGTCAGCTGTGGTCGCTGAGCTGAGAGATATAGTTTGATTTGTTAGCTTTAAACAGGAGCTTGACATAAACCCAGTTAAATAACTGACCTGAACTAACACAAGTTCATCTGGTCAAGTCATGTCCAACAGCTTCGAACATAAAATGTCTCAAGTCATTTCCCTAAGTCAAGAACATGATTACTAATAATTTAATTGAAACCATGCTGCAACCCTTGCTGTCTGTGTTCAGGCTAAATGATAAATCTGAGATCCTGAGTATGAAGCAGTGTGACGGGTGGATGTTTTACAGCTGTGAAAATGAAGGGGGTGCAGTTTTACACACGCTGTAAAATCATTATAGAGAATTAGTGATGCTTCTTTGTCACTGCAGCAACCTAGCTACCAATGCAACACATCTGGAAACATGGACATGACAACACAGAAAATACATATTAATGAAGTACAAACAGTGAACTGCTCCTGCAACACATAGTTTCATTGCTGCTGCGGGTTTGTTTCACTTCAGGTATTAATTACTACTAATAAAAACTTTTTCCATTGAAAATATCTATGATACGTCCGCTGTTTGCATCATGGTGATACATTATGACTGATGCCATCAAGGATGCAAGTATGTGTGTGAGAGAGAGACAGTGTGCGTATCAGTGATTATATCAATGTGTATAACCGTGCATATCAGTGTGTGTGTGTGTGTGTGTGTATCTGTGTGCATCATTGTGTATCAATGACTATATGTAGTGCCATAGTGTGTATGCATTAGTGTGTATATCAGTCTATGTATCAATGACTGTATGTGTGTGTATATGAGTGTCTGTATGAGTGTGTATGTGTGTATCAGTGTGTTTTTATGACTGTATATGTGTGTGTAGGAGTGTGTATATCGGTGTGTGTTGGTTCTGATCAATCCAATCAGACATTAGTGTCTCAGAGTGGTGATGGGAGCTGGTCTAATGTGAGGGGAAGTAACCACCCGGAGCACCGACAGACACAGACGTGACCACTCACTGCAGAGCACTTTATTAGCACGTAGCCTCCTAATTAGCCACCCTCTCTGGTTACAGGCAGCACCGTTGGTGACATGGCTAATAACATTAGTCAAAATTAGCCTGGACAGAGAGGGCTTTCCCTTATCTGTGTTTGAAATTACTCACTGCTGCCGCAGAAGATAAAATAATGATAAAAAAAACAACAAACAAACAAACAAAAAAAAACATTCTGAGTATTTTATCTTACAGTGAATTTTACAGTGATTCTGTCCTAATGTTTCCAACTGTTAATGGTTTAACCTCTCAAGAACACCAAGATTTATTCTAAAAGCTGCATTTCCCAGGTTACAATGAATCAATGAACCTTAACATCATACAAACACACGTATTCTTGAAACCAAACTAAGAAAAAATCCTGGCCGCACCACTGGTGTGATAAAAATCAACCTTGTTTAATGTCACATCAGAGTGTGACATACAGGGGGTCTGGGGGATATAAGATATATCGTTCTAAATGAAAAATAAATTGCAATTGGGTGGTTAAATAGTGTCATACAATTGGTCATAGGCTGTAGGCTTTCAAGTACACCAGCTGTGCGACGAAACCATCGTTTATTCAGTTGCCTTTTAAACACGCCAGATAGGTAGCATTTGTTATTGTGTCTGCACCGTAATTTACAACTTTGCATTGGCTAGCCTACTGAAGAAAATTTTGATCAGTATTGCGCAACAATTCGGAGATGGGGTCCTCCCCCAATGTCGATGGGTATTTTGCACACTGTGTCAGACTGTGTGATGTCACACTGTGTAACATCAAGCAAGGTCGACAAAAAATTGCGGTACATGTTTTACTTTTTTTGCGGAATTATGTCTCCCAAAGACAGAAAGAGTTGATCAGACAGGTTTGTAACGTTAAGCCGGGAGCAGAGATGATGTTTGTGGTATGGATGGACACATTTTGTCAGGAGTAATAAAGTCAGCTACAACGAAGTGAGTTAAAGAGCTGACCATAGAGCTGAAAGTATCAATGATGGCAGCTGATCGATTGTTCATATACTCATAAATGAACTTTTAATATAACAAGTGGCATCATTTTCATTACTCTAATATTGTAGCAGATGAAGCTGTCTGGTAAATATTATATTGATCAATATCATCATTGATCAATATAAGAGTCTTGTTTAGAATCTAGTGATGAGGTCACTGAATTGGAGATAGGAGTCATGCCGGTCAAACTCATGTAATGTTTACAGGATAATTGTTGTGCCCAGTAGTTAAAGTCAAGTATTGCTAAGTCTGATATTCATCTTGATGCTGCTCACACAAATATTAGTAAAAGTGCAGATCCTCTAAATACACTATGACTGTGCAGACTCTGTGATGTGTGCAGTTGTCCATGAACATGTCTGATTGTCATAATACTCAGGCCTCAACAAGCAAATCTTCAGTGGAACCTGCTGGTAAATGAGGGCAAGGGCAGATATCTGGAGAAGGGCAGAAGCTACATACCCACGCCTTGGTATTAGATGGATATGAGTTCCTGAAGAGGCGGGCATCTATGTGTGTGTGTCCTGACAGGCTGGACCACATTTGCATTGCTGTGACACAGATGGCTAAGGTAAATAAAGGTCCAGGCGTCAAGGGCTGTTTCTGGGACTCACTTTTGGACTGAGCACAAACTGCCAAGAGCTGTGATGATGGAGCCAGAGAGCTGAGCCCTGGAAGTAGAGAGAAACTGGGGCTATGTTAATGATGAAGCTTCAGGCTGTGTGCGGGGCTGAAGCGGGGCTTAAGGTGATGATTACAAGCAGGGCAAGGTAATGTGGCAGAGGCTGGGTGATAGGGCTGCGGCGAGGATTTGAAAATAATTAGGAGCATGGCTGGATAACACAGCGAGATAATGTGGCTGGGGGGAAGCTGGCTCGGCACGGTATGAAGATGATGAGTACCGGGGTAAGCTGTCCACTCCATTGGCCCTGTGAGCTGTGACAAGAAGCTCTGCTGGCTGCTGTTGTAGCTGGGGGTGCTGCCAACGATAGGGCTAACGCACTAATTACCACAGAGCCAGAGAAGAGAGAGAGTAAATACAGGAAAAGAGAGGAAGAGGGGGGGAAATCTGAGGTTTGATGAACTCTGAGTGACAGAAACATGACAGGACTGGAGTGACGACAACGTTATCTTCATCATTTTCCTCTTCGTCTTCCTCAGCAACATCCTGCTACAGCACAAGTGTAAAACAGAGGAAAGCGAGGTCACACTTAGGCCTAGTTTATACTTCTGTGTTTGTAGCTACGTAAAATTCTGCATTGAGGGAATGAGTTGCTCTGTTGAATCCATACTTCCTTTTTTCCTCTTTGCATTTTGAACATGTGCAGTGTAACACGGCAGTGATTCAAAAACACAGGTGGAGCACATGATACCAAAAGTAACAAGAGCACACCACACAACCTCAATCTGATATTGTTTTCAATAGAATGCAATAGTGTGCAACCAGCACTTTGTCTGTGAGCATGCACGAACCTTGCTTTGATGTCATGAATGACATAAATCCAAACATATCCAGATTGGGGTCGCTACACAAATCTACTCTTTCTAATATTTTTGAATCTCTCACCTTGTTTATGCAGTTTGACAAATATCTGGATAAGAAGTGCTGTTTTGTGTCATTCAGAGGCCAAATTATATAGAAAAGTGTGCAGATAACAAAAAATCTGAATTTGTGTAGTTGGGGCCTAAGTCTGTATAAGATTCATATTGTAGTCTTGTAGAATTCAAGAGTCAGTTAATTGATTAGTTATATTAGAATTAGTTATATTAATCACCAACTATTTTAATAATCGAATAATCAATTTGAAAAGGTTTTTATAAGAAAATGTCTCACATCTTATTATTTTCCGGTTTCTTTACTCTTCTTTAATAGTGAATTGATCAGCTAATTTGTGTAATGTTGGTCTGGACAAAAAACAACATTTTAGGTTGAATCTTCAGATTTGGGGAACAATGATTGAAATTTTACACCATTTTATGAACCAAACAACTAATCAATTCATTGGTTTAATAATCAAGAGATTAATCTGTCTTAATCAATTAACAATCAAAATAGTTGTTAGTTTTTATTAGTATTTTTATTTTTTTTTATTGTTTTTATTGTTGTTGCCTCGACCAACAGTCCACAACCCAAAGATCATCAGTTTACTGTTAGAGAAGAATAAAGAAACCAGAAATTAATAAGATTTGTGAAGCTCGAACAAGAGAATTTCATTTGAAATTACACAACTCAGTTGGTGATTCATGTAATAGATGACAACTAATCGATTAATTGTTGCAAGATCAAGATCAGTGTTAGTTTCGTAGTGTGGTGGTGACATGGAGTTATTACAGAGGAGGCAGGAGAAGGGAGCGAGTGTTCTTGACATAATGTAGAAATCCAGAGTTGAGGTGGTCTATAGTTGATAGGTCTATTTCATTTATTTATTGATTTATAATTTATTTCTATGCCATTCTGAACCCGCTCCATCCTGAACACAAAACTGGCGACAAAAAATGCTCCAACATTACAGTTCAGTACAACATAATACTCAGTCACAAAATGTTTTCAACAATTAATTAATATCTGAATTAATTTCACACAATCTTTAAATTTCAAAACCATGTAGGGCAGAACATTGTGTAGTATTAAACTGCATATTCATAATTGAGCGATGAGCTAAATTATCTCAGATGATTTAATTGTGGTCACAGAGAATATTTATTTATCACCGATATTCTACAAGCTGTTCTGTATTTTACAAATACAGCAAAACAGATCCTACCCCCCAGCACCCCCAGCCCCTGCTGTCAGCAGCAGGAGACCCCACTCACCCGCCCACTCACTCCCCTTTATTATTTATCTTCACTTCCTGGGGCCGTGTTAGTTCATTCCTGTGTCGCTGATTTCTCCTTCTTCCCTCGCTCTCCCGCTCTCTTGTTTCACTCTTGTTTCCGGGCAATTGGGTTTGGGTGCTAGTGGGGGGGTAAGAGGTTGGGGTGGAGCTGCTGGGAACTTTGTGTGTGTGTGTGTGTGTGCCGGGAAGTGAGCTAATAAAGGACGGTGATCCATGAAAGGCCTTGAGCAAAGACACAGTCAATTACCTAATGCCTGGACCAGACCGCAGGGCCCACGCACACACACTCTCTCTAACATACTTACACACACACACATCCATACACCTCATTTACGTATACATGGAGAGGGGGCAGTGGAGGGCATAACTGGGAATTGTGTGCATGTGTGTGGGTGGGTGTGCATATGCGTGTGATGGAGAGCGGCGATTTATTAAATTGCTGTCACTTTTGACAAATTTGTGCAACTCAAGTTGAAAGGGTTAGATTGCACCGCTCCTCTGTTTTCCTCTCATGTTTTAGAGGAGAATATGGTTCTAGCTTTCAGACCGAAACATGGGAAACCCCAGAATAAACCTATGAATAAACTCATGACAAAACCTGAGAGCTGCTATCTGACCCGGCTTCATGATTCAGCTCCAGACTCGGGTCTCCCAGCATGAATGAGTATATATAAAAACAGGCTACACAATGATTTATTTCTTTTTGTTGTCTTCCTTTTGTACATATATGTCAAAATGAACAGATGTAGTGGTTATATATATATATATATATATATATATATATATATATATATATATATATATATATTAGGGTTGTGACGAGATCTTGCGAGATGTGATTTGACGAGATTGCTCGTCGCGTTAAAATTCTGTCTCACAAGAGTTATCCAGCGAAACACAGGTATTACTATTGACGACGCCCCCGCCACTTTCAAATCGTTTGTTTGGCAGCATTTTGGGTTCCCGGCAGAAATGATAAATGGTAAGATAGTGACTGATAAGACAAGGACAATGTGCAGACACTGTGTGCAAACAATACCGTACAGTGCGGCGAATACAAGCACAACGCAGAGACATTTACAGCACTACCACAGCTCAGTACTCAAATCAACAATTGCGCCTGCTGACAGAGAAGAACTTTTTGTTTTGCACATATTGTTTGCACTTGAAAAAAGGACAAATGTATAATTTTTTTTATATATATTTTAACTTTTATAACATTCTATTTTAGTTTCAATTTGTAGAGGAAGAAGTTCATTAAAAGGAAGAAGTTCATTAAAAGTTAACGCTTACGTAGTTATAAAATCCATGTGCAACTAAGTTAAATAAAAGTCTGTTGTCCAGGCATTCATATAATTTGTAATTTAGTTTTCTTAAAATCTCATCTCGTCTTGATCTCGTGAACCCAATCTTGTGTCTCATCTCGTCTCATGAGCTGAGTGTCTCGTCACACCCTTAATATATATATATACATATATATATATTATTTAAAATAAAAATAATTCAGGATTTATATTACAATTGAGCACATCATGATGACGTTTATTTACTATGTCTAAACGGCAGCATGTTTAACTTTAAACCAGCATTAATTCTGGTGATTTTGTTTAACGGGAATTTGTTTTAAAGTTTATGTTTGCCTCATTAGGTTTATTGCCGTTGAACATTAGCCGCTTTTCTAAAGCAGTGAAACGGGCTTCAGACTGTGTGTTTCATGACGTTTCTGGTGTTTTCCTTTTTACAGATAATATTATCGCATTTAGGTGAATTTTCACATTTGCATTTCACACTTTTGAACAATTAGCCCTGTTGTCCATGACCGAGGAGCCTTGTAAACACAAGGATTAATCAAATTACATAAATCTGTGCTCTGGTACTGATCCAGTTAGGAAACAGTACCCCAAAAATATTTTAGCAATTAATTTTATATGACAATTGGTTTGATCATACAGAATCTTGTATAACTGTAGTAATGTATTTGCTTCCCAAGTCTTTGATGAACAATATTAAGTAAGCAAGGAAGCAATCATCATCAGGAGAGTCCAGTAGGGCCCTTAACAATGACTTGGTTTAGTTACATGGAGTATTTATTGTAGATAAGTAAATGTATACATAGTTTTTTAACCCACCTATCTGAAGCTCTTGGCAAAGACTGGCTGAGAATTGTTGTGGTGGAGCATCCTTCCAGTACACCTGGTGGCGATTGGCAAGAAATAAGCAGCAAATAGTTAATTTAATTTATTAAAATGTCAAACACTAATTAGCAAACTTAGAAACAACAGACTATGTCTATTTAATCTTTTGATTGCAGTGGGACAAAATACTGAAGCAGGCTTGAATCATATTTATAGTACAGAGACTGACTTGTGTCTCTAGGTACAAAAATAACTTGTGGAGTTCCCCAAGCTCCATTCTGGGGCCTCTTCTGTTCTACATATACATGCTCCCACAAGCCCGGATTATGGAAAACCACACAACATTACTGTTACCGTAATCATGCAGACGAAACATAAATTCATATAACTATATCACCAGGAGACTATCATCTGATACAAAAACCATCACAACCAATAAAAACATTACAAATTCAGCCTTCAATCACCCAATGAATATATCAAGGATTAAAGGACTTGTCTCAGTAGGATCTATAAAAAAGTGTCCATGCGTAACTCATCTACTGTAACAGCATCTCGACAGCTGCAGCTGATACAGGAAAAATGACGTTTTAGCTTTTTATCTAGATGTTCATCACATTAAAAGAATATGAATACATTTTGAAAGTTGTTTTCTGTGTTTTTGTGGATTTCCTTATGTTTCTTTTACTTTTCGTCTTGAAGCCTTTCATGTTTTATGTAAAGCACTTGAATTTCCATGTTGTTAAATAAAAAAAAAACTTGTCCTGCCTCGCTGAGTGGGTGGTCTTTTGTTCTGTTGTTAGGAAAATTATTGTGTGAGACAGATCAAACACTGGGTTAATAGCAGTACTTCACACAGAAACAAACACACACACAACTGGGTAGATTAGCTTGAGAGTGTTGTAGCAAAGTTTTAGCAAAGACACACGCGCACACACACGCGCGCACACACACACACACACACGCACACACACACGCGCGTGCACACACACACACACACAGTACACAATTCCTAATTAAAAATAATACAAGTAAAGGCGGAGACTGTGGCATTGTTTATAATAAACCTGCACTCTAACATAGTTTTAAAATAATCCCCTGATAGACACACACATTAGTTTTCATAATAAGAATGTTTCCATGCAAGGCTCGAAATTAACAGGCACTATTTGCAGTCAAATTCCTCTACATACAGATATTTTTGGAAATTTCTAACATTGTAGAGCTGTTTCTAAAAGTGTTTTGTCATGAGTGATTGTCTGATTGAGGCAGTCACCATAGTAACCAACCAGCTGTGCGGTTTAGCAAATTAGAAAACAAAGATGAGAGAAGTGAACATTAAATATGTGGATGTTTATAGCCAGTGAGAGGATAAGTGTTTAGTCTTTAATTGTTCTAAATAATGGCTTTATTTTTTCATTAAGGAATCTAATTAATGACCCTTCCCTTTATTATAAATGTTATCATTAGTAAACCTTCATCTCAATGACTAGAACGTGTTGTTCAAACAACATTTATTTACCTCAAACATGATGCAACTCTTTTTCTTTCACATCTGATCATTTCCTGGAGGTTTCAAAATAAGAGCATTTCCTTTGGCAACCAGAAAAGAAGGTATTTTCAACATTCTCCAGAATAACACTACATGTTTACCATTTTAATTAAACTAAAAATCAATGTAATCAACTGTAAAGACTGTAAATATTGTGTCATACATTTTAACTTAAATCTTGAAATAAACATGAATTGTATTTTTTAATCACTTACATATTAAACAATTCACAACACAAATAGATCTCCAAGAGTTTCTTCCTGTTCCTTCATTGGTGATTGAGCAGACAATATTCATAACATATACAACATATATATGATGACTACTGTTATGGTCATTGGTGAGCCAAAAACCTACTTAATTTCTCTTTGTGTGAACTTTCTTCAAATGTGCAAGTAAACAAAAAAAAAATCACCAACTGTTAAAAAGCTTTCAAATAAACACTTCTGGTTGTTCATCTGCATATGATTATACAAATTCTTCTGCGTATGTGACTCACGTTGTGTCAGTGTGAAGGTGGAGCTCGTTCTGCACCTCCTCCAAGTGATTGTAAGAGGTCCGCAGATTCAAAGACAGCTCAGGAAAATGCAGGCGCTGCACCCATACTTCCCCCGGCTTTCTGAACGGGCCCTGAAATAACCAGAACCGCCATCACACACAGACACAAGAATCAGATAATGATCACTGGATCTGCTGTTTCAGACCCTTGTCTCTTTCTGTCTCTGATTCCCCTCCCGCAGGTAGAGATGGCTTAGTGTTAAAACCAGAGGCCAATCCTCTTCAGCTGCCCTTATGTGACACAGAAAAAAAGAGAGAGAGCAAAAGTAAGAAATAAGAATGAGGTTTACGGAAAGGGGAGGAGTAAGATGATCAGTAAAAAAAAAAAAAGAAAAATATCCAACTTCCATTCTGAAGCAAAGCAATGTAGCAAAGGTAAGATTAAGACTAAGAGAAGAGTAAGAGATTGACATTCCACTATCAAAGTATATGTCATCTTAATTTTGCTCTTTATCTTTAGCGATCATTGCTGTTACATAGTTGCCTTTCGCAAAATGTCGTCAAGATATGAATGCTAACCAAAATGCTAACAATTAGCATTTTCAGCTAGACCAATAACGCAATGCAGCCTAACAGTGTTGTCTACATGCTGTCCATCTATCAGAAATCATAAAATTATTTGAATTGAAAAATGCAATAATATGATAAAATGCACCAGTTTCTGTTATTTGCATGTCCACTTGAATAAGATGATAATACAGACAATAATACACTCATTAGTGTGAATGTAAAGGACACTTCAAAGACATCTAAAGACATCTTATTCAGTCTGTTGTCCTCAACTAACAATGGCCTTGTTTGCAGTTGTTTTATTGATCGAGGCTCATAAAATACTAATCTGAGACTGAGAAACATATTGTAACTGAATCCATAGTGGAACTTCGTGGGATACTGCAAAGTCTTCAACTGCAGCACAAAACGCATAAAACATACATCAGATACCAACAACAGTCACAGTTGCACATCAGCTAATGAATTGCACAGTGGATTAGTGATTATTGCAGACTGATTATATTATTACTAATAACATTATTTATTGCAGAGATGTCTTTACAGCATTAAGTGATTGAGTCCTTAAGTGTGTGTGGTCTACTCGAGCCAGTACTGGTTGTTAAACGGCTTGACAGCAGCAGGAAGGAAGCACCAATGATATCTCCTCAAACCTTTGAGATTAAGAAGTTTGTTGATGGAGTGGGAGGCATTGCCCGTCAGTGATTATAGCTTTGTAATCATCCTCCTCTCTCCCACCACCTGTACCGAGGCTTGGGGGCAACTTAGGACAGAGCTGGCCTTCTTGATCAGTTAATTGAGTCTCTTCCTGTCAGCGGTTGAGATGATGCTGCTCCAGAAGACCACTCCAAAGAAAATGGCTGAGTGTCAAAGAAGGCCCTCAGGTCCACTCCCTTCACTCCAAAAGACCTGAGTTTCCTCAGCAAATACAGTCTGCTCTGGCCTTTCTTGTAAAGTCAATAAGTGTCCAGTCCAGTTAAACTAGGTAAATGCCCTGGCACTTAAACAAGTCCACTCTCTCTATGTCCATTCCCTGGATGTTCTCTGGTGTTGGCGGTTGTGACTGCGGCTGCGGAAATTTTCCACCAGCTTCTTGGTTTTGTGTTGATCTGGAGGAAGCTCAACTGGCACAAAGTCCTCGATCAGTTCTCTGTATTCCCTATCATCATCAGTGATAAGGCCGACGATGGCAGATTTGTCAGAGAATAATGACAATCTGTTGAACTGTGCCTGAAGTCTGCAGTGTACAGGGTGAACATGAAAGGAGCCAAGACTGTTCCCTGTGGAGCCCCTGTGCTGCAGACCACTATGTCCTTAGTCCTCACATACTGTGGAGGGTTGGAGAGGTAATCCATAATCCCAAAATGTGAAGTGATGATCTACTCCATCTAGTCTCTCAAAAGCAGAGGCAGTACGGTTTTAAAAGCATTGGAGAAGTCGAAGAACATATTCACAGGCTTTTCACGGTGGGAAAGATCTCTATGAAGGAGGAAGATGAAGATGTCACCCAGCCTGATGCCAGGCTCGTAAGTGAACTGCAGCAAACTTAATCGGGAATCAGACAACTAATTGGTGAAATTGGTCAAAACAGTGATATGATAAGTTAGCGTTATCCTAGCATCATTGCTAAGCTAAGAAGACAAAACACCTTCATAATCAAACAGGTACTGTTCTATAAAAACTCTGAGCCCTGTCCAGTTTGGAGACTGTGTTGGATGCTTTTTCTGCCAGTCTAATCATCTCTGCCAAATGAAATTTTGGTAGCTGAGGGAGGGACTGGGTTAAATCCATTTTGTAAACACTGCTCACTAAGATATCAGAAGCTAAGTTGAAGTCCTGGTACCCCTGGTACCCTGCTCTAAAATGATAGCTGTGTGACGTCATGTGAAAAAGGGGCCTACTGGTTTTGCCCAGACACCATCATCATCATCATCATCAAAGACTAAAGCCACAACACAATAAAACAGAAAAAAATATCACATTATAACACTAGAAAATATATAAATTCTTTTAGCATAATATATTTTTTAATTGTTTTTAATTGTTATTTGTTTTAATTTTTTGCTGTCCCAAAAGAGACATCACATTAAGGAATATTTCATCCACTTAAACTGATTTGGTGTTTTCTATGAATTTGTTGATAAGAACACAAAGATAAAGGAATAGTGTCATTATCCTTCAAATGTTTCTGCTTAGAATGCTTAAAATAAAATTGCCAAAAAACATTATATTTATAGGCTTTTTTCTGTACACAAACGAGTCACTAAAACTTTAAACATCTGTCCATCATTTTGTTCCTCCTACATCTTTTTGACATTGTGTCTCCTTCCCTGGAGAAATGTTTTTTGATGTTTCTGACACATCAAAGTTAGACAAAGAGATGCTGTTCTAAGTTTTTGTTCTGCTCCTGTCTGACATGTCTCACCTCACTTCCTCTTACACTGTCTTTCATTCAGCTCTCTCAACATTTTGAGAGTGAATTAGCTGTTATGTACAAAATATGCTAAATAAATATGGAGAACATTTCCATTTTGGACTATTCATCAGTTTCAGTGTAAAATTCAATCAAACCTAAAAATGCAAAGTCGTTTTTGAAACCTTAAGAATAACACAGTACCATCTCTGTGATTAGAGGTGAGAGTAATGTGTAAACTTTGTGCAGAGCAGATTAACTTGCTGTTAAATGTTGTTGCTTTGTTTGAGGTGACCTTCAGTTGTTATTTGGTGTTGGAAAAAGGAGGGAGGATGACAGAGTAGAGATAGAGGGAGGGACAGGGACCCTGTCCTTGCTCCTATCGCCACGGGATCGGTGGCCTGGCCTGACCACTTCCACATCCAGCACCTCAACCTTATCCATCACCACCAGATAGTTATCACACCGGGGGGAGGCGGGGAAAGAAAGAAAGAAAGAAAGAAAGAAAGAAAGAAAGAAAGAGGGGGTTCCAGCACTAATCACTTGTGCATATTTTCATGCTTTCACATGCACACACATCTTCACACACATCTTCACACACACACACACACACACACACACACACACACACACACACACATACACACACACACACACACAGGGACACAGAGAACAACAGACAGTTCCAGATAATTAATATAATAATAATCATAATAATAATCTACAACATGAGCCTTTACTGACACCATGAATGAACTTCTCCCAAGTAGCTGGAAAAATGTGCGTGCATGCATATGCGTGTGTGCAGCGGGTGAAACAAGTCAATGTCTCATTTCTGGTCACTTATGTCTTACTAGAAACTAATAATAGGGAAAAGCATTTTTTTATAAATAGCTATGGAGCATAAATAACATACACACATACACAATATCACATACCTACAAACTGTAGATAAATGCACAACACAAACACAATCGGAGTGTGACGAAGATAAAAGCTCTTTTTTAAAATTTTGATATTAACATGGAATTAGGGCGACACGGTGGCGAAGGGGTTAGCGCTGTTGCCTCACAGCAAGAAGGTTGCAGTTTCAGGACCTCCTAGGTCCTGGGTCTGGGACCTTTCTGTGTGGAGTTTGCATGTTCTCCCCGTGTCTGCGTGGGTTTTCACCGGGTACTCCGGCTTCCTCCCACAGTCCAAAAACATGCTGAGGTTATTGGTGACTCTAAATTGCCCGTAGGTGTGAGTGAGTGAGTGATTGGTGTGTGTGCCCCACGATAGGCTGGCGACCATCTGGGGTGTATCCCTGCCTCTCGCCATAACGCGCTGGGATAGGCTCCAGGAGACCCCTGCGACCCTAATGAGGAATAAGCAGGTATAGAAAATGACTGACTGAATGACATGGAATTAACTCACTGTGAATCAGTTTGTTGTACTTATTCATCCACTGATAATGCGACTCTCAAGATGTGACTCTCCAGCTTTTGTTTTTTGGAACAAGCAGAAAAAGAACAGTGGAAGAACCCTGTGTTTCTTCATGTCTGGATCGATCAGATGACAACAATCAAACTGAAACCGCTAACTATTGTTGTGGTGTGGTTGTTCTTTTCACATACAGATGACAATGTTTTAATTCTGTTCCTGTCTATCGAAAATGCTGAGATATGCACGCAGGCCAGCAGGTGGCAGTGTAACTAGTAACTCTGTCGACTTACTGGTGAATTAAGTACATGGTGGATGTAATTAATCCATTTCCATTGATCACAAAAACATTTCAGCAAGTCAACACTTTGTTGAAAGAGTGTGAATTAATTCAAAAATATCAGCACAAAATCAGAAGCCACAGGATGAAAACATTTATAATCATGTGTGAAGTGGTGGAGTTGTCAACGTTCTCACAAGAATTGCGCCTTGCCAACAGACAGAGATGGAAGGTTGGTAAATTGTGGTCTTGGAACGAAAGGCCCGAAAGAAAGAGAAGCTTCCTGTTTTGTGTCAAAATTGTTTCATTGTATCTCAGTGTTATCTGTTTTATCTGCTATAACATGAGCTGCAGTTGTTAGCATGTCCAGCTAACTACAGTATTAACCAAGCTTTAATTTACAAAGGACAAACACTGACTGGTGTTAATTGTTGTTTTTTTGTTTTTTTTAAATTCCAAATCCACTGTTGTATTTCTCCCCGCACATGAAATCCACTTCAGGTTCCAGCAGTGATGCGCGCACACGCACATGCACACACACACACACACTGACAGTCAGTGAAACACAGACACTAAATGGCTCTTTGCAACAGTCCCCTGAGAGCTGCTGCCATGTATTAATGATGTCATTCTTCTTTAAAAGCAATTTTAAAAGATCTCTGCTTTCATTAAGAAGTGGCCCCCACAGGCCAAGAAGGGGATATAGGGGGCTCTAATGATTACAAGACACTTTGTAAAACTAATTCTCTTTCTTTCTTTTGTTTTGTGTTGTGTTCACATTTCTTACTGCTAATTGTTTGTGTTTATGTACATTAAATGAGTGGGTATGAATTATATAAATAATACATAAATAAATAAAGCTACATCTCCTTCTACCTGTTGCTTCTTCCCTCAGTCTAAGTTCTCTGTTTTTCTTGAACATTTTTATAATCTCACCTGTTGTCTCTTGGTAGCAATGGGGGGCAGGGTAGGCCAAGGGGAGCAGCAGGTTCTAGTTTTGATCCGCAGGTTTTCGGGGGGCCCAGGAAGACTCTGGGCAGTTGGAGCTGGCGTCCTTTCCCTTGAGACAAGCTTGGTGGGGGCCTGATACTTAACCTGCCTCAGCAGCAGCTCCATCTCATGGGGGACAGGTCTGAACGGAGAGTTGAAGACCCCAGGGCTCTGAAGAGAGAGAAACAGAAACAGAGACAGATAACGACAGAGAGACAGAGATAGAGAGAGAAAGAACAGTCACATGTCATATTAAAACATGAATTGTTGCCTTTACATGAAAGCAAAACTGAATAATAAAACCCTTTTCAGTTTCTGTATCCAACATGGGGCCAGAACAACCCAGAACAAGTCACTGTATAATTCAAAGTCTAGAAAAGAATCTCCACATCTGGAGTTTCCTCCCCCTCCAGTAAAACCTCAACAGTCCATTAGCCCAGCGCTTCATGACATGCTCCACATGTTGGACTGATTTGGGACCAGCAGAGCAGCCACAGCATTTGCGTCTGTCATCCTCGGCCCAGTTGCATCCACCAGTCTCCTCAGAGTCGCCAGTCCAGTGGTGAACAGTGTACGGGTGATCGAACTGCTCTAAATGTCAACCCAAGCCTCACCGTACAGAGACGCAGCAGGTTCCAACACTTTTACTTTACATTAAATCCATGCTTTATTAAATGGAAACAGTATAGACAAGTCTAAAAACTTATCATCCATTAAAACAAACCAACATCTAAATGAAACCCACTTAAAACTTTGAATTGACACTTGTGACATCTTTCCATACCAAAAGATCTACCGCTACTCTAAGATATTTATGAAAAGATGCTATCTTGCTGTCAAGTTGGATCAAACCCTGTCCCCTTTCTACTTTGGCAGGAAAAAAACATCCTGAGGTACCCAATGCAATCTGTCCCAGAAAAAAATCTAGTTTCTTAAAAAGTTTTTTAGCCAGACCATCAAGTGGCTCCATACAAGGCGAACGGTGCCACTGTGATGGAACCACCAAAACCCTTGACCCCAAAACAGCTTGGTAGCAATCATTTCCACTTATTTGACCCACAACTGGGCAGGGTTAACCTGGACCCAATGTTTATTCGCTTCATAAGGGGCGGTTCCAGGGAAGTTCCTACCATTACCTATCACAAGCTTTGGGTAGTGACCGAAAGGGCTCTCCCTTAGAGATAGGGTAGAAGCGCTGCTTCTCCGCATCGAGCGGAGCCGGATGAGGTGGCTCTGGCATTGAGTAAGGAGCCTCATGGATGCCTCCCTGGTGAGGTGTTCCGAACACGTCCTCCGGGGAGGCAGACATGCTATGTGCCTCAACTGGCTTGGGAATGCCTTAAGGCTCCCCTGGAAGAGCTGGAAGAAGTGGCTGGGGAGAGGGAAGTCTGGGCTTCCCTGCTGAAACTGCTGCCCCCACGACCCGACCTCGGATAAGTGGGAGAAGAAGAGAGTAGATGAGACAGCTTTGGGATTTTTTAAGAAAAAATGTTCATATTTCTTCACGGAAATGTGAAAGCTCTGCTTAATGTATTCACAGAAGCTTTCAGTGCTCAAGGAATATAATGTATTAATAAATATATTTTCAAAATACATTACATTACATTTTTTTAATTGCACTTATTTTTGAATGACATTCCACATCACCTGTTTTGTAAATAAATGGTTCATGTAAAAGTATTCAGACTGTAGTTTTACTTTACTAGTCCAACCCACATCAATCAATCCACATCAATGGAATCAAACTGGTCTGTATGTGGCCCATAACTTAAAATGAGTTTGAAACCTCTCCATTACCCAGAAAGAATTCAACATAGAAATTGAAAAATCTTAAAAAGCATGTGGCCTGGAGTGGTAATTGGGTAGCGCTGCGGTTGCGGTTGCAGGTTCAACACCTTGGTCTGGGACCTTTCTATGTAGAGTTCGCATGTTCCTATGTCTGTGTGGGTTTTCTCCAGGTTCTCCAGCTTCCTCCCAAAGTCTAAAAAACATGCTGAGATTAATTGGAGACTCTAAATTGCCCATAGGTGTGAGTGTGAGTGAATGGTGTGTGTGCCCCATGATAGGCTGGTGACCATCTGGGGTATATCCCTGCCTCTCACCTGTAATGTGCTGGGATTGGTCCCAGCAGACCCCTGCAACACTAATGAGGAATAAACGGGTATAGAAAATGGCTGACTGAGAGATATTATTATTATTATTATTATCATTATTAGAGAGACTGAGCTGAGTCCATTTCTACTTCTAGAAGATTTGAATGTTGTCATTCACAAACACAAATCATTCCTCCTGCTATGAAGTGTTGGAGTTTTACCACAGAAATAATTATTCAAATCACAATTGATCCTTTTGCATGCATGTTAATTACTAGACCAAAGCTGAGAGTGGATGACTCTGTATCTACTCTATATGCTAACAACACCACCAGCAAAGGTGAAGGCACTTTCCACTCACTTCAATGAGTCAATATAGAGTATGTATACGTATATCAACTGAAGAACTAAATTAGGTGTTTTATTACTATACCACAATTACTTTTATTGTAAAATCAAGTGTTTAAGAATGAATAGAGACAAATAACTTTACCTCCACTAACAGAGACTTTGATTTTAATATCTAAAAATATGTTCATGACATTTCAGTTGATTAGTTGATTAATGGATTGGATTGATTGGTCAAATGAGAATTTAGATTTTTGTGCATCTTTCCTAAAGTATTTATATCATGAAACAGTCATCTGTGTAAGATATCGAATTTAAAGAAGCTCTTCTGCTTTACTGCATGTTAAAAAATCACATTTTACAGATTACAAATCAAAAATGAGTCAAATATTGACTAACTATTAGTCAACTCACCTGTAGATTAATGAATGATTATTTCCAGTAATGCCATCTACAGCTGCTCACAGTATGATATATATGAATATATGAGATAAATATTAACACACACACACACACACACACACACACACACACACACACACACACACACACACACACACACACACACACAGCAGCAGCAAATAAATTACTGTCAGTTTATTTAATTATGTAGGTGATCAGACTAGTGTCAAAATATGTGAAGCTTTAACATGGAAACGCACCGAAATATGACTAACTTAGCACCATATTTTCATTCACTGCAGTGAATAAAATATTGTTCTGTGATTTTATTCATCTTAACAGGGACCTGATGCTTTAAATATTCCAAAATCTCATTTATTGCAATGGCCTTTGCAAAAAAAAATGCGTTTATGTTTCACACACATATACACACGAACACACACACACACACACACATATATATATGCATTAGGGACAAATGTACCGTATTTTCCGGACTATAAGTCGCTCCGGAGTACAAGTCGCACCAGCCATAAAATGCATAATAAAGAAGGAAAAACATATATAAGTCGCACTGGAGTATAAGTCGCATTTTTGGGGGAAATTTATGTTGTGAAGCAGAGGTAATTAGGGAGCAATTGATTGTTTATCCAGTGGATGCCGCTGTGTGATCATTGTGGTCAGCAAGAAGGTTTACTGAAGAAGAGTGAAGTTTTCGTGCATGGGTGAGTTGTCGTTCTCCCCGGTACTGGAAGGAATGTATGGTTTTTGTCTATCTCGATAAAAAGTGAAACTCAACATCTGCGTTTTTGGTCCGTTGTTTTGACAAGTTACCACAATTTATTTGATAAAATCCAACACGAAGAACAGACATTTAAAATTTAAATGACAAACTAAAACTACTAAAATTAAAATAAAAATAGAGGCAACAGGCTGAACGGTATGTTTACGTTACATAACACAACTGAGAATGTGCCTGGTATGTTAACATAACATATTAAGAGTTATTCCGATAACTATAGCATCAATAATATGCTAAGAAGTTTACCAAAACCATCCGTGTCACTCCAAATATCCGGTAAATAAAATCCAATGAAATCTTCATCCTCGGTGTCACTTTTCATCAACTCCTCTAACTCCAGAGGTAGAAGATGTGGCACTTCCTCTTCTACGTCGCTGACGTCATATTTTACTACTTGCATCTTGTAATCTTCAGAATAGGATCTTCTTTTCGGTGCCGTTTTTGTTAAGCCCTTCTCAGTTGTTTTAAAAGTTACCGTCAATGTTGAAATTATCAACACCAGCCTAGAGCACCCTATTGCGGTTCAGTGTGAAAATAACATGTGAAATGATATACCGGTAATAATGTGTAATAATTTCACACATAAGTGCACCCCCGGCCAAACTATGAAAAAAAACGTATAGTCCGGAAAATACGGTACACATCTAACTTAAACAGGAAGGGACAGAAAATTTGGAGAGACACGCACACACACATGCACGTACACACACACACACACACACGCACACACACACACACACACGCACACACACACAGTAGCAACCTAGCTACGGGAAGAGCAATGATGTTGACCCCAGGAACGCAGCATCTCTGTCTCTGTCAGAGGGACTTGGGGCCTTTTGGTAAGTTGTGTGTGTGTGTGTGTGTGTGGGCTGGGGTCCGAGAAGTGAGGAAGGATGAACTGTGTGGGAGAGCCATCTATTCACTGCTGACAAGGTCAGAGCTACGAAGGGAGAGTCCCTTGCCATATGCAGAAAAAGAGAGAGAAAGATGTATAGAGAGAAAAAGATGGACAGAGGGCAGGAAGAGCACACAAACTTTTCTTCTTGCCTTCTTGTCTTTACAACGATTCATACAATATATAACACAAACAAAACATATGTGGGTAAACAGTAGTTAGAGAGTCACACAAGGTTTGACAAAGTAAATTCTGCACCTCAGCTCACACACCTTGGTAATACGCTGTATGAATGAAAGTGCGTCATGTCAACATGGGGAAAGCTGCAGGTAGCAAAGCAGTTGATGATGATGATGCTGGTCGCATAGGCATGAAGGAGAGGGAGAGACGAGTGGTGGTGCTGAATCAACAGTGACCAGTGTGCTTTGTCTTCATTATGATCCCAGTGGGGAGTCACAATGATGTGTGCATGCCACACACACACACACAGGCAAACCTACGCAGGGGAAGCACTAAAATACTCCACTCAGCACATCAGAGGAGCCATGAGGACACACACTAATTCACGGATGCATAAACACAACCTAAGTCCACAGAAGAAGAAGAAAGACGACTTCTTCCTGTTTACTGGCTGTTGCCACTTTCTGTAACTCTACTATAACTGTTCAGTGTGTGTGTGTGTGTGTGCGTGCGTGTGTGTGTATATTCCTGTACCTGTTGTGTGCTGAGAAGGTGGTGGAGGTGATGAGCTCTATAGAATTTCTCTGTCTGCTCCTTAACCATCTGCAGACACTCTCTCTCTCTCTTCTGGAGCCCTTCAAGTTCATCCAGCTCTCTCCTGCACACACACAAAAACATACACGCAAATGTGAAATTAATTCAATTATTGAATTTAGTGAATAGATAATAAAAAAAGTGTATATTGTACCGGTAGTACAAAGAAATATATCTATTTTTTAATTGCTGATTTCAGTCCTTTATATAATAATCCAGTAACTAATTGCAAGAGTGCAGATTATACTCATGTCATATTTATTTATATAACACGTTTCAGATGACAGGCTTAAAAAAGTTAATGTAAATATAAAATTACACACATAAAAACATAAAATAATACATGCAGTTTGATATAAGGAGCTATTACCACAAGAAGGAAGCATTATTATTATTGACATTATTGTTATTGTTGGTAATATTAATATTATCAAAAGGGAATAACAATAATAATAATGACAATTTATTTAAGATTTTAACCATTAATCACAAATTTTAAATCAGAGCTTATGTGACTTGAAATCACATGAGGTCATATATAATAAATTAAATTAAATTATTCCTTAGTTTACACAAATATATTTTCTGGCTTCATATGTAGTAAAATAAATATAAATCATCAATTATGTATGTTTTTCTAAACGATAGCTACTGACTACTACTTCTCCTAAATTTAATCTTACTGTAATGATCATGTGAATCTAATGTTTTGATAAATGTTTAAAATATTATAAATGATGACCAACACCAGGTTAACCTGTTACAGTTGAACTTATATCTTAGAATTATATAGATAAAAGTACACTTTGTGCAAGTGAGTCTCTGCGATTAGTATTCCCAGACGTGTCCTTCAGATGGATAAAAAACTGCCTAATGACAACAGAGTGAGAGAGAGAAAGAGAGAGAGAGAGAGAGAGAGAGAGAGAGAGAGAGAGAGAGACGAAACGACGGAGGAGCTGTGGGAGAAAAACAAGAGAATGAGTCTACACAGAGGAAAAAAAAGCAGAGTGTGAGCGAGAGGCAATAAGTGGGAGGATGATGGATATATTTCATCACCGCAGCCAGGACAGGTCCGTCTGTGACATCTGTTAAGCGGAGCTGGCTAAATGGGATGCATTAAAAGCCCATACACAGCAATTTCATTCCACAATCACATAGCCTTATTGGTACACGCAGGTAATAACTTAAAGAGGGAATTGGAAACAATTACTAAAACACACACCACAGTAATATGCAAACACACACACACATACACACAAAGCTGTGAGTAAAGACAATCTAATTCCACCAGAGCAATACCATAAGAGTTTAGCCGAAGCTCATCAACAATCCTTCCCCTCTTTTCCTGTCCCTCCTCTTTCTTCTCCTTCTTTGTGGCTCTGTGCTCAACTTCTCTTTTCAATTACCAACCTCCAGTGGAATCGGAATATTCATAGTGTGTCTGTAAATATGAGGTTAACACATTCGGCTGCTGCTGACATTTAAAAAGAAATCACAACACGGTTCCTGTTGCCTTTGCATTTTCATTCCCTCCTCAGCACCAGATTAAATTACAAAATAAATGAAATATGCAGAGCATTGTGTGTGTGTGTGTGTGTGTGTGTGTGTGTGTGTGCTACCATGCATGTGTGCTGTGAGAACGAGAGCTGTGTTTGTATGTGTGTAAACGTGTAGCTGTTTGTGTGTGTAAATGTAGAGGTTGCTTGGCCTCTATTTATAAAGCTGGCTAACAGGGATATTGCTTATTAATGTAAAATATAAAATCTCTGTTTTATTGTGTGACAGTTTGGTTCAGAAACCAATCGTTGACTGTGTGTTTGTGTGTGTATTTGTGTGTGTGTGTGTGTTATGTTCAGTCATGCATGAACACTGATTTTAAAATGAACAGTCAAGGCTTTCGGGGGTCAGGACCTGACTCGCGTGTGTGTAAATGCAACTGTATCAGTGTGTGTGCATCAATGTTCATAATAGGTGTTCACACACTTTTTGCTTATACGTGTCTGTATGTGTGTCTGTGTGTGTGTGTGTGTGTATCAGGCTGAATGGGTGACCTTTGCTTCCCTGCCCCCAGCCCCAATGTTATTAATTGCTGTGTAGTGGACAAAAGCCAAACAGATTTGTAACGGCTGAAGGCACCTCGATCTGTGTCGACCCAACCAGCCGCCACAACATACAACCCTCATTAGCCCTGTTCGGCACGCTGCACGTGCCCTCTGTGTGTGTGTATGTGTATGTGTGTGTGTTGGGAAAGAAAGAAAGCAAGAGAGCAAGAAAGGAATAAGGAAAGAAAGGCAGATATTTTGTACAATAGTATATCAGTGTATAATCTAGAGGTTGTTATATACAGTTTCTATTCTATTGCATAGTCTTGCCATATGGCAAAAATTACTTTATCTTCATTTTCCTAAAAAGCTGTGATATAAAATCTATGTTTTTACAGTTAGATGTGAACAGGGGGCTTTTAATTTGATAGACATTTAATTTATGAGGTCACATGACCAGGATAACCTCTTTACCAGTTCCTTTTGCTCATGAAAGTTTTAGATGTAAGCATCACTGTCTCACCAAATAAAAAAAATAACACGCTGTCTGGGTTAAGTAAACATTTTTTTGTTTCTAATATCCTTAAATAGATGTTTTCCATAAGGTATTAATATGCAAATATGGAAAATTTCCAGTGTATACAACCTAATTGAATAACCAACATTGAAATAGATAGCATGAAACTACTTTTTCTTACATTTTTGTAAATATATCTATTATTTAGGCCATTTTAAGTAATAAAAACATTCAATTTTCTTTTACCATGTCTAAGTAATATGTCATACAATAGAGGGTTAACAGTGGCTAAATCCTCTCCAGGTGTTTTATGAAAATATTCTTAGCCATGAACAATTGTATAAAAACTGTAGAGGCTTGAAAAATATTGTTTCTTATTAGTCTCATAGTGTAGAATTATGAACATCCTTCCAGAGTACATAAGAATGTCACTAGTGGAGGACAGAAACTTAATTACATTCACTTAAGTACTGTACTTCAGTACATTTTTGAGCTACTTCTTTGAGTATTAGTATACTTCGCTCCACTGCATTTTGATAAACTATATTGATTAGATTTATTGTTCCCAAGGGGAAATTCCATTTACAGCACTGTACAATTTATCATCCTGGAATAAAAATAAGGATTTTTTTTTTACTTGAAAACATTTTTAGCAGCAAAAATACATGAAGTTATTTAACCTTCAAACATCTTTAAAATTATTGGACATGAAAACCAGAGTTTACAAAGGTGCAAAAGTCATGTAGAATGGAAACACCGACTCTAAAAGAGCATGAACGCTGTTTTTAAAAATCTCTCCTCTTTACAAATCACTTTTCAGTTGCCTGACTATACATTTAGAGCTGATATCATTCAAATAATGAAACTGGAAGGCAATGATTATACATTAATATGTTCAGATTTGCATTTGATAAATGGATTACAGGTATTTTGAACATACAACATTATTTCAGTACATTATACAGATTTTTCAATGCTGTAAATGTGTGTAGAATGTTAGAATGAATGAATATCTGAATACAGATCACTGCTGAACTGTTAAACATGATAATCAAACACACTTGAGGTACTTTCAAAGTAATTGAAACCTTAACTGACATCTGCACTCTGGACTGTTCACTTATTTAAATGGTTAATATAATACAGATAAATTTCTCACTTCTGTCTCAATAATTCAGTCCTCGGTTCACAGCGGGTTCCAGTGGCCGATGGGATATCAGAGAGTGAAGCATTGTGGGACGGCAGCGGAACACATCTGCAGTGGACCAGGCCAGAACTGGAGCAGCTATTGGCCAGGTCCTAAATAATTAATAGAAGCTTGACCCGATTGGCTGTTTTAATTGCTTCAATTAAATAATTCAATAGGTAGGGAGGAAGGGGGGGGCAGTCAATTCAGACAGTGGCCAGCTCGATGTATTGAGTCTTCAACACCTTAAAACACAGTGTTTCCATTAAGTGACTGACACATTGATTATCTAATTCACTAAAGTAGTAAAACTGGAAGCAAACAATGATTCCAGAGTTGAAATTACAGCCGATCGATATTTCTTACAAAGGGAGAATAGCACATCTCACATTTTCAGTATTTCCTTCCAGTGTTCCCCCTCAGAAGTAATTTCCTAAAGAGGCAGGGATATTTACACACACACACACACACACACACACACACACACACACACACACACACACACACACACACACACACACACACACACACACACACACACACACACACACACACACACACAAATACAAATCCAATCAGACTGGAAGAGTGAACTCCACCCAAACTGGATCAGAAAGAAGCAGCAGAAGAAAGACTGAGGCAGAGGAGCGGAGCCTGATCGCAGGCTCTTCTTTTTCGGCAGCAGCTCTCCTTTCATGAATGTCCTTGAGAGGGACACAAGAGAGGGAGGAACGAAGAAGAGAGGCAGGAGGAGAGATGGCGTAGCTTGAGAATAGAATTAAAAAAGAAACAGCAGCGCCGCTCACCGAGTCCATAAATTGGCCCAGAGCTCCGTTCCTCTCTTCTCTTTAGGAAAAGTTTAAATATTTCACCATGTCGCCACAGCATCACAGGGAGAATTATTTATCTGATTATGGCAGTAATAATTACCCAGCTGTTTATTGCGGATAGAGGAATGATTCATGCAGTCAACAGGCCGCATTGGTGGTGGCGATGAAACCAGCGCATTTAGTAAATATGCAAAGTGGGCCTGCTCCGCTTTCCTAATTGAGTCTGGGAACTTTAAGTGGTAATTTAAATAAATAAATAACTTTAAGTCTCTCCCTGACAAAGTGATAAATTGTTGGGGGTACCACGGAAAAGTGTGGCGGAGTGGGGGACTGAGCCGGGGTCCTGACTTCATTAGGATATGCAGGAGGAGAGGAAGGATGGATGAGGATGGACAGAGAGAGAGAGAGACAGACAGAAAGAATAGATTAAGAGAGAAAGAGGAGAGAAGGGGTTAGCGTGTATTAGCGTGATGCTGGATCTAATGAAATGACACAGATGGTTTGGTGCAGGGAGATGTGTCACGAGACGGACTGAAGCAGAGTCTGTGCAGCAGAGAGCAGGGAGAGTGTGCGTCGCTGCTATATGATTACCATACACAGCCGATCACCACTAAATGGAGACCATTAGTCTGACTTTGAATAATTTATTCAGCAGGTTGGATGGACAGGCCGACGTACAGAGGGAGGGCGCAGGCTGCCGGATTAAAGAAGCGGACCTGCACGGGGTGAGTGATCAGGCAGTTCGCAATCCGAGGGCTCGGCAGCCAACAGAGGAAGGATATTTTAAATAAATGTTGGCGTGGCATTAATTGATCGTGACCTCAGTAGCACTAAATAAACATGTGATTAACTGGAGAGAATGTGACCTCAACAAACCACTGCAGGTGTATGTGTGTGTGTGTGTGTGTGTGTCACAGCTGATAATGAAACAGTAAGACTGAACAAGTAAAATAATACACACCTTCTGCTTCTTCATTTGTATAAGAAGTACTCAGAACTGTGTCAATAATAGAGCTGAAAATAACAACTATTTTGATAATTGTTTAATCTATTAACCCTCTATTGCATGGTAAAAAAATATTTTTTAATGTTTTTATTACGGCCTATTATGGCCTAAATAATAAAAAATAATTTGTAAGAAAAAGTTCAAACATAGTCTCAGGATAGTTTCATGCTATGTAAGTCAATGGGATTTCATTAGGTTGCATACACTAGGAATTTATCATATTTGTATATTGTTGCCATATGGAAAAACAAATCTTATTTAGCATGTTAGAAAAAAAACAACTTATAACATCAAAATTTAATTAAATGTAAAATAAAAAAAACATTTACTTACCCTAGATAGTGAGTTAAATTTTTTATTTGGGGAAAATTTCCCAAAATTGACATGTGAGAATCATTGATTATTGAAACAATCGATTAGATTTTCTTGATATTTGGTGTAAAATGTCGATCACCGTTTCCCAAAGCTGAAGATTAAACCTAGAATGTTTTTTGACCAGACCATCGGTCCACAACCTAAAGACCATCAGTTTACCATTATAGAAGAAAAGAAACAAATAATCAGATTTCAGAAATCTGAAACGAGAGAATTTGGACATGTTCTTCTTAAAACTGACTCAAAACAATTATTCAATTATTGTAATAATTGGCAACTAATAAATAAATCACCCAGCTCTTGTCAATGCCACAGTGAACAAATACTCCATCACAAGTAGAAGTCTTTCATTCAAAGTCTTACTTAAATAAAAGTACATAAACTGATTATGTGCTTTACATTTAAACTACTGATCAGAAAAGTAGTTTGTCAAAGCTGTCAGATATATGTAGTGGAGTATAAAGTACAAAATGGAAATGCTCAAGACCAAGTATTCTCAAGAAGACTTGAGTAAATATACTTAGTTACTTTACTAATAATTTTCTGCCGATAGAAACATATAGAAATTTTCATTTTCAATCTTTCATCACTGGTATAATATCAGAATTCTTGACGAAGTGTAAGTATGATTTCATGCTATTATGTTGCTACACTATGATAACACACACACACACCTTAATGGACTAGCAGCTTCAGTTCTCTGAAGGAGCAGGCAGTGTGGAGGAGGAGAGGTGGATCGCTGGTGGGGAAGTGAGGGGAGAAGTCAGTGATCCAAGCAGCACTTTAACAAATTTACATTTAATTTTAGCAGAAGCCTAAAGATATTTTCCAGTAAAATATATTAGCAACATAAAAAATGTGACTATTAGCTAAGCGTGATGTTTTTTTTTTTTTTTTGTCAAAAATAAAAGATGGCGGATCTCTAGCAGTAAGCCCCGGAGCACAAGATGTTTTATTAATGCACGAGCTGCGGTTCAAATCAGAGGCTAATTTTTAATTTCTTCACATCGTTCACTTCTCTCTTGTAGCCTCCAGCGCTTTAGAGGACTTTTCTCTCCCTCCTCTCCTCTATCTCTCCATCACTTTCACTGCCTCAATTCTCCTCTGAGGTAACAACTATGAAAGTACAATACCTTGCACATGCGCGCACGCACACACACGCACACACACATCAATACACAAGTGCACCTTTTAACCAACCACTTTACACAAATCAAATAAATGAATCTTACAAGAAATGTTCCACTCCGGGTCCTGTAATAGTTGCTGGGCAGAAATAGATGCAACATAATGGACGAATGGTTAAAGAAAAATAAAAGTGTAAAAGTAGAGTTAATAAGGTTATTTGGGTTAGACCTTGTATTTCCTAATGTTCATTTTACACATTTTCTTTAAAAAGTGTCAGACACTTAACATGAAAATGGGAAGAATGAAATTAAACAAACATTACAGGTACAGATCACGTCACCGCTGTCAATGATCTGTTTTCTAAAAAGTAAAAGCATCTGCGGTGTTGTCAAACATCTGTTCTGTTCCCAGCAGCAGCAGCAGAAGCAACAGCAGCAGCAGCAGTAGCTTGTGTTTTACCTGACGAGCTCATTTGTCAGACAGAGTCCGTCCAGATATCTCTTGCGTGCGTAAAAGTTATGGACATACTTCCTCACAAAGAATCCTCTCCATCGCCGCTGAATCTGTACGGAGACATGACAGAGGATTCATACTTCTACGACACCCAATAATGAGTTTCACCTTACAATTATTCAATTGATGAAGCTAAAGGAGGACAACTTAACACAGATGGTCAGAAACAAACAGTTGAATATGTCCTGTATATGTTGTGTTTTCAGGTATTAATATTTGTGACTTATCTACAATCTACTAAAATATACTATTCATCAAACCAGGATGTTATAATAATATTAACATTAAGCCCTAATATTCATAAAATATTTTCAGCTGCAAGTTTTTAATGTTCCGAATGTTATTTAACAGAAGAATAAAAAGATTTAAAAACTACTTTTAATTGAATATTTGAACATAATTTAACAATATGACATCTGTGACTCAAAACAACATGTTTGCCTTTAATATCATTACAGTAACGTTTGCAGAAGGTTTTCACCAAATATTTTAAAATTTTTTAGAGAATGTGTTCCTAGAACTCTGGGAAATTAAGAATAAACATTCCACTAAAACATTACTAATACTAGAGCTGCAACAATGCAACAAAATTTGTTTCCAACTATTACATTAATTAGAAACAATTTTGCTGAACGGTTTTTCGATTTGAGTCATTTTTAAGAAGAAAATATAAGAATTCTCTTATTTTTGGTTTCTTTAGTCATCTATAATAGTAAACTGATGATCTTTGGGTTGTGGACTGTTGGTCTGGACAGAAAAAGACTTTTAAGTTGAATCTTCAGCTTTGGAAAACAATGATAGACATTTTACACTTTTTTTTAACCAAACAACTGCTTGAATAATCGATTCAATAATCGATTGATTAATGGACTATACATATGGTCTTTAGTTGCAGTTGTATCTAAATAATACATACATATAATGTTCTCAGAACAAAATATCTCTAGCTGGAACTCACAGTGACAATGATAAGCATTGTTAATGCAGTCTAAATGTAATATTATTCATTACTGTAACTCATGACACATTAAACGTGACACAGATGCTGATATTAACAGTATATGAGCAGTTTAAATAAATAGCAATATAAATACATAAATGCAGGTGTTTTCCTGTGAAGTGATGGAGAGACAAACCAAGGCATGACAGACAGCTGTCACAGCTCCATACGTTTAACTGTATCACTCCACATTGATTGTGGAGGCTGCAGATTAGCACACACACACACACACACACACACACACACACACACACACACACACACACACACACACACACACACACACACACACACACACACACACACACACACACACACACACAGTGGACCATTTTAAAGTGAGGGGGCGGATGTCCTTCAGACTAATTAGACGATTAAAACAATGGCAGGTAAAAAGAATAATCACAGTATGAGAAGAATGAAGAGGAGAGGAGAGGAATGGAGGATGGAGAAAAAACAACAAAGAGCAAAATGAGAATTAGCATTGATCTGCCAGTCAATAGATAATTTTAAATAAAGTAATTGCCACCTCCCGAGTTCTTGCTGACCTTTGTTGACTAGTGAAATCGATGCTGTTGAATCTAATACAAATCCGAGGTGCGGCATGTAAACACTGGTTTCTATTACGGCCCTAATACATTATCCTCTGTTAGCCACCACGCCATGATCAGCACAACAGGAGAGAGAATAGAATCAAAATTGATTCAAAGGAAGTGTCACAGGGGGATTCTGAGATGATTGTTTCTGCCTTTGTGTCTCTGATTTCCTCTCTTTCATTCACACACACTGTGTGTGAGTGTTTCTCTGAGTCCACATGTCCTTCACTCGTTCATCTCTGCCCAGGGTCACTGGTTTCATATGAATTTATGAAAACTTGCAGAGATTACAGACATCTTCTCACAAATTCGTCAATATTTTTGCAGAATGAAAATGAACTGAGAAATCCTATTTTATCCATGAAGGCACGTGTCATTTTTCCCAGATTAAAATGTCTAAAAATGAATAAACCTAAATAAATATTAAATATTTTTACTTTCATCCTCCTGTTTCTAGCAATTTGAATTTTTTTTTAGAGATTCTTAATTTTTATTTAATTTATTTGCAGGATGTATCAAAGCCAATAAACATCTTCTTTGTGTATGTGTCAGTGTTTTGATAATAAAATCCAGTTTAGTTTTTAGTTTTTTTTAGCAACGGCATTGGACAAACACAGATTTTTAACATGAAGCTGTTTTAATCAGAATGTTACTGGTTTTAATTAACGGCTCTGTTTGTTTTGATAAGAGATTCTGAGGATAAAGACCTTCCGAGTACCTGGAAACATCTTAATCTATTGCAGAAGTAAGCTATGCTAATGTTTTAGCATCTGCCATGATCCTATCAAGACTGTTATTGTTATTATTTTGATTGCGACCTAGAGTTATAACAATTTACATATTTTGTGTTTAAGGCTGTCATGTCTTTAAAAATGTAACCATTTTATAAACAATTTCATTATTAATACATATTTTCTAAGCTTTAAGGGACCGACTTCACTTCTTTAGCCAATGCCTCAGTCAGCAGCAACAGCAGGACTACTCCCAAAACCTTCATGTGTGACTTTTGGAGTGGAAAGAAACTGGAGAATCCAGAGAAAAACCCAACAAAGTGAATAAAATGCTAACTCTGCAGAGAGAAAACTCAGTGGGGTTAAAACCTGTCTTCTTTGTTGCTTTGCTGAGCAGTTAAACTTGATTCATTTCAATTAAAACTCAGATTACTTCCTATAGAAAGCTGTGGTTAGTTTATTTGGATATTAACAGCTTCTTTTTCTCAAACTTCAAAAGCTCCTGCTCCGCTCTACATGCTGATATATCCCGTGACCTTTCACCCCATGACCTAAAACAGCTACTGGACATATGCCTCACCGGTAACGTGACATTTACTGAAACAACAGGGTGGTCAGCTTTATGTGTTTGGGTTTTTTAAGTGTAAAACCTGAAGCCCTCAAATATTCAAGCTTTTCCTGCAATGTACAAGCATCGTCAGTGTTGGACAGCGATTCACCTACTGCAATAAACACTACTGGATTCTTTTGTTGGCCTATAAAACCTTTATTGGTTTGGGCAGAATGAAACTGTTCGTCAGAGTACGCTACATGGAATTGTAAAAAAAATATAAAGTTTCTGTGAAAATTCCTTGTGTAAAAATGTCAAAGCATCAGTTACAGCCACAGTGTTGAGTAGTATAGTAGAAGGTGTAGCCTAATTCATTTAATAAATGTCGTATTCAAGGACTAATTTTAGTTAAAAAGTTAAAAAATACATTTGGTGTTTCTTAATGTTCACCAAATTGAAGACCCTTTCAATATGGTCATCAATAACACATGCTATCAACAAGTTTTATATTCTAGGTGGATTATATATTTAAAATGTATCATTCTTTTTTGACATTCCATTTTAAAAAAAATTGCACAAAAAATTTTTTTTTGTAAAAAAAAATTAGTATTTTAAATAACAAGAAACCAACATGAACACAAAATGTACATTCTGAGAGACCTGATGAATGCTTCTTAACCCTATAAAGCTGTAGGTATCATATATAATACATTATATTTTAAGGCCTTTCTATCTTAAATATTGTACTATCTATAAGTACAATATTTTTTTTCCTGAAAAACCTGACGGATACAATCAAATGCATGTATTGTGCGGATAACCCCGCTTCATCTGTGTCTACTGTGAGAAATGCAAAGTCCATCTATGCCTGAACAAGGAGAGAAACTATTTTCAGGACCACTACCATGCAAAATAAGGAGGTTGCAAACCAAAAAATGAGCCAAACTAACTGAAAGGTTGCTCTTCCATCTTGCCAGTTCCATTGGTGGATTATTCATTGTTTACTCTGTTAAACAATCTTGTGTTTTACATGTTTTTGTTTGTTAAAAACATAAGTTGTGAGGACTGATGCCTGATGTATCAGATATAATACAAATTGAAAAACATACTTCCAATATGACAATTGTTTTTTTTTTTTGTTTATGTCTGAAGGACCAATAAAGACTCCAGTTTCAAAGAATTAGAATTTTCTGTCAATTATTTCATGGTTCAGGCTTTACAGGGTTCAAACTGTATTTTAAGATTTTTGGACTTTCTCATCTAGCCAAACATTATTTGTTACTGACCCTTTTACCCTATAAATTTAAACTGAATAAATAAATAGAATAGAATCAGATCCACCTCAACATGAAGCCATGTGATGAAAAAGTAAAAGTAAAAAACTTCATGTTGGATTAGAGAAGTTTATGGTGATGAAGTGCTTATGAGCTGTTGTTCACGGGGGCCTCTGATCTCCCCCACCTCTGTGTTCGCTAAAACAAGATGCTGAGGTGATATTTACCCTGACCGCCATCTCCTCGTAGAAATTCATCTTCATGATAAAATATGCCTCCTGTGAACACAAAAGGGAAAGATGGCGTTACATCTTGTCTCCCAGCCCTCTGATCTGTCCACAGCAGGCGTCAAAGATAAAGAGCTCTTTATACATAATACATTGCACAGAGGCAGCACAGATAGGGCCACTGTAGACTGAGGAGGGGAGGGGGGAGGGGGAAGGGAGGGATGGAGAAAGGGAAAAGCATGAGAGACAAGATGAACAAGAGGAGAAGTCAGGGGGTTTGGAGGGGGGGGGAGTGATTAGAGGGACTTTGTATCAAGGGGAGGACTGTACTCTCTTAATACACCAACACAGACAAGGGCCAAGAAAATCTATGGTAGTCAAGCAGCGAGCTAATGGAGATGTATGATGGCCAACCGCTCTCCTCTGGATTTCATAATCAATGACAGCGCTGCCAGAAGAGACTAACAAAAGGCCGCGGAATATTCAACGAGCCGTCACACTCTCCAAACGCGCCGCCCGACCACTGGGGGCACGTTTCAGGAGCGGAATCGGAGAGTCGGCCATAAAAGGGACTCATATCTCGACACGTCTATTTTTTTTTTTTTTTTTAATAATGACAGTGGAGAGAGGGAGGAGAGGGAGGAGAGGAAGGGGGGACGGAGACAAAGACTTAAAAGGAGGTTGTAAATTCAAGCTTGATGTTTTGGAGATGAGGCTTTGTGCGAGCCATATTGCACACGAGAAGGTCCATGGGAAAGTAAGAAATGGAGAAAAAGAGAGCGGAAGAGAGGAGGGAAGCAATGGAATCTCTCAGGGCTGATAGAAAATGCTGCACTATGGCAAATGTGAGTGATTCAAATTAGCGCTCGTCTGTTTCCAAATGAGACCAAACAGCCTCTTTTTAGCCCATATGTGTGTTGTGACACATCCTTCATCGTTTATTTCAACCCCCCCCAACACACACACACACACACACACACACACACACACACACACACACACACACACACACACCTCTCTTTCCATTTCTTGAACACCTCCCAAACGGCGGCTGGCAGTTATGCTTTAGCAAACAGTCAATTTACAGGCATGATAAATAGCTTGTTGTGATACGTTTACAAAACTCAATCCAGGGGAAAATTATACGTGAGAGCGCTGGGTATTGGATCCGCTATCAACAATCTGTTCAATTAAGAAGCAGTTGGAGGCAATATGCCGAAAATGGGGCCTTGTTTTACTAAAGCACACACATACAAACACACACACATATATATATGATAGATGTATACACACACACATACACTACTTTGCTCTTTTCCTTCTCTTTATTCCTCTCCTCACTCTTTCTGTCTGCACCGCAGGAGTTGCAATATAGATGGAATTCCTTATCATATTGCATCATATTTCCTAAGTGCTAATTTCCCGATGTGTAATGAGTGAATTATATTTCTTAAGGTCAGACGCAGGGACTTAGGGATATAGCAATTGAATTCTAATGCATGCTATCATAACATAATCAATATACAGTATCTATAGCCGTTCCAGCTTCTGGCTTACCTTCACCATTTGTCTGAAACATGCCCTTGCTGTGAAGCCCCGCCATATCTTCTGTATAATGATTGCCTTCTTGTGCAGATGGCTGTAATAAAGTCATATTGGGAGAGAGGATTGGATGTTTTTTTTTTCTCTTTGTAGTTGAAATGAAGGAAAATGCTGAAAAAAAGTTATTCAGGTACATGGATGGAAATTCAGTGAAGGTAAAACCACTGCAAGCAAAGTGAAATACATTCCTGAGTAAAATATATCCATGTTAATTCCACAAAAAATCACTAAAATCTCTGTTTCTATAATAAACTGTGACCTTTGGAAAACAATGAAGGAAATAGTGATTTTACTTTGTGATGACAAGTGTATGGTTGTCCATTACTGAAATCAGGTTCCTGCATATTTTACGTTTTAGAAATCCAAATTTTTCGAGACTCAAATTTCCAAACTTGTCTGTAGGACACACTGAATAAACAAGATTATATTGCTCTTTCCCATATGTTTTGTCTCTGTATTAAGTATTATATAAGACAGGCTTGATATATGGTTATTTATTATGCTATATATTCAATCTGAAGATATCAATGCATTTTCTTTCAACACTCAAGAATATGAAAAAGATACTCTCCTGATATAATAAATTTATTTTTAGAAACTCAGAATTCTATAATTCTATAATAACCAAACAACTAATCAAGTGATTGTTCAGATAGTCATTAGTTGCAGCCCTTGGAAATATACAATTTTCCATATTTATCCAAACCTGGAAATTACTCAAATGCAATTCTATACATTTCCAAACTGTGTAGAAACCCTGTTAAATTAAAAGGTCAGCTGACACACACATGCACACATAGAACACTGAGCTCCTCCAGGCTTTTCCATCATGTCCGATGAGCCTTTCATCCCCTTTAGTCAGTGGCACACATTTGTATTCATCTTCAAACATACTCTAAATGCAAGTCTACTGCGATTCTCTCCCTCCAATGAGGCCATCAATTTCCAAAAGGCCATTTATATGCCCAGAAAATCAATGCTTATAGTGGGGATAGCACAACCCCAGAGTTGCACTTAGGCAGCTAAAATTGTTGCTAATTATCCACTTAACGCATTGATCAATTAACTAAAGTAATCTGAATTAACCTACTGTCTGGAAGTTTGTCTGCTGACCCTGCAGAATAGTGCTGGGGTCACAACGTAGGAACAGCCACAGCGATAGGGACATTCATTTCTCTCTTTGTGAAAGGAGCACAGAGTGCAAGCGACATTTATTCCTCAAGGCGATTTGCAAAGCTCTAGAAATGGGATAATTATGGGAGTGAGCTAGTATTGGGGTTTCCCTTCAAATTAACTCTTTGAGTCCCGCCCGTATGTTTCTCCACCCCTGAAGGAGAAGGCGAACCTCAAATTGGTACATAAAATATTAAGGCTTGAGTCCCTTTTCTTTGCCTGTGGCACACGATGAAGGGGAATCGCAAGTCTTTTCACCTGGTGTATAGATTCAAATTGAACATAGACAGACACACACACACACACACACACACACACACACGCACACACATAATAGGCCTACCTGATGTAAGCCTGCACCTTGCAGGCTCTGAACCAGCTCTGAATCTGGGTGGCAGCATGGTTGTCCCTCTGTCTGTTCACTTCAGACAGACTGAGACACACACACATACACAAAATAGACACAAACACACACACACACACACACACACACACACACACACACACACACACATTATTGCATTAATATATTACTTTATCTCTACTGTGCTTGCAACTATCTTGTTATGGGACTTTCATTCCTTTCGTTATAGAAGCACTGGCGGTAACGTTAATTATATTTAGTGTTTTCACTCAAGTACTGAACTTTACTTGAATATTTACATGTGATGCTACTTATACTTTAATCCACTATATTCATCTGACAGCTTTAGAGATGAACAACTTAATATTTTACATATCATTAATATACTTTAATATTCTATAAACTTTATTATATTATTTTTTAATGTGATCATTGTGTGCAAGCTGCCGATTATTATAATGAAGATAAGATAATAAAAGATTACAATACTCTCACATGTGGTTAATACTTACAAACAAGTAGTATAATATACTATAATAATATAAACAGTCTGCGAAATGAGTACTTTTACTTTTGATACTTAAAGTAGATTTCACTAGTAATACTCTTGTACTTCTAGTAATATTTTCAGGACTTTTACTAGTTATTGGGTAATTTTAGACGAGAATATTTCTTTTACTGTAGTGTAGTATTTGAGTACTTCGTCCACCTCTGTAAATATATTTATGTAGTATTAATATTAGTATACTAATATACTATGTTCTATTTTGACGTTGTTTAGGGCCACTGTCTGCTGTAAATTAAGTTTGCATAACGCTAGCATTAGCTGCCATCTGTTACCGTTAGCACCCACTGTTAGTTTATTGTGAGTCACTGAGCTAATGCTAACGCTTAGCAGAGGCCACGGTTCTCCGCCACACCTGTAGAATAGTACCTCACTGTACCTGTTTCTGTACCCATGTTCCTCCAGAAAGTTTTCTTCACTTCTTAACTTTAGAAGATCCGCCATGTCCGCTGTGAGTTTACCGTTGTCTTGGCAACGCAGCGGTTACTGAAGATGCGTTCGCTGACATCTAGAAAGTAGGAATTTCCAACTCTCCTCACATCGAGACAAGTGGCAGTGGCGGTGCAAATATCTGAATGGGTCTATTTAAAAAAAAAAAAAGACTGACATACGCAAACAAATCATCTTGCCTAAAGAATTATTAAATATTTTCATATGCCTGTCAAAAGAATACCCCCATATAAAAGGATTCTGTGTACTCCAAACTTAGACATCTGTTCTGTTAAAAGTCACTGTTAAGATGTGATAGGGTAAAAAAAAGAGGGGAAAACGATGCTTTACTTTTGCTGATGCTTTGTTTTGCCCATATGAGACTTTTTTTTTTCTCTGTTTACATAAATACAGCATAAACACATATTCAGACCTTGCTCAGTACCTTGGGCAATATATATATATATATATATATATATATATATATATATATATATATATATATTAAAAAAAACAAAAAACAAAAAAACACTGTTTTACCTGCAGTTGCATGGCAGAATCTTCTGGGCCTGGAGTTAAAAGCATTAATTATGTCTCATAATCCAAACTGCCAGCACCATTTACAGCACCTGGGATGCGAATTATTATCTTGGGTGGAGTGCATGGTTCCTCCATCAACGATGAATTCAACACTGTCCGGAATAGTTCATCAGTCGCTGCCAGGGACAGCTAGGCAGCTTTTAAAAAGTCCTAACTGCTTAAAATTATTTTAAATTGAATGCCCAATATTGTATATTCCTGGTGCTTTTCTGTCCTATATTCATGAAAATATAACCAACAATACAAGTCAAGGCAAGTTTATTTGTATAGCACATTTCAACAAGGTAATTCAAAGTGCTTTACGTGAAGCATTAAAAGCATTGAGATACAATTTAAAAACAGTTGATTGAAATGGGAAAAATCTAAAATTAAAATGAAAAACAAAGTAGTAAGAATAAAGTAGTGCATTACAGTGCATTGAAAAATAATTAAGAAATTACATCAGCAATAGGCAGTAGCAAACAGAAAAGTCTTTAGCTCTGACCTAAAAACGAGAAAGCGAGAATTGCAGCAGACCTGTAATTCTCTGGGACTTTGTTCCAGATATGAGAAACTAAATGCTGCTTCTCCATGTTTAGTTCTGACCCTGAGAACAGAGAGCAGACCTGGCCCAGACCATCTAAGACGTCTGGATGGTTCATAAGGGATCCGTAGATCAGAGATATACTTAGGCCCTAGTGCTTTATAAACCAGTTAAAGTATATTAAATATAATTCTTTGGCAGACAAGAAGCCAGTGCAAGGACATCAGAACTGGAGTGATATGAGCTACTTTTTTAGTCTGGGAGCACAGTTTTTTAGTTGTGATAGCTTTCTTGTTATTAACAGAGGATATTGACTTGAAATACAACTCCAGTTCTTCAAGAAAATATAAAAAACATGAAAAGGGTTTTTTTTTTTTAGCAAATTTACGTTTGTGGATGTGAAAGTTTGTAAGATTCAAAATGAGATTTATTAAAAAAAAATTGTTTTCATTGTCACACCTTCAGACTTGTTTCTCTTCCCATTCTCACAAATTGAAATTTTAAAACTCTACTACTCATTTAATCTGATGTACTTAAGAGCTTTTTTTTTTTTATATACGGGTCAGGATATTTTTTTACCTTTAAACTAAAAGTACTTGTAGAGTGAAACACCTTACTTACGAGATTCCATCAAACAGATTTAAACTATCTGGTGCCAAGTTTTTCGGGTTACACCACATCACGTTTTTGTCATTGACACAAACATTCCTCACAGGAGAAAAACACCATCTTGTTTATCCTCCTCATCCTTCCTCTGTGACGCTTTACACTAGCTATACTCGAGCAGTAATATTGTGTGAATAATAGAAGAAAAAAAGCTCTGTGGATGCAGATTGTGAATCAGAGTATTGATCTCGGTGCCTCCACTCCTCCGTTCATCCCTCCATCCTTTTCCCCACCTCTCCTGACATTATTGGTTTATTTCTCGCCACTCTTTCCTTCCGCGTTTACCCTCCTCTTCACTCTTCCACTCCTCTTTAACCATATTCACCTGTCAAAATGATCACATCGGTGTGTGTGTGTGTCTGTGTGTGTGTGTGTGTGTGTGTGTGTGTGTGTGTGTGTGTGTGTGTGTGTGCAGTATCTGTGCAAGGAAAGATATTTGTCTGGCCAACAGTCAGAGGAAAAGACTGTCTGTAATATAGATTACTCCTAAGAGACAGGCAAACCACAACTAGTGAAGTGAGAGAGAGAGAGAGAGAGAGACAGAGAGAGAGAGAGAGAGAGAGAGTGTGTGTGTGTGTGTATGTGTGTGTGCAACTTTCAAGTCTGCCTGCTCCTCACTGATCTAGACAGTGAGCTTGTTTGAGTATCTTTTTGCGGTCTCTGTCTGTCTTTCAGGCAATAATTTTCTGTCTGAGGAGCAGTAGGCAGATGTCCTCGGCAGAGTTATGGCCGCAGGGGCGAACCCGCGGTGCCTCAGCCCATCTATCGAGGGGGCAGCGGTAGGGCGCCACCCTGGTAATTACCGGAGAAATGTTGTTGTGACAAGACAAGCACAGACACAGAGCGAGGCGGGAAAGAGGGATTTTTAGGGAAGCATTGTTTTTGACGAGACCATACGGATGGCTGGAAACCATTTGTCCTGCTGCAACGCTGATGAGGTGTCACAAGATGTGTGTGCGCATGTGTGTGTAAGAGAGAGTGTGAAACAAAAAGGAGAGTGTGAGGGCAGCTCATGGAAAGATGTTCACTATCTAATGACCCAGTTCTAGACCCAGCCAGACCATCATAGCGTCTCTTGTAGTACTCTCTTTCATCACATCCCGCCCCTCTCGTCTCCTCTGATATTTTCTTCTCATCCTCCATCCTCCTTCAATCAAAACATTTGTGCTGCTTAGTGTGAAGTGATTATCCAGTATATACGCGCTCTCTCTATCTATCTCGCTCTTTCTCTCTCTCTCTCTCT